>JANJEY010000005.1:8856691-8896623 GCA_024703695.1 Erythroxylum cataractarum | reverse complement strand
GCTTTCTTGAATAATGCTCGAGTGAGCAATTAAGCCTGCCTTGGTTTGTTAAAGTTATGAAGCACATATCTTGTTGTCATCTTCCTTTTGAATTTCTGCTACAAGAGTATGTTTGCTTTACTGAAAGCCTCTTATAATTTTCAAACTTACATAAATGCTTTTTGACGCCATCAGTTGAACTTGCCAAACCCCATATAAGATTTTTGCCATGAAGTGTCATGATGTTGCTGTGCCATTCTCCTTTATCTTTATGCTATTAAAATATATCTTCCTTTTTGAGATTTATCTACGGTGTTTTTGTATTTCATCTGGCAAAACTTACTGGATAAATTGTTCTAGGAAAAATTTCATCATCAATCGACGTTGAAAAATTCAGACAGTGATGCTCAGCACAAGCAGAAGAATCAGATCGGAAAGCATGTTTCTGGAAGGGCTAAGGTTGATGTTCTCCTGAGAAAGGTGAGTCTAGAAGTTTGCAAAATTGCCAATTTCTCACTTACAAATACAGATCTCTGCTACAACTTGAGTGACCGAAGTGCTAAGCATTGGGCTTGGACCCCATAATCTTTGCATTTTAATGAAAATCTCTTTTTAAATGTTTGTCGAGACTTCAGTACAAATCTTGCCTTTATAGACACCCATCTGTTTTTGGGACTCTGATGTTTAGTGAAATTAAAACCAAAGATGAATGATTTAGTAAGTCAAGAGACCTTGTCAGTCCACTTGTTTCCATGATTTATGTCATAATTATTGTTGCTGCTGCAATCATTCAATTAGAAACTAGAGGCACTGGATTGTTCGCTAAACTCTGAAATAACAACACTTAACCCTTACTTCTAAGTTCGCACTACCATTTGATTAAGGAGATTACACCTACTATGGGCTTAATAAACAAATTGTGTTTTCAATGGTTAGTCTTTCGGGCAGAGAGACATGCTAGGGTAACATGAAGGTTTTTCATTTGTGCAGCTTTCTAATCTTGAGGACAGTAAAGAAACAGTTTATGGTGCTCTTGATTCCTGGGTTGCATGGGAGCAAAAGTTTCCTATAGTGTTGCTTAAGAATGCTTTGGTTGCTCTTGAGAAGGAACAGCAGTGGCATAGAATCATTCAGGTGTGATCTTCTCTCTGTCTCTCCCGCTCTCTCTGCGAGCCGCATATAATAGTAATCTTGTGCAATCTAACTTATGAAAAGTATCTAGTAAGGAGAAAAACAATAAGTGTGAAGAACCTCCACCACAAGGCAAAGGCTGGTAGTGGAATTTGCTTTATCCAACTGGTAATGGAAGAAAATACTGAAGTAACAAAACATATGACGAATCTTGTGGTTATGACAGGGATGACAATTGTAGCCATTTTGCACTAATTTTCAGGATTGTAGCCTAAGATTAACTTTTAAAGTCCTTAAGCTTTCACATAACCACTGATATTTTTATTAATTCTCTTATCGTTTCTGATTGAATATTGATCCATGTTAGATAATTAAGTGGATGCTAAGCAAGGGACAAGGGAACACAATGGGGACTTATGGGCAGTTAATAATAGCTCTAGATATGGACAACAGAGCAGAAGAAGCACATACGTTTTGGGTGAAGAAGATTGGTATTGATCTTCACTCGGTCTCGTGGCAGTTATGCAATCGCATGATGGCTAAATACAACAGGAACAACATGTCGGAGCGTCTGATAAAGGTAATGGTTATTATATTTGTGATAAACAAAAATTTGGGGATAATTTTCGTTGTTTGTATCGATTAGTTCCTCAGCTTTTGCATTTGTGCAATCATTATCTTTATTTTGGTTGGATCATTATCTTCATTTTGGTTGGATTTGTTCTTCAGTCCGCTAGAAGTGGTTAAAGAAGGAAAATTCAGTTGAACATTACTAGTTAATGCTTTCAAGCAGCTTGCCTCTTTTTAAAGTTAACATATTGATTGTTGTCTGTTAAAGCTTTTCAAGGGGTTGGAGGCTTTCGATCGAAAACCACCGGATAAAACAATAGTTCGGAAAGTTGCTAATGCATTTGAGGTGTTAGGCATGCTTGATGAAAAAGATCGTGTGCTAGAGAAGTACAGTCATCTTTTTATTAAGAGAGAAAAAGTACATATCAACAAGCCAAGAGACGTTGTATCTAAGAAAGAGAGGAAATGAGGTAAATTATGTTCAAGCTCTCGACTTTCTTTTGATTACAAAATCGTTTGATTCATGCTTCCTTGTTACGAAATGATCTCCAAGTTGGTCATATAGAAAGCTTCAAAATGCAGGTTTTCTGCCTGTTATTTTTGTTGCGTGCAATATCCTTATGATTCAAGAACTCAATGTCTATAATCATGTAGTGTTCCCATAGTGAAAAAGGAGGAATATGCACCAGGGTAGATAGGATCTTGGGTCAAGCCTTACCGACAAACCATGTTCAGAGTGTAGACATGATAACAAACTTGTATTAGAGCGAGAGTTGTTTATAGTACATGGAGCAAATGAATGTTTTCGCTGTCATTTTTCTCTGCGCAATGCCGTTTCCCCTTTCGTCTTTTTTCCGTCCCTTATGCATATTTGCCACCCAATCATATCATCTTGAACCTAAATCGGTTGATTTCTTCACCATTGATTCTTCCTTGGCTTTATCTGTATTTCCTTTTACATTCAAGTTGATTTCTACGCTGATGCTAGTTGGAGCAGGGACTGAGTATTTTGTACATAGGAAGATTTCTTTGACAGTAATTGTTGTTTTTTCAGGGTTAAGAAACAAAAATTTGAACTCCAAATGCCTTTGCTGATAAGAGTATCAGAAGAAGACGACGGTCTCAGAAGAGGATTGCTTACTTCTTTCATCAAAAGTGGTCCTTACATGTCTGTTCAAACACAATAATACGGTCTTGATGCTTAGTAGTAGTGTTATTTGAACTACTTTAGCAATTGTTCACAGAGAATGCATGTTTCTGAGATACAAAGACTTTCCTTCTTTGACAAATTGCGCTCATTGTATAGCCATTTCCTGATGGTGGATGAAATTTGGTTTCTCCTACTTTTCCCCCTATTTTGAAAACAATCCCTCTATCAAATGAGAGATGGGTTTTGTACTACTAGATTTTTTCAGATCCTACATTTTAGTGAGATTCACTTCTTTTCAACAATAGGGGAACGATTTTGATTTGATCGAATTTGGATTTGAAAAAACAAATTTCAAATTTTGGGTGAAATTTTAAATTATGAAAAGTGTAATATTTAGTACAAATCTTATTACGTATCCAGAAGTATACATGAAAAGGTAAAAACGAAAGAAATGTGAATTATCTTATTTCAGTTATAAAGTTTTAAAGCAATTTCTGATACTGAAATGAGTTCCAATTTTTCCGGAATAGTTGAGGAAGTTGACCAATACCTAGTTTAGGTTTTTTTACAGTTTTCTTAATACGTAATCTTTCTTAACAAGTCAAAGAAACGCATGCTTATGATTTATCTGAACAAATATAGAAGATCTTAATTTTTATATTGAATTTTTTCATCACAAGAGTAATATGGACCAAGTCCACATTAAAAGGGGTTTATTTGCTATCCAAATTTTAACTAATTAATTTAGATTATTTATTAAGTCACTTTATTATTCTTATTTGGATCAAAACTATATAACTTAACCGATAATTTATTAAACAAGCCAAAATTATAATTAATAGTTGCTCATTTAATAAAAAAAGACATAAATATCCCTAAAGAAAAAAATGTCTAACAAAAAGATAATTCTTCATTTTTTATTTTAAAATTAATCTTCGGGTTGGACCAAGTTTATATCACATAGATTAGTTAATCATGACCTCTATATAAAAAAATATGAGAAATGAAAAATAAATTAGAAGATTTTTTATGATACAATTAGAATTTTATGAATTCATTACTATAATTAAGATTTTCAATTAATAATAATAAAATTAATTAATTGGAAATTTAATAAAATAGAAAAAAAAATCGCTGCGTTTGAATTATTCTAATGAAATTTATTATCACTAACCATATTTTTTATGATGTTATATTTGTTATAATGATTTTTTTTTATTAAGTGCGAGTCTTAGACCATAAGGCCCTAATAAAGAAAGGCTGCAAGGACCTAAAAATGAAAATTAGAAGATAAGGGACTAAAACATAAACTCTTTTATTATATATGCCAGCTATGACTCCGAAACCCTAGAATCCAAGCCGCTGCTTCTCTTCTTCAAGGACCCTACTTACGTCGTCAACAATGGTAAGCCTCTCTCGAGCTCTCTCCAAGATTTAGCTGTTCATTTCTCACTCTCTCTAATGGTTAGTATTATGTGGTGGTTGTATTCGTTTCATATCCGTCTGGCTACTGAGAAGCTGTTGTGCATAGGATTGAAGAGTTGGAATTCCAAAGATCGAATCTTTATTCTAGGAGTTCGTAGAACTGTGTCCTTTTGCCGCTTTTGCTAGTGGAGTTCATCTTTTGCTGTGTCTAACTTGGCTTCGTTTTTTTTGGTCTTTTTGAAAAATTAAAACATGGGTTCGTAGTGATTTGACCTTGTGTTGTTGTTTAGTTTATTATGTTATTGACCATTTCGATAGCTCAGAAGCAATGCAATGCAATTAATGTAGTGATCATTTTTTGTTGTTCTGGTCAAACAGTGTTGGGGATGGATGGTGTGAATTGGGTTTTGCAAGTGTGAGCTTACGATGAAATGAGTGACAGTACAAGGCCTTGGTCTATATTATCATTGCAATAGTTTCTCTCTTAAAATTGAAGTCTTAAAGAAAATTTTTAGCATTAATTGTCTGTGTCTGTTTTAGTGGTCATTTCCAACTGCAAGATGGCCTTTAGATTTTGACCTGTGCCTTTTACTTCCTATTGGCTCTAATCCACCATTTGCAGGTGAACGTTCCAAAGACGAAGAAGACTTATTGCAAGAACAAGGAGTGCAGGAAGATCTGAAGGTTTCGTGTTCGATCCACGCTCACCGCATTTTGTTTTAACCATCAAGCGATACACAATTGTGAAAGATTAGGATAAGATTAACGGCTTGTTTGGTACGAGGGATTAGAAATTCTATTCCTATCGTATTCTTCGGTAATTATTAAACCAACGTTTGGTTTAAAACAAACACATTTTACGTCAATGTCTATTCTTCGATTTTACGGAATAGGTAAAACCCACGGATAGCTGTTTTTATTTAATCGACGAATACGTAATCTTCTTCTCGTCTAAAGCTGGTTAGATTTTTACAAACCTATCCTTCTTACACACAAGCATCCTCCCGAATAATGTTTTTCTTCAACATCTGAAACATCTTCAAGCCTCTTTTCAAAAGATCTTCGTCTTCTCCCAGCGTTCTACCACCGGATTCCAGAGGTAAGTTATTTGTATTGTTTCGATTGGGTGGGTTTCATGTGGGTATTTCATCTGGGTATTTTGAGATACCCATTTCTCATCTGGGTATTTCATCTGGGTTTCATGTGGGTATTTCCAATGGGTTTCCCATTTATGTGTCCCACTTGCATTCACTCTTTACCTATTTCATCACCGTAAATGTTACTAATCCCCTTTGCTATTTCTTTGTTTTTCATCACCGTAAACGACCCTAACCCCCAATTCGTAACTTTGTTTTTCTTCTTTATCCTCTCTCTGCTATTTCTGTAACCATAAACCACCAGTAAAGCTTCGCGTACGCATCAGCTCTCCAACTCCAAATCACTGTTTGCTTAATTTGTTTGCAATCTATACTATGTTTTTCTACGACTTTACCTCTCAAAACCCATGTCCATTCCTTGGACCTCATTTTCTACTGGGTTGATGCGTTTAACAAAACCCATTTTCCAGATCGAATGAGAGTATGAGAAGTGACATGGAGGGTTTTTCATCTGGGTTTTATCTGGGTTTTTTGTGTCTGAAATTTTGATTTTTAGGGTTGTGATTGCAGGAGGCTGGACTATTAAATTCGGTTGCTCCCTTGGGTGGAAGCGTTGTTGCGTTGTTTAGGTATGGATTGCCATTAGAATTGCTTCATTTCAGATTGTGACTCTTTGTCCTTGTGATTGATGACTTTCATATACTTCGGATGCTTGAATTTGGTGATTATATGACTGCATGTAGATATTTGTCTTCAGTTTATCTGGGTTGCATCTGAGGTGTTTAGATATATCATATAATTGTTTTCACTTGTAACGGTAGATTGGAGGAGCAGAAGTGATTTTATCGCAGATCACAATGTAAACATCACATACACATTTATTTGAATCTTTGCGCACGTAGAAATAGATAAAGATAGTTCAATTTTGTTCACATTTTTTAGACTGCCGAGTTATTATTGCATGACTACAGTTAGAAATATATATTGTTCTACTGGACATCATACCTTCTCCTGAAAATATTCAATGCCTTGATATTTTTTACTTCTTTATTTATAGAAGTTGTATAGTTTTAATAAAAGGCTGGCAACTGTTCTGTGATTTCCATAGGAATTTATTTCCTTTGCCTCTTCTAGTTTTTCCCTTTTGATCTGTGTTATATCTTTTGGCACATAATATTATTGCTTGTAAGTGCTTAAAACTCTAGTAATATGTTACTGTAATCCTCAAATGTCATAAAGATGTTCAACAATTAAATTCCAAGTACTTACATCCATACTAGCTTCAAACCATCGTTAGTTGCAAAACTAATTATTATAATAGCTAATAATTAGTTTTGCTTTTGGTCAATCAATTTGACACCAAGGTATTCTATCGGCCACTAAGCAAAGAAATAGATAATTAACAATCTTATAAATCTAAAGAGATCTTCCATTTGCTTGAAAAATATAAATAAGGCTCTTTTGTGAACTTGTGATGTATACTAATTTCGTTGGTTTTCTTTATAGCTCCATTTTGGAAATAGTAGCACATATGCAATGAAAATTATATTAAGATTACTGCAACCTAATAAAATGAAGGATAAGTTAGATATTTTTGGTTAATTGTTATATCATTTGAAATATGGCAGATTTTGAAGTACCTGGACTGTTATATCATTTGAAATTTGGCAGATTTGAAGTGCCTGGACAGATTATTGAACCTGTGATTCATTAATGATAGTGATTGCTTCTTCACATGTACTAACATACTAATAATAGTGGTTCTTCATTCAACACTAACTCTAATCAAGACTAAATATGATAACCCAAATTTTCCTCAATTGCAACAATACATCTTGGTCTAATCAAGAATAATAATAATAATAATAAGGATATTTTGGTCTTTTAGTTACTTATTCCTTTCCTATTGCAAGTTTATATTTTCAAACCAAACAATGGAATAGAAATTCTTTATCTATTCCATACCTTAAACAAAACAAAGTAATACACATTCTATCCTATTCCTCATCTTTCCTATTCCAAAGAATAACTATTCTATTACTTATCTATTCCATTCCGTAAACCAAACAGGCTGTAAGAGTAACAACAACACCTAAGTTTCGTTGAAGCATGGAGTTTAAAAAATCCAATATCATAATAAGAGGGACTAAATAATAATTGTTAAAAACACAAACTGAACTGAAAAAAAAAAGTAAAATTAAAAAGTTTCAGCCTATAAGTCTAATTCCCTTCACCGGTTCACCATTTTCATTCCTTCTCGTCGGAGCCAAACAAGTCGAGCAGAGTAACAAGGAAAATGATTTCACTCCCTTTCACGTGAGTCTCGGATTCACTTCTGTCACTTCCCACAAGTTTTGGCCTTGTGAACTACTGTGTTGTCAGGCGTTTCAGTTCTTCAATCTGATATCTGATAACTCTTCTCTTTGGTACTTGCGCTGAAGGGGCAAAAAAAATGGATTCTTCCTGTTTTTGGTGGTTTACCTGCAAATCTGGTGTTTTCTGCGTCCATTGTTGCATACTTCAAGTTGATTATTTTCTTAGGTGGAATAGTTCATAAAGAAGTGGTCTGTTTTCTTTTCTTTTTTAAATTTCTTTGGCTTGCATGAAGCCTTTGTTTTAAGTGTACATGTGCGTTTATTTGATTATAAGACGTAAATTACGACGGTTAAAAGAACTGGTGTTCTACTTGTGTGGATAAACCTTGTGTGTGCGCGCGCGTGCGCGGGCTTCATGAATTTCATTACCCAAAATTCCCTCTTATATTGAGAAATTGGAATTTGCTACTACATTTTATGAACTGTTGATGCTACTACTTGTGAATGAATTGATGGGTTAGACCCAGCACAAGAAATTAGTATGTGGATGGATTTTTTTTCTTTTTTCTTTATGTAACATCTTATTTTTCTGCCACGCTCACTTTTGTAAGTAGGGGACTTGTGGCTATGCTTTGAATTGGCTCTGAAAAGTTTGTGGCCTTCTGTGTTGAAGGTGTTGCTTCATCTGAAATTATTATAGAACGGGTTTGTCTTCACTGAATGACATCTATGTTAAAGTTGGGGACCTTTAGAATTTGTGTGAAGGCATATTAGTTCACAATTTTGAACTTGTCTACATGGATGTATGAGAATATTGAAGGATAGTGATAGAACCCTCATAGCTGGCTTGCTTAGATGCTTATTCAATCCAATAGTTTCAACACTCTGAGTTTCTCTATTTTCTAGGTCAAAGTTAGTCATCTCCTTCCTATCATAAATACAAGTTTTTTGTTCAAAAGGAATTGAGAAATAATTCCCCAAATCCATCTTCTGCAAGCCTAAGCCATCATTTGCAGGTATAGGAATGTCTAATCTTGAAGAATGCAACCTTATTACAGTCCTAAAAATACAAACGTCTCCATGGATACCGAGAGGAACCATATATTGCAGCTTCCTATATGTTGATCCCAAATCACCTAATCTTGCAAAAGACCAAATAAGTGATTACAAAGAAATCATACTTGGACTATAGAGTTTTCTATAGTCCTTCCATATCTCATTCACGGCAGGCAGGTTCTGCTGCTGAACTGCAAACTGAAAGGAAGAAACTACCTTATAAGTTTACTTAGAAACCATTAAGCTCATCATTTACATCATAATGAAAAAGGGTATTTTTGAGTTTCAGTATTCTTTTAACTGCTGCTTTTAAATACGCCATTCTCCAAGAGCGCGTTCTTTCGGCGGCTCCACCTCTTCTCGGCTGGGCTCGAGTAGCTACCCCCTGTAATCTGGATGATGTATCTCCAAGGAGTGGTGATTTTGAAAAGGTATGTTTCCCTCATTTCTCGTGTTTTCTAGTCAAAGCTCGCAAGGAGAATGTGGACATGTCGTGTGTGAGCTCTCTAATGTTTGTTTTGACTACTTGTGTTTTACAGGAGCAAACTTTCTTTGCATTCTTTCGCAGATTCAACATGGAAATTGGTATTTGATGAACAAAATTTTAACATAATTTATATTCTGATAGTAACTATATTTGGCGATGATAACTCTGTGCTGTGCAATATGAGAAACTTGAGATTAGGGAAAACCAGGTTAATTTACTACTTAAAAATGATAATTTAGGGATTTGGAAACGTCGCTGGCGGAATGGGAACGTCTAGGTCAATCACAACAACTCGTAAGTTGCTTGCTTTTTTCTGTGATTTTATTACTTTTTTCATTTTGATTCATTTGGTCAATCATATGCGAAAATATTTATTTGTAATCTTTCATTCTTTGCTCTTTGAATGAATCGCCTACTATTGAAAGGAATTCTTTATTTATTTGTGCCAGTGCTTGATTGGCATTTTGAGGATGAGTTACACTTCCGTGGATAGGCTTGTATGCTGCATTGCAATTGGTACTTTAGGGGATTCTCATTTCAATACATTCAACTTGAATTTCTTTTTTTTTTTTTGTGCTGCTTTGAGTTCCTTCTTGACTATATAAACAACCATTTCCTCTTTGACTTATTTAGAGAAGAAAAATAAAGATATGGGCTTTTTGCAATTTTCTTTCAATACTTTCATACAGAATTGCTAACACATCTTTTTCTTTCTAATGCACCTATCTTTTGCTATCGACTTAGTTTTAGATGCATGAAATGAAAGGGGTTAGCAATTTAATATCTTAATTGCAGGTCACAATCTATTGGGGAGTGGAGTACAATCGGGTATCAAATCCATTCAGCAACAAATAATTAATGCAGTTCGCCTGGGGGAGAGAGGCAAAGCATCTAACATGCTTTTAGGTCTTGGTCATCAGAGCTGCTCTATAACATCTGATGACTTCATGGAAATTCTTAAATACTGTGCATCATTACCTGATCCACTGGTAAACTTTTCGATCTGAACCCTGACTTTGCTTTGTGACTATGGAAGATGATTTTAACTATTTTCTTTTGAGGCTGCAGTTTGCCATTGACACTTGGAATGCTATGGTGGAAAAAAAGACTGACCTAAATGAGAGATGTTTCCTTCTTGTGATGCGAGCGCTTTGTAATGGGGGTTACTTGGAAGAGGTACTTTATACCCTTTTTTTTGATAATTAATTCTGAACTATATTGGCTTTGTGTCATTTTTTGTGTGCTTATAACACTTGATTAGTTTATAATTCTCTCTCTTATTTTTTCACCATGTTGTTGTCGTCATTAATGTGGATCACTCACTATATTCTGCACTCCCTTCATAAATGCCTTTGCAAAAGCTGAATCAACTTCTATGTTGTTAATAGAAATATTTTTGCTGAACTTTTTGCCATTCACTTGGAGATGTGACAAACAGTTATGTTTCAAACTTTTCTTTTCTTTTTCTCTCAACCTTTTCTCCTTTTCCTTGGAATGCAATAGGATTGGGTAAGGCATGTGTTTGTGTAGGCATTAACTGTGGTTGACCTTTCTGGGACTTGTTCAGGCTACTAACATGATCAACTTGTCTAAAGAGGGTTTTGGCTTGCATGATAGTCTGTCCATGTATAACTCCTTATTGAGAGCTTGCTTAAAAGTGCAAAGCACAGATCTCGTGAATCAGTGTTTGGATTTGATGGAGCGAAGAATGATTGGCAAGAACGAAGTTACCTACCTAGAGCTTCTAAAGGTGTGAATATGTTGATCAGTTTTTGAAAAATTTTCCCTACAAGGACCTGAGTACAAAGGTCAAGTTTTGGTTTTATTAGCTTCTTTCCCTTGCTAGATAAAAAAAATCTTTGGTTCAGAAGCTAGCTTGTTCATCTCTGTCGGTTTCTTCGTTTTCATAATGACATATATGATGAGCTTAATGGTTTCTAAGTAAACTTATAAGGTAGTTTCTTCCTTTCAGTTTGCAGTTCAGCAGCAGAACCTGCCTGCCGTGAATGAGATATGGAAGGACTATAGAAAACTCTATAGTCCAAGCATGATTTCTTTGCAATCACTTATTTGGTCTTTTGCAAGATTAGGTGATTTGGGATCAGCATATGAGAAGCTGCAATATATGGTGGCTCTCGGTATCCAGGGAGACGTTTGTATTTTTAGGACTGTAAAAGTAGGGTTGCATTCTTCAAGATTAGACATTCCTATACCTGCAAATGGTGGCTTAGGCTTGCAGAAGATGGATTTGGAGAATTATTTCTCAATTCCTTTTGAACAACTAACTTGTCTTTATGATAGGAAGGAGATGACTAACTTTGACCTAGAAAATAGAGAAAGTGTTGAATCTATTGGATTGACTAAGCATCTAAGCAAGCCAGCTATGAGGGTTTTATCACTATCCTTCAATATTCTCATACATGCATGTGGACGAGTTCAAAATTGTGAACTAGCTGAGAAGTTAATGATGCAGGTTAGACATTATCTTTTGTCCTTTGTGGTTGTCAAAGTCTATTATCTTATGCATGTTATCTTATGACATAGGAATATATCTCCTTAAAATTGCCATGAACGGTAACTTTATTTTTTCTTTGCAATCCCTTTTAGGAAATATATAATTTTTTACTTTATTATAGGAGTTCTATATTCTTTACTTTTTGATGGTGTAAGCTTCCACTTTCTTTTTAGGTGCAAAAACTTGGATTGCAGCCTTCAAGCCATGCATATGATGGCTTGATTAGAGCAGTTGCTGCTAAAAGAGGTCATAGAGAAGGTATGAAAGTGGTAAGTTTTTTTTTTTTTCCTTTTATTAAGGGTGTGGGGATGCTTTCTATCGTTTAGTTGAACTTGCAAAGACCTCCCCCCCTCCCCTACTCTGCGACATATAGACATGCACAAACTTAAAGAGGAGAAAAGGAAAGAAATCTTTTGGAACATTTGTTTCTTTGTAAACTAACTGGTCTTTTTCTGTATTTCTGCAGCTGAGGATAATGCAACAGAACAATTTGAAGCCACTTGATTCAACTCTTGCAGCCCTTGCTGTGGGATGCTGCAAGGCCACAGAACTAGACCTAGCAGAGGCTTTGTTGGATCACATTTCAAACTGTCCATTTGCATATCCTTATAATGCATTTCTTGATGCATGTGAGAAGATGGTCAGCAAACATCATTCAAGTTATTATCTGATGATAGGTTCTTATTAATTGAGATTTTTTTTTTTGCCCTCGAGTCAGAAGTTCTGTAAGGGAGACTGATGGATGGATTTTTCTCAAATGCTACTGAGGAAGAGTCTCAATATTCCACTCTAGTAATGAAAGATGTGTCAAACCAAATAATCTTGATGGTTGATCTAGGTTTCCTCGATTTGCTTTTGTGTTTTTGTTATGGATGGGTGTTTTATTAGGAGTATATTAGAGGAGTATTTGATTTTTAGTAGAAGTCTATTATTTTCCTATTATTTCTGCACTAGTTTTTGTTATATTATGTTAATAAAAAACAACTTGACTATGAGTCTTTCTAAGAGTCCTAAAACAGCTTGAATAGGAGTCTTTCTAGGAGTCCTAGTTTAGGTTTAACTTTTGTGTTTCTTTGCCTATATAAAGCTATTACGTTATGCAATAAAGTAAGGAGGAAGTTATCATAAAAATTAGCTAATTAGGAGTAGATTAATTTAACCCAATCTCGGCAGACCTTGTCTTAGACAAGTGCTGCCTGTTTTTTTCATCACCAAAAAATAGGTTCTGCAAGGAAGGGAATCAACTTAAATTAAGGGAAAGAGATTAACTTTCTTAAGAATCGTCCTTGGACTCGATCCCAAGCACGGGCACATAACAGTTTTTAAAAGTGATAATGTTTCCTTAGTTTGTGTTGTCTCAAGTAATAAGGGGAACAAGTGGTCGGCATTCTGCTCTTGTCATTAAAACTGTGCATAATCAAATAATTCTTGATGGTTGATCTGGGGTAATCTTTTGTATTTTCTTAACCTTTCGTCTGTTTCATTGATATACAGAGAGTTTGTATTTCACTTGTTTCATGACAATATATTTAATTCAAGAGCCTGAATTTTCTTTAGAAGAGTTATCTGGTGGTATCATCACCTTTTACTCTTGGGTGTTCTACTCAAGGATTCACAATATCAGTTGATAATTCTTTGCTGTAATCATACAGGACCAACGTGAGCGTGCAGTTCGGATGTTGGCAAAAATGAAACAATTAAAAGTCCGTCCAGACATCAGGACGTATGAGCTAATGTTTTTACTATTTGGTGCTTTTGACTCTCCATATCAAAAAGCCGATTTGTTGACTCATGAAGACATTGCAAAAAGAATAAAAGCTATAGAAATGGATATGGCAAGTAATGGTATTCAGCACAGTCATTGCTCCATGAAGTACTTGGTACTTTCCTGCCTTGTTCACTTTATTCATGTGGTAATTTACCAGTGTAGTTTTCTGCTTGAAGTATGGACTGGAATACAGAGTCATGGAAGTTGTTGTAGTCTTCTGTAAGGAAGATATAGAACACTCAGCATTCACTATCATGCCAATATGATATAGACTTCTCTTGATCTCGATCTCTGATGAATGCATTCTCATTTCCGATTTTTTTGAGAAAGAAGAAAAAGCTATGTAGCCCTCTCTAGTAATACTTATAGGCATTGATAAACACTTAATATTTGCTAGAAGACAAATTTATGTTAGTTTTTGCCACAGTGCATGGAGTGTGCACTCAGTAGTGCACGAGAATATTGATACTTGAAAATGCCTCACTGATGTACACTTTTTTGATTGCCTGCTATAATGTAGACATCCGCATATTGCTGGTGAAGTTAATATAATCTTGTTGAAGCACTGTGAGTTAGCTCTAAATGCTGTTGAACTCCGGTTTCATTTTGCTTGCATCAGTCATTTCATTTACTGCTCGGCTACGTTTATGACTCGTGGGGAAATATTGCATATTCTTTCATTCCTTGCCTTTTAAAGAGCCTTAGCTTATGTATTATTCCTAATTTATTCTCATCAGATGAAAGCTCTTGGAGCAGCAGGGATGATAAAAGAGCTTTTGCAATATTTAGGAAAGGCAGAAGACCTCTTTTGTCGCAGTAAACTCTATTTACTACACAAGGATGCTTTCTTGGGAACACCTATTTATAATAAAGTGCTGCATTCTCTTGTTGAAGCTAAAGAAGTAAGTCCCTGTGTTGCTACTTGATGACTATTTTTTTTTTAATTTTTGGTAAAGGAACATCTTTTTAGAATAAGCTTTTTATTTTGCATGCAGAACCACTTGGCATTCGAAACATTCAAAAGTATGAAGTCAAAAGATTTCTGTCCAGATGGGAACACATATAATATAATGATTCAGTGTTGTGTGGATCTTCAACACAAATTTGCTTTCTCACTGCTTTCACAGATGTTGCGTGATGGATTTTTTCCAACTAATGTTACCTATGCTTCTCTTGTCAAGGTAATCTATGTGGACCTCACGAACTTTCTACCAACTGTGACAAGTTCAGTAACTATGTCTTCTATATCCCTTTGCTTTGTGCAGAGCACAGCTGTCTACATAAGCATTCTTCATATCCTCTTTTGACATCTCTCTCATATTTAGCTGTCTATCGGTGTTCATTTTGTTTTTACATTACACTTCTGCCTTAATATCTGCAAAAAGAATTGTTACATGGAAAAATGTATTGTCAAGAACTATTCTTGTGCCATTATTACGTGATTGTATCTTATCTATGTCATACACTGGTTCTCCTCCCCGCTGTCTTTAGTAAGATTGGACCTGTATGATATAGGTGCTCTGTCCATCAAAATGGTCCATGTTGCTTATGTTATATTATCCGAGACTGTCAAATGTGGAAATTTTGGAAGTTTATTTCTGTTGTATTGATGGATGCAATTCTTTATTCTTTTATTTAACCGGTGCAGCTTTTCTTCTATGCATGCCTTCTTCTGTAAATTGGTTATTTTTAGGTTGATTTTCTGTCAGATTCCTTTAAAAGATGGAAACTTTGAAGAAACATGGAATATTTTAAATCGAGCTCGCAGAGAAGGGATTGTGTTTGACATACAGTTGTATAATAACATTCTTCATGAAGCACGCCATAAGGTAATCGTTATTATTTACCACTTGCTCCATTTTCCTCTTTCTGAGTTTGTGAGTACATATTCTGTACTAGTTAACATTTGCATATGCTTAGTCCTTTTACATTCGTTATATTTTTGGGCCATTAGGTCAGATTTGTTACTGAAATTGACCGTCTTTTAATCAAATTTTAGGGACGGATCGACATTATTGAACTTCTTGTTGAGCAGATGTATCATGAAAAAGTGTTACCTGATACAACTACATGTCGCTGTATATTCTATGCGTATATAAAACAAGAACTTTTCAGCACTGCTGTGGAAGCTTTGCAAGTTATGGCCATGAGGATGATCTGCCAAGGAGATGAAACTTGTGAAGGAATGAAGGACAAGTTTGAGGAGGATTACGTCCTTTCTGAAGACTCAGAAGCTGAGCTGCGAATAGTTAAGTTGTTTAAAGGCCATGAAGATATTGTTTTTACCCTCTTGAGTTTAAGATGGTGTGCAATGCTTGGTTTCCCAGTTTCTTGGTCGCCAAATCAAAGTTTATGGGCAAGAAGACTATCAGCTAATTATGAAGCCAGACAGAGTCACACGATGGGTATCACTGGTGGAGTTTAAATGCCTGGCTTTGTTAGTTCTTTATTTGCTTGATAATGCTTGGGAATTTGGCCTGATCCGAGATATGGATGCTTCAATGCAGAGGCATATGAGTTCTGTAAGGGTTTACTACAAGCTTCATTTCCTGAAGAAACAGCTCAAGAGCTAAAGAGACGATTAGTTTGTTTGTCCCTAACAGAGTTGAGTTGGACATATATTTGTGATTTTCAGAGTTGGTTGGAGGGAGATATATGTTGAGGTGCATATGCAACTGTGACGTGGCACTTGGTACGCCTAAAAGGGTGGAGCTGCATCCATACATGTGTTGCTTCACTTGCCGAGGCCAAAAACCAACATGAGAGGAAAGTTCTGCACTTGCATTCACCATATAAAAGAAAAAAGTTGAAATTAATAGTGTAGATTAAATCATTAGAGCAATCAAATAAAGAACATGTTTATCCTGCGGAATGTTGAGGCTTGTGCTGTGAGCCTGAGATAGACGTGTTTTGTAAAGCAGACCGCGGACCTGGATGTAAACAACTGGTCTATGGGGATTGCTGAGAAGAGGAATTCTTGACAGCTTCGTGCTGAAGCTGATTGTTGTAGATTCTGATCCCTATTTTGTGACATTGTAACTTGCACCCGATGACCCGAATAAGTTTTGAAGTTACTTTCTGGCACATGCTAAGTTGTTTACACGTCGAGTACTATTTCCTTGATCTTCTTGTAGTGTATATATTACTTGTCCAATCTTGTAGGTGGTATTCTTTTAAACGTAAAAGTGCCACATTTACTATCAAATGATAATTGATAAAATCACGTCTAGGCTAAGTTGTGCTACTTGTAACAATCTTCATGCTTCCATGCTCAATTTGAACTATTTTTCCTGATTTTTTTTTTCTGCCAAAGCTAAAACAGAACACATGGAATGAATAAAAAGAGGTCGGTCAGGCCACTTTTAGAGTAATTTCCTCTGAAGTTGCAGCAGATAAGCATAAAAGAATTTAATGTTTTGACGCTCTCTCAAACCTATTTTCCATATTATAGGCACATTAAACAAAATGTAGGGATGAAATTATATTTTATTGGAAAAAGATGGCAGCTAATAGTGAGTGGTCATTGAACAAATCGAAGTGTGGACTTGGTTAACTTTTGCAGTCATGATTCCACCACAAATACATTAGATCAGAAATTGAGAAGTAGAGAGAAATGTGAACCTGAGTTAGTAAAATACATCATATGATCAGTTTGATATTCCAATACGGATAAATAAGGGATTGGATTGGACCACCTGTTCCTATTATTTTGTTCCAATTTTATTCTATAAAAATCTATACATTTAATAAATAGAGCCTAGCCTATAAAAATTAAACGAGTGAGATCGATCGGACGGAAACAGATGACAACCAGAAGATCTCAGCTTGTACAGATAGGGATGGGAGGCTTTCAACTCAGGAAGATTACAGCTTAGACAAACACACTCTTGCACAATGATAGACAGACAAAGGAATCTAACAAAGAGATATTGGGTCCATCTTTTGATTAGACAAAGCAAGCCAAAGCCAACAAAGGAATCACATCGGTTTCTCTATTGCAATAGACAGGCACATGAATCCAAAAGCCAAACTTCACTCATTACCTATCTTTTTCTCCTCCATGGCTCCATCTATCAATTCCCACACCCTTTTCCCTGCTTCATTCAGTCATTCAGATGGAGAAGAAAAGATGGGCAATGAGTCAAGTTTTGCAATGAGTTGAAGTTTATATATATATATATATATACATATACATATCTACATATTTATACATATATATATCTATATATATATACACACATATTTATACGTATACATATCCTCAAATTTATAAAGTATTAATTTATGTAATGTTAAAATCATTTATAGTGGCAATCATCCATTCAGTTGTAATTATACACTCTTTGAATATATTTTTCTTTCAATTAGGTTAAAAGAATTTGGTATTTAAGACTTTTTAAATTTTAAAGGATTTAAAATCGAAATAAACCATAAGAAAAATGATCTAAAGTAATTAAAAATAAATAAAATACAATTAATGTAAATTTTGTTGTAATTAAATGAAATACTACTTAATTTATTGCTAGAGACATGATATTACTAATATACTTATAATTAATATTAACAAGTATTTGAGGATTTGAATTAAATTTCAAAACTTATGTTAATTTAAATGTTAGAAAAAAATCAATTTAACTCTGTATTGTTTAACTTGAATTTATTGAACCATCAAATTAACTTAATTATCTATCATGCAGTTTAAGGATTATTAGGTGTATCACAAATATATTCAATGCAAGATCAAAGGATAGCTACAAATTCTCACAAATGTATTCAATGCAAGATGAAAGGATAGCTACAAATTCTCAACTTAAAGAGAAAATTACAAGGGTTGTATTAGTATAGGACATTATTATGGAATTGCATGAGGGGCTTGCTACGCATCAACTTCCTTCATCTACTTGTCGGCCACTTGTCGCCGTCCCCACCCCGCCTTCAGCTCCTCCACTCATTAACCACAGACTGCATCTCTTGTGCTGACCAGTGGGAATTAATGTCCCCCTTGATGTGCTATCCATAAGTCTCTCTATCGTCTGTGCACGTATGGCAAACCGTCTCATTTGGATTCATCGGATCCATTTAGGCAGTGACCCACGTAGAGGAACAAAGGTTGCCTTCAAACATGGAGAGAGTTGGATGTACTTTAACAGAAGATACTCCTTAGCTTTTTCTCTGTATCGGAATAGTTGCATTGGGAATGGAAGGTAATTCCTGAGCTACGTCAGGATCGTAGCATAACCTAAAATTATATTTCTTCACGAACTTAGGTTTAGCAATACACTAATACAATGAATCCATCCTAAATTTTTACATAAGCTTAGTTCTATTATTGAAAGTTAGGTCTTGATTGAATTTCCAAATTAATTTAAATGAATTCAGATTAAATTTTTAAACTCAATTTTTTAACATTCCATTTCAGTATCAAAATTATAATTAAGTTCATAATTATAATTGCCATTTACAATTTAAAACCCACCTTATTTTATTTCCTAAAGGATCGAGGTGATATGAAGTATGAAAAAGAAGAAGTCCATTTTCGTTTGCCAACAATCAATGGGAGGATAACAGAAGTAAAGACCGAGGATTCATATATACTTCCACAATCGTTGTTGCAGAGATGCCTTTGGTTAGTTTCAAACATCTATGTTATCATTATTACCTTGTCTCATTTCTGGGGTAAAAACGGATTAACCATCATATTGTCTTGTTTTCCCAACTTTCTCTAAACATGCATGCTTGTTCATGAATTTATCCGTTTCCTCTCTCTCTCTCGATGTACCTGTTTATCTATATACACCACAGGCTAATGGTTTCTACATGCTAGAGTAAAATTTTCAAGCTCAAACCTTGTCAATCAAAGCACTGACTAAAATTTCTATTTACTAGGTTTAGTTTAACTCGTAAAAGAAGAGTATATAAATGTTTATGTTGTGGCGTATCAAGACAATTAAGACATTGGCCGAAGGGTGTTCTTGTGACTAGCTAGCTAGTCGTAGGCTAATTGAGTGAAAGTTGCTTAAGTTTCACATAACAGCAGCATCTATCATTTGTTACCTTTCCTGTCATCAAATTATTAATTGCAACTGTAAAATTGAAATTAATATATAAAATATTGATTTATATATTAATTTTATTTTTCATTCAAATATACACATTTTTTACTATGAAAATAAATTTATGTGTATTATAAGGACTCAATAAATGATAAATAGCACAATTAAAAGGATGAACATTTTGTATATTAATTTTTTGGTTGTTTAATTTAAAATAAAGAATTTGACCAGTGCTCAATGTAGGTAAAAATTGCATGTTGGAAAGCATAGGGCTAAAAAGTTAAAAGACATTTAGACTTTGTACTATAAAAGTAAGAACAGCATCAATTAAGCACTGACATTTTTTTCCTGTCCCATTTTATTCTTGTGTGTGGGGCAAGCAAGATGAATTGTTTTAAAAATATGAAGTTAGTTTATGAAATTCACCACCAAATTGCTTTAAAATTTTTGAATTGGTTTATTAAATTACTTTTAACCATCACTTGGAATTGGAGAAATATTATTTTTTCAAAATATATACCTAGGTGAGTTGAGTCCAAGAAGATCGAGAAGATTATATTTAGAAACTATAAAAGAAAAGAAAAAAGTTATAAGAAGAATCTGGAGGAGGTATTCAAGATGATATGGCTTTGTTAAAACTTACTAAAAACTTAACTCTTAATAAAAAACTTTGACAAACTAGAGTACAAAAAAATGATCTTATATAGAGATGTTCTTCTCTCTTTTATAGGTCTTTTGAAATTTTTTTTATTCTTATGTCTTATATTTAGCTTAAATACTTTTTTATGTGGTACGTCCCCATTAGTTATTTTAGTTTAGTATTTTTTTTTTCAATTACTTATTTGTTTTATTTATATATTTGTTTTCTTAATTTGTTGTCTGTTTATTTACTTACTTATTTTATTTATTTTATTTTTATTCTTTACCTTTTTATCTTATTTATTATTATTTATTTCTTTATATTTTGATTTTGATTTTGATTTTGATTTTGAATTTTTATATATTCTTATTTTATTTTATTTTTTCTTTTTAATCAATTATTTATTTATTTGTATTTTCTTCAAACAGTTCTTAAAAACTTTATTCTTTTCTTCTTTTCCTTTTTTTTGTATTTATATCGAAAACAACTTATCTACTCATTAAGAGTAAGACTTATGTTTCTAAACTTCCTTAGACTTCGTGTCTCAATGAGATTTCTACCGAGATCTTGTTATTATTATTGTGCAGCAGGTAAAGGCCATTCTTTTTTGTTCTCTCCAATGGAATTGGTTTTGTTACTTGATCCTTCACCTAACAATGAAAAGGCCATAATTCAAAGAGACAAGAATGATCAAGAAAAAATAATGAATGAATAGTACTATTACCAATTTGAGATATGTGCATACCTTGACCATTACCATGCTAGAGTTGACAGTATTGCTACCAATGTGAGATATGTGAATACCTTATAATAAATTGATTTTAGTCCGTGAAGATTCGAATTGCAGTTTTTTCCCTAGTTGAGAGGTTTTCACGTAAATTGCATGTGCATTGATTTAGCTTCTTACACTTTATTTCTCTGGCTATTATTGCTGTTGAGGTTGTAATAATTTTTCTCAACAAATGGTACCAGAGATATGGTTGGAGGATCCTTGTATAGAGAAAATTACTACTTGCTTGATTTAGGGAGGAATTAGTGTGATAAGAGAATGAGTGAATATATTGCTTAATTTCACATTCCCTTATTTCATGGAAAAGTAAACTTTTAGGTGTGGAAGAGTATTATTGAAGACTTGTAGATACAATAAGATTTAGATGCGACTTTGGAAGTGGACAAATTGACGAGTTTGAATGATGTCAAGTGGGCGTCGATGAAGAAGAAGGCGATTGTACGATTCTATAGCTTTAGAGATCAAGTACAACTACTTGAGTAAGACAAATCCAAAAGCTTTGATGGATAAGCTCCAAAATGTGCCTCCAAATTGTTGACTAACATTTTGTGGTTAAGATGAGAGTTGTGCCAATTGAGGATGGAGGAGGGTACAACCTTGCAGGATCACATTTATTTGGTCAACCAATTAGTGACCTAATTGAAGAATGCAGATGAGAATATCATTGATCAAGAACAAGATCTCTTGTTGTTGACTTCACTATCCAAGTCCTACTAACCCATTATTATGATGTTGCTTGTTGGTAGGGAGAAGATTACATTAGATGAAGCTATGACAATATTGAGGGAGAATGAAAGGATGATGATGTATGTTGATAGAGGTTCTCCAGGTGATGGTGATCGAGCACTAGTTGTGAGGGAGTTTGAGAGAGGGTGGAATCAAGAGAGAAGGGGAGATGACTCAAGAAGTAGATTGAAATCACGCACGAAAGACTTTAGTAATGTGGAGCATTACTATTATAAGGAGAAGAGCCACATCCAAAACCGTTGTTCGAAGATGATGAAGGACTTGAAGAGTCTCTATTTGGTGCAAAAGAAGAATGGCAAGACTAAAGTAGATGATGATGGTGATTCTGTTAATGTGGTAATAAGCGATGGTGATTTGTTATAAGCTACTTATGGTGAGGTGAAGGAGGGCCAAGAGTATAGGGCGTTGGATTCGATCGCATCAGTTCATGTTTGTAGAGACCAAGCCTTGTTTGATGCTTTACACCAAGATGGAGATTATGACTACATCAACATGGCGGGTGATTAAAAATTGAAGGTCCAAGGCATGGGGATCGTGAGGATGAAGCTCGATGATGGTATAACCTGAACCTTCCACAATATAAGATATGTGCTAAGTGTTCGTGCTAGCCTTATTTCCTTGGGTGAATTGACAAAGTACGGACATATATATGTTAGTAGTAGGAGGTAGTGCAAAGTGTACTGCGATGCTTGCTTGGAGATGCAAGGGAGGAAGGCTAACAACAACATTTGTTATGTGGAGGGCCATTGCATCTAGAAGGACAAGGTCGTGAGGAAGAAGGTATGATTCTCAGATGAGGTGGAGGTGGAGGTGTTTATTAATTTGGGTCGAGGGAGGAATATGTTGGGTATCTTCTCAAATCTCAAATACTAGCTATGTGAGTTTTGTAAGAGTGAACTTTGTTTTACTTACAAGTGGTGGCCTACTAAGTAAAAAATTCTTTGATTGACCCATAGGTGGTAGGCTTTAGTGACTTTTTAGAGAAGCTAATTTATGGTGAGATACTAGGCTTTACCCATTTTTGCTAGAAAGGGGGTTGTCGTAAAAACCAAAACAAAGGAGGAGAAAAGAGAAGTTTACTTCATTGTTTTGACGTGTGAGATGACAGCTGTTTGGTAAGATAATCAAGAGAAAGTAGATCATCATCGACATGTATTTAGTGTTGGTATCTCTTAGAATTGTAAAGAGTACTAAATTTATTAAGTTTTCCAATTTGTACTGGAACCTAGAGATAATTGTATTTATTGTTGAGATTATTGTTAGTTGCTGATTGTACTCTTGATTATTATAGTGAATTGATTTTAGTTCGTGAAGATTCGAATCATAGTTTTTTTTCCCTAGTTGAGAGAAGTTTTTCATGTAAATTGCGAGTGCGCTAATTTAGTTTCTTACATTTTATTTCTCTTGCTATTATTGTTGTTGATGTTGTAGTAATTTTTTTTTCAACAGGTAGATGGTTGTGGTAATTGAGTGGGTGGAACAGTAAGAGGAGGATAAGAGTTGTTATTTGTGTGAATGGCTAGATTTGTTATTGGTGTGGTATGATGAATTTGAATAAGAATTTCATAAAGAAAAAGATGGGAGTCTGATTCACTGGATGAGATAGATTTAAGATGAAGGTCTACTTTTAAAGATATTTTGTGATATTTATATCATATTTTTTAGTTCTTATAATTCAATAGATAGTTATAAGTGATGTTATTATGAAATGGGGTTGAAAGTACTAATCATTTTTGCTTGTTAATGCTATGCTTGAATTATTGAGGAAGTAAAGAAATTAGTATATCCATTAATACATAATTTTAATACCATGAAGAGAATTAATAAAAGAAAAACTTATATATTATATTACTTGAATAATCACTATTTATACAGACGAGTTATATTACTTGGTAAGAATGATTATAGATGAAAAAGAATAACATACAAAAAATATGATAAAATCAAACAAAATATTATCATTTCTAATAAATAAGTACTTGATGAGTTTATTGAATCTTACGAGTTTGAGTAATCAAATGATCGTTTAGATTAATCATTTGACTTTAATACATATAATTTATAAATTGTTAAATGTATTATTTATTAGTATGAATCAAAAGTTGTAACTGTAAAGTTTTTTTCCTCAAAATTTCCTTCTTATATGAGAAAATAAAAATTATACTGTAAAATTAATTTATCTCACACCAAGTAAAGAAGTTCGATGACCTATAACTTTCCTGAATACCCTTTTCTCTTATTTTTTCATAATAGGCGATTGATTGCTAATGGCACATTAATACATACGGCACTCCACCCTAACCATCATGATTAGAAGTCCGATGTTATTATATGATCAAGTGCCAACCGCTGCATGCTGCTAATATTAAGTCCTCAATATACTAAGGTCATGCCATTCAACTAACTTTGATACCGATGTCAAAGAAAATGATGAGTTCACTAATTTGCATTACTCGCTTCTTTTAAGATGGGAAGTTTCATTATTAATGCGATTAGTGCTTGTCATGTGATTTTGATACGTAATTTTGTATAAATGATTCTTATTTTAGACAAGTGTGTTCTATTTTATTTTGTTAATTAATTATATACTTTATCAGGTGTGTTAAAATAAAAAGAAAGAGTGAACAACAGTAGTATTATTTTTCATTAGGCATCAAGTTTGGTGCAAATTTAATGTGTCTCCTCCACTTTAGCAATATCCAATTATGTACCTCATGTCATACCTGTATCTGTAGTTAATCAATCATGGTCTAGCCATGTAACTTTCAACAAGAACTCGTTGAAGGTGTCTTTTTCAAGGTTAATGAAATTGTAAGCACGTGTCAACTTCTTAAGAGGTACGTCTCCATTTAGATGTTTGGTCTTAGTATATAAAATAGTGCACAACAATGAACGTGGCATATTTGCTAGATTGTAGCTGTTTTGGTACGTCGAGCATATAAAATTGAAGGCTTAATTTATTTTGTAAATACAGTTTTGAGAATGAATATTAGTTGGAGAACATTTCCTGCTGCCTAAAAAAATTGTGAGTCGAGACATTAGTTTATGCTATATATTTGGAATCTAATAAATTAAAAAAATACTGTTATCTCTTGACTATGATGCTAAATTCATAATAATTAAGCTCATATATATTTGATATTGCACAATAAGTAAAAATAGTATTTATTAGGATTTAAAAATGTTATAAATTAACTTAATTACATAACCTTTTCCTTGGACCAACTCATCGTGCAATTCACCAACTCTTCAACGATAGTGAAATAAAGTGACCCTTCTATAGTTTGTAGGATGTCTTCTTCTACTCAACCGCATGTGTGACATAGCTTTAGTTTGGATTTGATTCCTATTACATGAGTAATCATAACAAAACTCGAAAAAACTTAAACATCGATTATAAGAAATTTTGAGTATAATTATGTAAATCACACTAGCTCCTTTTAATTCCTGTGCATTTATGTTACGTTGAAAGAAATTATGGGATGTGCACATATATATAAATGGATGTATCCTTTGAATTATAGAATAGTCACATATCAATGCCAAAACTTTTAATAAGAGATTGAAAACTATATCTGTGAGCATCTAATCATTTTAAAAACATTGGAAGTCCAAGATTCGAAGTAGCTTTCAATAACTCACCCATCATCCTAGTAATTTTTCCAAATGTGAACATTTTTATTTTTGGAAAAGTTCTACGTTGGAGGCAGTACTAAAAGATGAACCCTAGGGTCTTGTGGGTTGATGCTCAGAATCTCTAGGTTTTGTTTGGCTAAGGCACTTGATTTGGACTGATTCCCTTAAACAATGCATCGTGACAGCGTTAGTTTGCTTTCTTTTGCTTATTTTCAAGCCTACAGGGGACCAAAATCGCTTGAAATTAATTTATAATGGAAAATGATTAAAGGATTCTTACAATGATAGAGGAGCACTGGTTTTTTATTGCAACATCAGATTGGGTGTAAATTAATTTAACAAGCACTTCATCATCAAGTTAAACAATAATCGGTCAGTATATTTAATTCCACTTAGTGCAACCTAATTGTACGGACTGGTTAGTATCGAAAGAGACACTCGTCGTGTGATTTCACATGGTTAAACAGTACTATATGCCTTATTTTATATATATATATATACATGGTTAAACAGTACTATATGTCTTAGTTTATATATATATATATATATAGAGTCTAAGGAATAAAAAGCACAACGCAACTTAATCTAACGGTATTGAGTTAATCCCCATTTATATTTTATTTGTTTCAATGGAACAATGAATGATACCTTGCGATATTCTCTCTAGCTTAATGATCATTCATTCTGAAGCCGGCCAATAGGTTTTATAGAGAAGGACCGTCCTATGATTTTGTGACGTGTGTTTTATTAGTATGGCCTCTTTTCTTATGAAAACATGAAAGAAGCAAGCAAGAGGTGGCTTCCATAAGCTTCAAATATAGTTCTCACTTACCCATCAAATGTCAAAGAATTAATTTCCAAGTAAAATAAAGAGATGAAATTGAAGTTGGGTGATAAATCCCTATAAAAAACTATCATTTCTGCTAGTATATAGATGATGACGACTACAGATATAACTGATAGAAGAACACCTTTCGTTGGTTTCTTCTTCTTTCAAGGATGGAACCCCACCTAACTCTTAAAACGACAAATCCAACATTGCATTGCACCTAATCAACTAGCTAATCACACCATGAACTATATAGCAGTAGCTAGTGATCCCTAGGAGTGTGTTTTTAACAAGTTTCATAGTGCAATGTTGCCAGAATATATATATAATCATCTCTACGTCAATTGGGAAATTAAAGCTTCGATGTTCCTTAATTTCCATATATTGATTAATGTTATTTTTAATGCTTTTCTAACTGGTCGTCAGAGACGCTTAAAGCTAGTTTTCTCTTGGCAGGTTCTAAGCTCTAGTATTATAATTTCCCTTTTGAATGCATACTAAAAACTTATAATAGCTTTTGGAAAGTTGGTTTGACATATGTTGTAATGTAATATTGGCAGAAAAGCTACATTAGTTAGGAAGTCAAATTTTGTTCACTCCTTTTAATGTAGAATACTATTGAAACGTTTTTGTGAAGCTCCACATTTGAAATTATTAACTTTAATAGCTTCCTAGCTAGTGCTTCAAATTAATGTTCTAATTAAACCTAGTTTTTCTTTTTATACGAGTAAGGTCTGAAGTTAATGTTTGCAGCTTATATTTGTTAGTTTAAATCCATATCACATCAAAAAGTTAGAATACGTACGATTCTATTGTTGCTATCTTTAAGAGTGTTCAGACTTATAAAAGAGGAAAGAATTTTTCATTAAGCTAAAGCTCAGCTTATGATACACTCTTTGCTAAGAGGTGAAGTAAACAAAACATGCTTCAAAACAAAGTTGCCTTATTTTGGAAACCTGTCCGTACTCCGGCAACTACATGTCAGGACTATTATGATGTCAATTTGAACTAATACATACATATCTTTTTTTTAATGAGAAGAGAATATATATAAGAGCATTTATACCACTTGCTTAATTAATTGGCATCAACTTTAAGATTTGCAGAAGAGCAAATCCTATGAGGATTCAACAGGCTTTCGTATATGGAGAAGTTGCAGCTATACGTTAAATGATTTTGTGTACTTAGAACAGAAAGGGAAAAAAAGAAGAAGAAGGAATTTCCTCTCAATAAAACTATGAATGAGGAGTAGGAAACTTTTTGAAGACTCAATTAAATGCAAAATTACTTACAAGATTATGAATAGACATTGAGAGCTTAAAATTTATCACGAGATCTAATCATGCAAATGGCCTCGCACATAATCTACAAACTGTAGCAAAGTTACCTTAGGAGTTGTGAGTGTAATAGCTAAGAAACTTTTGACTTAGTTCACATGTCCATATAATTAAGCATTATAGCCAAATATAAGGCTTTCAACAAGATGAATAATGACTTGTAGATCTCAACTTGATGACCTTAACTATAACCTTTCAATCAACATCCTCTAATCAACTTTAAAACCCGCTCTTCACCTAAGGCTACAACTGCAAGTATATATAATAGTGATAGGAGTGCCAAGACAGAAAAGGAAGAGACAATACGAATGGGGTATATCTAAGGAACCTCAAAGACTTCTAAACCAAAGGCTTGACTACACTACTGCACCTCTACTCTCTATTCTATCTTTTCCTTCTCTCAAAAAGTCCCGATCTTGAAGTCTTTACCATATTAACACCTCTTAACTGTAAGGCAGTAGGTTTGCCTTCCATAGATAGAACATAGCATCTATGACCCTTGCAAAGCAACATTTCACCTTTCTTGCTATTAAATCCAATATTTGCTCTCTTTTGCATGCACAACTAACAGATAACGAGACAACCAAAGTTTCTTTTTACTTCTGATTTCCTGTTTAATTATCTCAAGAGGCAAATGTTTAAGCATGCTGATGGTAACCAGTTATCTAACCAGTTTTAACATTTATCAATACAAATGTTAAAAAGATACCTATGCATTTGGGGAGATTTCAACAATAATATATTATTGTCTATCTTCTCTCTACAACTCCCTTAGCAACTCCCTTAGCTCCTTGTTCACACCATTACCCAAATCCCCTTTAACATCTATGCATTTCTTCTTCGTATACGTCCTTTTAAAATCTATTCTCCTGTAATCCTCAATCTTCTACATTACATCTCTTTTTTATTTCCATTCGTAATTCATTTGATCATTAACTTAAAATGATCATTATCTACATACATATATAAATGGATATCTACATACATATATAAATGGAAGATTAAAGTCTAAACTTTAGATTCATATTGTTGTTCAAAAGAAAATTAATGACAGTACATGGCACAAGACTACAAGGTCCAGAATTTTATCAATTAGGTCAACACAAAAGGAGGAGCTTGAATCAAGAAGGGAACTGTAGGAAGACTAAAATTTGACAAAGATTTCCCCTTTTTATTTAACTTCAGTTCCAAATTAGAGACTATGAAAGATTACGTTAATGTCACTATTATTTATAGAAGATGATAGAAAAACATAAACCCATAAAATTAAAATCTGGAATCACCTTCAGTGCCGCTTTCTTCAGCCTCGCCGACGATACTTCCAAGACGAGAATCAACGGTGGCCACCGACCGAGACCAGGAGGAAGAGGATGAAAGGAATCGAAGTTTAAGGGCTCCGGACTGCAGCAAGCCGACAAATTTATGGGTACCTTCAGTTCCAAATTAAACACCAACTTCGACCTTTACCAAATCAAACACCAAGAAGAAACATCAGTACTGGCCATCGGAATGCATACCTTAGGAATCAACACGCGTGGAGGAGCAACACCGGCGACGTTGAGATGAGATTTGAAGTCGTCTGCTTTCGTTGAGAGAGCGCAGAGATTGGTAAAGTCACCAATGTTTATAGAAGATGATAGAAAAAAATAAACCCATAAAATTAAAATCCAGAATCACCTTCAGTGGAGCTTTCTTCCGCCTCACTGACGATGCGTCCAGGACGACAATCAAATGCTGCCCACCGACCGAGACCAGGAGGAAGAGGATGAAAGGAATCTATGGGTATCTTCAGTTCCAAATTAAACACCAACTTCGAGCATTAGCAAATCAAACACGAAGAAAAAACAACAGTAATAGCCATCGGAATGTCTACCTTAGGAATCAAAACGCGTGGAGGAGCAACGGCGGCGACGTTGACACGAGATTTTAAGCCGTCTGCTTTCGTTGAGAGTGCTTTCGTTGAGAGTGGAGAGAGCGCAGAGACAATCGTTGGAGGGAAATTTCGCAAAACACAAAGCGCGTTAATATTTCTTAAACGACCGAGTTCTGATTTTTTGCCAACTCTTCTCCGACGTTTGCTTCAAAATTAAGTCGAAAATTGTATTTGGCCACGCTTTAATTATACAACGTCTCAGTTAATACATCCTTTCCGCGTCGATTGAGTATAACGTCGTAGATACCTTGCCCTTTTACTGACGTTTCATAAACGTCACAATAAGCTTATACAATCTGCGACGTTTCCTCAGTCAAACGTCGCAGATTGTCTTCTTTTTTTGTAGTGGATGGAAATCTTAGACAAAAATGCAAAATTCAGATGTGAGATCAAAAGAAGGCTTGCGATGGAAATCAAGTGGAAGGTTAGTTAGATGATACGCATGATGGGAACATGCAAGAGTTCCAAGGTGACTTAGCAAGTAAGTCAAGCATGGTGCAAGTTTTATGAGAGTTTCAGATCTTGTACGAGCTGACTTAGCTAAGGATGGGTTCTTAAATAACTAAGGACTTAGTGTATGCTCAAATGGATAGATGATGGCTAATAGAGTTACTATGAGTAAGCATTAGATAGACCAATGTGTTATTGGCTTGGATGACTCATCATCAACAGATAGAGATGTGGAGATCTTGGATGATATAATAGATAAGATTATAGTAGATGAACATCAGCTATAAGAGATAAAGATCATGTGGAAGGATCATCTGAAAATAGAGGATATCTTCATGAATATGGATAGATCATTCCTAGATAGATGTAATGTTTTATTTTTTTTATTGTGATGTAGCTTAATCTTATTAGATAAAGTCCTAATTGGATGGGGATGTCATCTATTAGTTAGTTTGATATAATCTTATAAGGATAAGATTGATAAGATTGTGATGTTAGCTAGTAAAGTTCTATTAGGATTCTAACTTGGTCATCTAAAGGTGCCTATAAATAGCTCATTTAAGCCTTACTATTCGTATGATGAGTGTGGAAAACACTTACAAGGTGTTCGGAATTGTAAGAATTGAATTCAAGTGCAGCATTGAATTCAATTCAAGTGTTTGGAAATAGAAAAAAGGGATGGGTTCAATGCATACATAAATTGAACCCCATTATCCTTTATAAATTGAATTAACATGAAAAAGCATCGTAATTGAATTACGAATTGAAACTTCAATTCTTCTTTTGAGCGTTGAAAATATCTTTCAAATAATACCCATCTAGCCCTACCATATATCTCTTCACCTCAAGTAGCGGCCTCCCACCTCAAACAACGCCTCCCACCAAGAAACGAAACAACAACACCTTCTCTACAAATCAACACTTCCCATCATATCCAGGTTTTCCATTTTCCTCATTGATGGGTGCCTTTTCCTTTTTCTTATTTTGTCTATGATCATTGTTGTCTTTTACATCTATCATTCGAATTAGCTTCTCCTTTCATTTTCTCATTCTGTCTACATTCTTTTGCATTTTTCAAAATTTTTTGTATATATCTAGATTTTTTTGTTTGTTTGTTTTCAACTACATTTTAAGTGAATCTTGTTCCATTTGGGATCTTGAGTGTAGAACTTTATGGATGATATAACTTGCTCTATGCAAGTTATATGAATGTTTTTATTTAATTTTCTGATGTAAGGATCTTATGTTTCCTTATTACAGGAAGACATGTTAAACTTGTTATGATATTATGTACTTTGGAGTGAGATTTCAAAAATTGATAGTACTTTATAGTTGTTGACGCAAAAAAACTACCGCTTGTTCATACATTTTTAAGCTTTCAAATTATAATAGTTTTCTATTGTCTTCATAATTCGGTCTAGCCTAATGCCATTTACAATCAATTTTTCTTTTCATCTTAATAATAAATTTTTTTGATACAAAAGTCATACTTTAAAACACGCATTAACATCATAGACCCCCCAACCGATAAATATACCATAATAGACTCCTCAGAGCAAACACCAGGTTGCGCATCACTACAATTAGCTAGCAAAATAGGGTATTTTAGATGGTCGAACACAAATGGGTTATGGAAGAAAAAACAGGAATTAGATTTAATTTTTTAAGTTTGATAAAGTAATTATTTATGTGTTGGAAATTGTGTACATGTGGCAGATACTAAAAAATATGAGATAGTGTATCATATTACTACTATTAACGAAATAGTTAATATGAAATTATTTTTACAACTATATTTGAACTTTCAAATAATATTATAAAATTGAGAATTTTTATATAACTAATTTACACCTTCTGAAATGATCATCAGAGGTTACAGGACAAATGCAATATCGTCTGTACGGGAGCGTTTGGAAGCAGTGTTTTTTTTTTTTTTAAAGGGAAGAATCAAAGACTCGGTTACAAGCTCTGAAGTTACAAAACCTATTTATTTTTATGTTATTATCCTCTACAGTTCACTATCAGTGTTGCATGTGCCGCTCACTAAAAGCTAATCCTTCATCAAAGCATAGAAACTTTTGGAAGCACGTGGCCTCGCCGACTGCACCGCACCGAATTGGGCATCTTCCGATGCAATTAGAAAACAAACTGCTTCCTGCACTGTATAATTTTTAAGGCGGTCAACCAGGTTGGTCAACATTTGAGGGAGACGCATGTGTAGTTCCAATGATCATACAATATTAACACTTTTAATCATTTTCAAACTGTCTAGTAAGGCATAGGAACAGCTGGTTATTATAAGCCATGTACTATTCAAACATAAACTTATTGGTAAAGACGAAGCCAAGATATTATTCATGTCACTTTAGTTTTCTGCACTATTATCACTGGAGTCTAGTACATATATGGAATGTCCCAGCGTGTTCCCATAACAATCGTATGTATTTACGAGCAACTCTTGAAAAACTAGTCGAGACATGCAACTTTACTGGAGTTCCTTGTAATACCCTAGACATGAACTTATTCTGTATTCTACCATCATCTGTTGACTGATGAGACCTATCCTCTACCTAAGAAGACAGAATTTTGTTCAATATTATGATGTCTTGTTTTATAAATTTCAGCTATTTATTTATATAAGTTCTGCGTTTATTTGTGCAGGATTCACGCGTGATCTACATAAGTAAATGATTGAAATTCATAAGACAGAATAAGACACCACAAAAATTGAACATAAAATCTGGACTCCTACCTAAGTCCCTGCTTTTTCTCAGAATTTGGTGTACACACACATTAATGGATTAGTTATTTACGCAATTGTCGGATTAGCTCGTCATGTAGCCATGGACAGCATCCACCTTAAAAAGCTGTGTCATAACCAAGTTGTGTAGCTGTACAATTTTAACTTACAAACTTCCGAAGTTTACACCTTTGTTTAACTGTCAGCAGACTTTAAGAAACATTTTATATGGGGAATAGATTAGAGCAATAGTTTAGTTTGCGACACAAATTCCTAGAATTTGTGCGTGACCAGGTTTGGCCAGGCCACCAAGACAACTTTCATCGTAGCATGCATGGCGGCAGACAGACGCTGATCACTCGTATCTTCCATTCCACGCGATCATACGCCTTTTCCCAACACTTTGAAGCAAGTCCATGAAGACTACTTTTTCTCTCTTTCAATTCAAAGGCTTGAAACAGTGATTTCTTTTTTTTTTTTCTTTTTTAGCTTCCCAACGTGCATGTAATCACATGATGATATATTTTATTAGGGGAACGAGAAAAGCGAGCTAGTCTTGGAACCCTAGCTTTGACTTCTGTGGACTTTATAAAGTCCCCCATTCTCCTTTCACATGATTCCTCTCATTTGTTGTCTGACAACAAGAATAGCCAAACAAGAAAGGAAGACAAAAGTACAAAACTAGTGGCCATGAGGTCTATGAAGTTTTTTAGTCTTCTACTTGTTTTCTTGCTGATACATGCGAGAAACTCAAGTGCTTATGGAATCCAAGGTAGATAACCACTTCTTTTCCCGTAACTTGTTAATTGTTACGATTGATTGTGCACAGCTAATGTCTACATACTATTAAATCTTGCAGCTTACGGGAGACTCTCAATTAATGAAGGTGGTAACGAACTTGAAGTGGCCGGAAACAGATTGGTGAAAGTGAACAAGCTATATTTAGTTCTCTGAATGGTTTATTTAGTTATCACTTGTCATGAAGTTGTTGCTCTAATGCAAATTATCCTCTCAACAGGTCAGTGACTTCGTTCCTCCAAAGACTGGTGTAAAACGAATGATCGGAGGAAGAAAATTGAAGTTGGAAAGAGTTTTACTGAAGAAAGAGAGAGCAGAAGAGGGAGCTGCGATCGGAGAAAAACCAAAGCTACCAGGTGCTGATCATATCGTTTCCAACGGTGTCGGCAGAGGGACGCCAAATTCGAAATCTAGTAAGAGGAGTTCTAAGTGCTCGAGTGACAGAATGGTCGGAGTTACGGCATTTAGCGCCGATTATCATCAACCAACCTCCCACCCACCTAAGAATAACTAGGGAAGAAGATCGAAGCTAGTCCCTAAAGATAACACCTAGAGATCGATGTTGTTATCTTTCTCAATTTTGTCCCCTCTTTGTTTAAGATTTATAGGTTGTGTAATGTTTACAGGTGCAGAAAACAATTATAGTTTTTGTACGTATGCTAATTGCTAGTGAATTTCATTCTCAGTGAAAATGCAAGACAGTTCCCTTTAGTTGCTGCATAACTTTATCATTTACGATTTTCATCTAGATTTTATATCTCATGCCAATTATAAGTTGCTCAGAAAAATATGAAAAGATGGTTTGCATCAATTTGAATATATTCCTGGATTCTTGGGTGCAGGAAAGGAAAATTAAGCTCCAAAGAAGTCACTGGCTGAAAACTCTGAAAAGTGGCTCAGTGATCAAGTTCCTTCCTCTCTGTTTGGCATGTACTTAATTCGTTGCTATTCTTTGTTCCCTCAGAACTTGAAATTATGAACAAAATTTTCTTTCTTCTGCCTAGAATGCAAGTAGTATGTTCAAGGCAGAGTCCTTGAGCTCTACGAGGCAGAAAGTTTCTAAACAAGGCTATTCACAGAATTCCAAGCCTGCTTCAAGCTTGGAACATTCATCAAGGTCAAAAGAATCAATGTTTGATTTCGACTTTCGAGACCTTCGTGAGGCTGCTGAGGAGGTCTTTGCCTCACGAAGGTCTTTATGTTGATGAGTACAGACTACACATTATGGGGTGGTCCTTGCCATATGCCTCCAAAAAACAATGATGAACCCTTGATGAGTGACGATCAAGAACATCTAATGCCATACCTTCAACTTGTTTTCACATTCTTGGCCCATTAGGCGTCAGGAGAAGTTCTCCAACCCATCATTATTTTCCTCGTCAAGTTTTTAACATGATTGGCTTTCGTCCGGATGCTTTTCTTTTTAATCCTGGTCAATTTTCTTAAAAATGGAAGCGCATTAATTGTATAAGTAAGATGGAAGATGCCATTGAAGGTGTAGGACGGTAGGCCATCTAGCTGGATTGCAGTTCGCGATTGTGACATTTTAATTGCCATCTCAATCTGGATTCCATATTTATCATTATTCATTCCGCTGTTATGTCGACTAATTAAGGAAGGAAGGAAGAAGACGCAACTTTTAGATAAGTTGTTGGAAGCTTGATAAGCTCCAAATAAATTCTACAAGATTTTTCTTTTTTTGCAAGAGCTACGGGTCTTTTTTCCTTCTCACGTTTCTCTCACTTTTTTAAACACAAAAGTTGACAAATCAAATTTTACTACCCCTACAACTCTTAGCTAATAAGTAATTATTTGGAGCTACATACGTAAAAAAGAAGAAGAGTTTGATTTCTAACACTCTCCTTCAAACTGGACTTCGCATACCAAGCTTTTTCTGTAATCTGCGGAAAACTTCATTATTTAGTAGTTTTGTAAAAATATTTGCCAGTTGATTTTTTGTTATGTAGAACACCAATTCTACAATTTTGTTTTTCACTTGCTCCCGAATAAGATGACATTTTATGTGTTTGCTTCGACTGTGTGCCACTGAACTTTTTCCAAGTGATATGGCAGACTTGTTGTCAACATATATTATTGTCGAGCCTTCTTGCGCGTGATCCAACTCACTTAAAATATATCTCAACCACATTGCTTGACATGAACTTGTTGTTGCAGCTAAATACTCAGCCTCACATGTTGAAAAGGCAACTATTTGTTGTTTATTTGATGACCATGAAATTACTGCTGACCCAATATGAAAGGCATAACCAGAAGTACTTTTTTTATCATCCACATCTCCACCAAAATCACTATCTGAATAACCAATTAATTTTGAATTTTGAGAATGTGTATAGAATAAACCTTAGTCAATTGTACCTTTAATATATCTCGAAATTCTTTTTGCTGCGCCAAAGTGATCTTGTTTGGGCTTCTCCATATATCTGTTGACTAGCCCAACTGCATACATAATATCTGGTCTTGTGTAGATCAGATACCTCAAACTTCCAACCAAACTCTTGAATAACGTTGGATCTATAGTTTTTCTATCTGAATCTCTTGTTAACTTTATACTTGCTTCGACAGGTGTGGCTGTTGGATTGCAATCTTTCATTTTGAACTTCTTTAAGACTTCATCAGCATACTTCACTTGAGCAATGAAAATTCCTTCTCCTATTTGTTTCACTTCGAGTCTAAGGAAGTAGGACATTTCTCCTATATCAATCATCTTAAAGTCTTTGGTCATGGCTTTCTTGAAATCATCAAACATACCTGGATTATTTCCTGTAAAAATAATGTCATCAACATATAAGCACACGATCATGATATCTCCTTGTTTGTTTTTCTTCGTATACAACGCATGCTCATACGAGCTTTTCACAAATCCAATTTTTTGAAAGTACTCATCTATTCTTGTATTCCAAGCCTTTGGAGCTTGCTTCAATCCATAAAGAGCTTTCTTCAGCTTGTAGACTTTGTCTTCCTAACCTTCACATTCATTTGGTAGATCTTCCATTTGTTTTGTGCTGCAAGTGCTATGAGAAGTCTGATTGTATCAATTCTCGCAACTGAAGCAAATACTTCTTCATAATCAATTCCATATTTATGTTCATAACCTTTTGCGACTAACCTTGCCTTATATCTTTCCACCTTTCCTTCTTGATTGGTTTTTATCTTATATACTCACTTCACTCCAATTGGTTTATGTCCTTTTGGAAGACTAGTCAATTCCTATGTATCATTTCTTTAGATGCCACCAATTTCTTCATTCATTGTTTTTCCCACTTTTTGTCTCCAACGGCTTCTTCATATGTCACCGGATCACATGCAGCCATTAGACAAAACAACGAATAATAAAATGATTCTATTTGCTCAGTGTAGCACCCTCTTATCGTAGGGTACACACCGGGATGCTCAGAGGTCATTCCGGTATATATTCTACGATAAGGGTGAGCTACGTTCAATCACTACATTCACTTCATAAGGTATCATATGAAATCATAATATATATATTTTTTTGACCAACTGTCCCGCATTTCGTTTCTCAAAATCGCAAGTCTACATTGAGTCTTTCAACCTTTACTACATGTACACGAACAAAACTAATACAAAAGTACTAAATGAAAGAGGGAAATATAACAAATCTATCTAGACCATTCAAAAAACCTAGTTGATCGACCTTTGAGCCATGACTTCTCTTGCCAACTCACAATCTACACAGTAGTAGAGCCCTTCAGTAGCTAAAGTTGTCTCTTAGTCCTGAAAAGACAACGTTGCAATTTTGGTGAGTTTTAGGAACTCAATGAGGTACCCATCATCGATGATTCACTCAATTCATTCAACACATCAATTCATATCACAACTAGTTCGCAAATTGGCATTTCACATGAGTAACTCGTTTTCACTTAAGCATAAGCAATTATGCATTTCAATCAATCAATCATACTTAACGAGATGCATATGAAATGCTTATGATACACTTTTTCCAATTATTATGTTGTTGTGATCGAATGCCTGAACTGTCCCATATAGGGCTCATTAAACGTTGAGCTTAAGGCTTTGAATCACTTGTGAGCTCGAGGCTCAGTTTCACTCGTTGAGCTTTAAGCTCTAATCGGTGGCTACTCTGGTCACAACTGCCATTATTTGATTATGTATTAATGTATGGAATGCATGTACCACATTCAACTATATTATAAGCACATAGGTCTTCACATTCACATACAATCAACACTTCAATATCTCAATCTACCTTACACAATCATCGGACCTTCTGTCCGAAATCTACAATCAAATACATTCATTTATCATTCAAAACATGAATTAGGAAAACAAGTAATTAAGTGAGACCATATAGGTTACTCACAGATTGCTCCCGAAGCTAATGTCTAGAAGATCCAACAATGTCTAGAAGTGGACCTTCCAGTTGCTCCTCCATAACAAATAACATACACGATATCACAATTTGCACCATTAAGAGTGTTAAAAAATGCACATGTATGAAATGAATTATGTACAACGCATGTTCATGATAATCTCGGGTATCACTCCATAAATCTTTCTCAACACTATCCCCATACCAAAACTCATTTAAGTATAACTAACACTTAGGTTTGTGCCTAACTAGAACCATTGAAATCTCAATTCATTACTCACTGGTTCACTTTCAGACTTTCCAAAACACCCTTTCAGATATGCTGTTCACATAAAATCCGAAGGTGAAAATGAGAGAATTTGATCATACTCTCTTTTAGAAAAGTGTTCCTCTATGTCTTATCTTTCAATTGACACCAAAATCACTCAATTTGGTTTAGTAATATGGAAGATATATCTTAAACATTTTCGGACTATTATTAATCAAAAATAGTTTACTATATACAACTTCCATCTAGAACATGAATACCTTAGAAACTGAATCAAGATTAATTTTCTGCATTATCTTTGTATAATTATTTCTCTAGTTTACTCCAAATCAAAAATCACTTCAATTGGAATCCTACAAATCAAAATATCATCAAAATACTAAAGTATGTTTAGTAGAATAACACCAGTTCATACTCCTTTAAGATCACACTCACTGCATCTGTCCCACTCTTTTCACTCAATCTTTCCCCATTCATTCTAGATAGCTATGATTCTTGGTGAAGATGTAGATCAATGTCTTACGAATCCAATGGTTTAAGAATCAAGTCAATTGGAGGTCTAGAGAAGAAGTTATGGCCAAAAGAATCCAACATATTCATATCTTTACTCGTATTGTACAGGTTTTGGCGCAATTGCTATAACTCTCACTACAGAAGTCGGACTGACTTCATTTTTGGACTATTGGAAAGAGGACTTCCAAATATACAACTTTTATGAAGACCTAGAAGTCCAATTCTATCGTTTGACTTCAGTATCGTCTCACATTTTCACCTTCTCACTTTCCTTTCGTCTTAGTTCTATCGTCTCATTTCTACCATCTCATTTTCTATTGTCTCATTTTCTTCCGTCTCATTTCTATCATCTCATTTTCTTCCATCTCATTTCTTCTGTCTCATTTCTATCGTCTCATTTTCTTCCACAGAACGTCTCCATTTATAAGGGTCATAACTTTTGACTCCAATGTCAAAATTGTTTGCACTATATACCGTTGGAAAGATAAAAGAAATATCTACAACTCTCTAGAAGATATCTTGGATAAAATCTCTTTATAGAAATCCCAAATTTTCCCTGAAAGTCCAAAGATGAATTTTCCATTCACACACCAGCGTGCTAGACCAACTTTATAACTTCATGAAATTTTGAGACTTTTAGAGACAGAAATGACATTCAATATCTTCATAAGAAATATAGCCATATGTCTCTAGTTTAATTTAAATCAAGAATCATTTTTTTTAGATAAATATAGAAAGTGTTATGGCTAAAAGATTGAAGTGTATTCAGTGTACATTTTCTAGATTTTCAAACTTTCAATATTTTACATCACCAAAACACCAAATTTTTTTTCAAAAACTAATTTAACACTATAACCGAATTTATTTCTTCCCAACTACCCAGTATTTATGAACAAACACGTAAATGCCATTTTTCATGCAGATGACATTAATTTTTTAACTTTATTTCACAAATCCCCAACTCTAAAGGATTTTTTCACCATTTACCTGTTGAAAACTCAAAAATCTTCAAGCCCTAAACTCCACACGTTTTACGTACTTCACTGAGTACAATGACCAGCTTCTCGTTTTTCTCAGGGTAGAGGACACAATTGGCCAAGTAGGTTTGGTGAAGGAAAGGAAAAACACAAAAGTCTCTTAGAAATATTTGATGGAAAACTCTGTGTGATAATAAAGAAGGGACTTGGACAAGACTTAACCTGTCAACTCTCAAAGAATGGTAACCTACTTCTAATAAGATAACAAAAGCCTAAGTAACACTTGTCACTTTCCCCATACCTAAGTTCTAACTTAGTTTCTTTTGAAACTAACTCCCTTAACTATCATCTTTACA
>JANJEY010000005.1:8753136-8766187 GCA_024703695.1 Erythroxylum cataractarum | reverse complement strand
CTATTATTTGCAGTTGGAATATATTTTATATTTTATAATTTAAAAGTCTTCTGTATGATAGTATACTAAATTCTTTTTGTTTTAATATAGGAATAATTTTTATAAGAAGTAAAATTGCAAGCTTTAGAGAAGTTATCCTTTTGAAGGGGGAAACTACATTAGAATTTAAAGAATTTATATATTGAATTTATTTTTAAGTCATTTATTTTAAATATGTAATAAATTAAATATATATTACATATATGATTCATAGAATCTTGAAGAAAAGTTCTTGAACAATTCAACGTTAGTGTACCATTAAAATTGTGGACACCCACCATGGAAAGTCAAGGAGGCCCGATCAAAATTTGAAATTTGAAATTGACCAATGTAAAGTTAGTATTGCAGAAAAAAGATGATTGGCAATGATAATACAGAAGTCAATTAAACACACAACAATACAATCCAATAATTGGTTATAACTGCTATATTCAGTTAATTTATTATTTATTAAAGTTTACTTTTTTCTTCAAATGTAACTACTACTTATAAATTATGTAACTAAAATTAAATATATTTTAATTATCTTGTCAATCCTTTCCTTTCATATTAATTAATAAGTATAAAAGGTTTATAATGAGAAAAGGAAGCACCAATAAAAACTTTTGAAACCATCTTTGTAGTTTTTAAAAAGTGCACTAGAATATTAACGAAAATATAAAATATTTACTAATTAAAAATGAAAACACAAAAATAAAAGTTATCTAAGTTTGAACTATATCGGTACATTTGAAAGGGAATTGAAAAAAGATACTATGGTCCAGATTAAATTCACCAAGCCTGTCCCCACCTCACACAAGTGTTGGCTCTTACAAGTGTTGGTCGTATATATATTCGTTCTTGTGCAATTTTATGTAACAAGTACGTGGAGTAGCTTCCAAGTGCGATTTGTACTAAATTTTTAAATTTCAAATACAAGACTAAAGGCAAATTTTCTTTTAGTCTTTCGTTTCAAATTTCATCCTCTTGAGGTGTTGGAACAAGTGACAGGAATGGAGGCGGAGATGGTTGTCGGTACTAATAATAGAATTAGGAAGGTGCAAGAAGAAGAAGAAGATGAAGGATGGTTAGATCCTAAGATGGAGTTCTTTGCATCCACACGAGAGACTGGGAACGAGTGGTAACTGTTCAAGACGTACACTCTAGTAAGTTAATCGATGAAATTGATAAGCATGAAGGTGATGATCCTCTTCTTCCTTGGCTTTAGTGAGTATTAACATATTAGATTTCCGGGTTTGCTTGATATGATTCTTCAATTCCTGATTTATAATCTAACCTCTTCTTTGTTGTCTGAAACAAAACAGGTGCATCAAATGGGTTCAGGAGGCATTTCCACCTGGAGGAGATTGCTCTGGATTCATTGTCATTTACAAGGATTTCGGTACCTTAAAGTTTGGTTAGAATGTATGTGTTCCTTCACTTTCTTTTCTCCTTTTTTCTTATCTTTTTGTTCTTCATCTACTCAATTAGTGTTTGCTTGAACTAAAACTTCCATAATTGACTTCTGTATTGTCATTACCCCTCATCTTTAAGATTGCCCAAAGGATGCGGAGAAAGGTGATTGGTAATGGTTGATTGAGATGAGAATGAATGGGAGACTAAATTTTAAGGTAATTTTAAAATTTATGTACTTCAACTTATTTTGTTACAGGTTGTTTGGAAATTTTCGAATTGAATTCATTAACGAATTAGATTCAATTACATTAATGAAGTTGTGATTGAATTCAATTTACATTGTTTGGAACAAATCCAGTAATATTAGAATTGAATTCAATTACATTATTTGGAACAAATCCAGTAATATTAGAATTGAATTCAACTACACTGTGTGGAACAAATCTAATAATATTATAATTGAATTCAATTATTTCATATGACACATTTACCCCTGACTAAAAAATAATATTATCCAAAATAAAAATCGTTTTAGATAGATTTTAATTATTCAAAATAATTTCAAAATAATAATAATAAAACTATAATTATGTAAAAAAAACTATAATTTAAAAATGAAATGGTTCGCGAGGCTGGCCAAAAGAGTCAGGCTAGCGAGGGCTAGCCTTGGCCAGGCTCGCCCTCGCGAGCCATTTCATTTTTAAATTATAGTTTTATTTTTTGGATATAATTATAGTTTTATTATTATTATTTTGAAATTATATATGAGTTATTATTATTATTATTATTATTATTATTATTATTATTATTATTATTATTATTATCCTTTGGTATGACAATAATAATATAAACTTTTATATAAACTTAAAAATAAATTATTTTAATTAATTACATTTATTTAAATCTCTTATATAATATTAATTAATAAATTATTAATTAAATAAAATGAAATATTTTAAAAATTAACTTTTTATCTAAAACTTAATATTTATTTAAATTATTTTTAATTATCTAAAACTTAATATTTATTTAAATTATTTTTAATTATTGAATCAAATATAAATTGAAATTTATATATTTTGAAGATAATTGATTTCAGTGTAATTGAATTCAATTCTAATATTACTGGATTTGTTATAAACAGTGTAATTGAATTCAATTCTAATATTACTAGATTTGTTCCAAATAGTATAAATTGAATTCAATATCAACTTCATTAATGTAATTGAATTCAATTCGTTAATGAATTCAATTCGAAAGTTTCCAAACAGCCCGTAAGACTTTTGTCTCAATCACCTTAAAATTCCATATTCCCGTGAAAAAGTTTCAGCAGAGGATACAATATATAGCAAGCCAACAAGTTGGAGGGTGCATCCAGACTAACCCGTTAGAAGATCACAACTCAGCTTTACTCATCACAAATGTATTTTCTTTTGATTTAAGACGGTGTAGCTATCTAAAATATTCCAATGAATTACAGTTCAGCTTCCACTGCTTGTTTCAGGTTTCCGATCAACCTTCCTATACCTGAAACTCCTAGCAATCCATATAAAAACACACAAGTTTACAGCACACAAAACAGCGTTCACCCAGTAAAAGTAATTAAGATGTGCACGATTAAGATTGCTACCAAGCCAAGCGTCTCCATATCTTGAGCTAATTGCCTGCACAATGGATATAATAGCAGTGTTAAGGAAGCTGCCAACTCCTATTACGCTTAAATAGCATGCACCTCCTAAGCTTCTCAATGAAAGTGGCATTTCGTCGTAGAAAATCTGTGGCAATCCAACAAGAGTAAACACATCTGCCAGTGCACCTAAGATGTATTGTGGTAATAGCCACCACACACTCATTGGTATCGTCACTTTTGGAATGTCCAATAGACCATACTCTCTTGCAGTATTCACTCTTTTGGCCTCTACTAATGCAGCCACCGACATCTCAAGCACAGAAAGAAACAATCCAATGCCTATTCTTTGCAAGATAGTTATTCCAGTGGGATGTCCAGTTAACTTTCTGACTGCAGGAACAAAAACTCGGTCATAAATTGGGATGAATATTATTATTAGTGAGGCTACAAGACATTGAAGTCCAGATGGAGGAAAATTGTGAAGAGGGCCAATTGATCTTATCATAGTGCCTCCTTGCTTGATGAAAAAAGTTGAGAACATAGCATTCACATTGGTGAATATTAATCCAGTTAGCCATATGGGAATGAGGCGAAGGACAAGTTTCACTTCTTCTACTTGGTACGGAGAGCACAGCCGCCAAGGATTTCTGGTACTTCTGGAGGCATCAACCTTGTCGATGATCATTGCCTTGTCCAAAAACCTGCAGAAGTTTTTGAGCTTTTGATGAGATTAAGACTTAACCTTAGAATCTATGACATGGACTCCAGCCCAAATATTAGAAAAATGCTGCAATCAAGAGCACCAAAACTATTCCTCATTGAATTGGAAACCTAGCAATTACTGAAACAAAGTAAAAGAAAAAAATACTAGACATTCAACATGCTAAAACCAAATTTCAAACTATCTACTAAAAGGGAGAGGCTGGTCAATGGTCATGATGTAAACAGATGATGCCAATTTTGATAGATTGCACAAACTCTATTTTTTTATTATTATTATTATCAGAAAAGATATGAAAATATTTTCCAAAAATTAACAGTTGGTTTGCTTTGAAAAATCAGAAGGTATAGTTTAAAGATGGACATAGCAGGCGATACACACCCCAGTTCAACACCAAATTCTGTGAATCATGACTGCTTTTAATTTGTGCTAACCGGTTATTGATTATTGTTTAATCGCATGTAACCATTGTCTTTCCAATACCACCATCCAAAAACTGAAGGCAAGTCTACTTTCTTGAGCCAAATACACATTGATTTGAGGGTACCTGAATATTTTAGTTTGTGATACAGGCTGTTTATCCTCATCAGAACTCCCATCGATCTCTTTATAGTATAAATTCCGGCTAACAAGGTTCTCATCAGTGCTAGTGCGCCACTTCCTGACAGCTGCAACAAGCACTTGAGCAACCATAACAAAGGGGCTCCCTTCTGCTCTGTGTATCTTGTATCTCTTAGTTCCCGATAAAAACAGTATCAGTGCAAAAACCATCGTTGCTGCCAATACTCCAAATCCAGCTGCCCATCCAACATTATCCTATTCATAAAGTGATGAAAATTACGATAAAAAACCTGACAATGGAATATAATCATTTTCAACAACTGAATTAAGGCCATGTTCATTACAAGATCATCCTCATTAACTACTCTTCTATATGCATCATCCTGCGCAATTATATTCATGTGTTGTAGGATTTTTTCTGGAACATCAGAAAGCAATTCTTGCAAAGTTTATATTCATTAAAGAAAGGAATTCTTCCATCAACGAGGACAAAGGGAGTATATTGTAAATATTTTTCTTACAATTGCTACACTAAGTATCTGGTACTGATTCTCACTTAGCTCAGAAATACTCACACCGGAATTCTATATGGTAACATACTAGTTCAAAACAAATATCAGTTTATAAGAGCCCCTGAAAAGAGAAAGTTCAACAATTCCAACCCTCAAGGCAAACTGCCTATAAAGACTAAACAAGAATGGACTTCTCTAACCGAGAAAATGTTAAGCAAGTTGGCAAGCATTCTAAGTGTTTATCATAGAGTAACCATTCCATCTCCAGTGCACCCTACTCACTTAAAATGCATACCTGAAGGCACGTTTAATTGATAGAATGAGGATAGATTGAACCCCAAGCTCAATTTTGACATCCTCAGGTCTTGAATTCTTATGTATTAGGTCAGTTGTTTGCTTATAAATTTTCTGAACAATTCATACCAAATTTGTTTTCCTCACCAGAAAATAAAACAGCTCAGTTGACAAAAGCCAAGAAAAAAAAAAACAGCGAAAATTAGCAAGGTTAGAAGTGCAAACACCATTTAAGTCGCCGTTCTATTTTGGCACATACTTGAATTGTCAAAATCAAGCACGCAAAAGCAGAAAAAAGAGATTGGTCCCAGTTGTCACACTCGAAGAGTCAATACAACTTCCCATCTTGACATTACAAGTATTGCATTCCCATTGGCCAACTTATAGGGAAAAAAATAATTGTAAAGCAAGACTTTTCATGCTAGATCTTTCAGCTTTCTCCATTCCAATCCATTGATGTTCCTAGTTCTTGGAATTATAATCTTCCCTAAAGGTTAAACATATTGCATTTACTAATCTGTCATCATGATAAGTGTTGAAAATTTACCTGCAAAGTGATGACCACTATAGTTGAAAAGAACATGCCACCCATTATGGCCACATACCACCAGTTGAAGAATGAGTTCTTAGCATCCAATTCTTCAGGCTTGTTTTCATCAAATTGGTCGGCTGCAAATGGTTGCACACAGGGCCTAAACCCTCCTCCACCCACAGATAAGGTGTAAAGCGCTATGAAGAATACCACTTCTCGATGATTCAAAGGAATTACTGATACTGACAAAGTTAACAAAACCATTCCCTGTAAGATAAATTCAGGAACAGTCAGAGCTAGTGAAAAGGCTATGGGGAAGTAATTCTTTTGAGGCTAACCTCCATTACCAGAGATAGCTTCCAAATCATGAAAGTTCAATACTTTTAAGGGAAGGAAGGAGGGAGTAGATCAAATCCCACAAAGTTCCTGTGCCTTTGAAAATTTTTTGACAATAAAGAAAATGGAAAACTAGAAAAAGGAAAAAAAAGATTAAAACTTTGAATCCAATTTTTAGCAAATCCCAGGCGAAAATAAACCTTGAATCGCTAACAACAATGAAACAGTATGTGGGGTAAACAAAAATATTCTTTATAGAGAGTGAACTTACCATTAAATATATGACGCATGAAACCGCAATGGTTTTGTAACGTCCAGAGTAGGAGTCGGATATGAATGCTCCGATCAACGGCAAGATTGCTGATATGCCAACCCATGTATTCACGTTCTTGGCTGCCGTAGCCGTGGTCTGTCCGAGAACAGTTGTCAAGTATATTATGAGGTTGCCAAGCAATCCATAGAAGGCAAATCTCTCTGCAAACTCAACAACTACAGCAAAGTAAAGATCAATAAACCTGTCTATTATTGTTCTCCTTCGTACAAAAGAAGAGAACTTTATGAAATTTAGACTTACAGATGATGAAAATAGCAGAACTCCAACCATCCCTGGTTGGTTTTCGTCGGGTAGACTCCATCTTGATCTCTTCATGGCCACGTTCAATCATGGCTTCACACACTCAGATTCCCAGGGTTTTACATTAGAAAGAGCATACCAATCAATCTTAAGTGTCTTACTTGTTATTCACCGCTGATATTATAACTCCATCTGCAGTTGACTTCAAAGACAAAAAGCCAAAGGGCCTCCTCCACCCGCCGTTAAATTTGGTCACCGAGACAGATATTTTTTCCTCCTTTTGTGCAAATTTAGAATGTTGGGTACAACGGTAGAATCAGAGATTCCTAGTCAATTAGACCGGCGGACATTAAAGCTGCAACAGATACTTAATGGTTGAAAATGCGTCCAGGTACATTGTTGTACAAGAAACGGAACAACGACAACCCAAGCTAGTAACATGTATTTTTCTCAGATACTAATCAACCATGTTTATATACAAGCTTGGAAGACAGTTACCACTGCCTAACTGTTCTTGTCTCCGCGACACTTGGACAAATGTTAATCTTTTGGTCTTTGTTTGTATTTTAATTTTTTATTTTCAAATTTAGTAAAAAAAATTTATATATTTGAGATTTTACTTTTGTTTTTAATTTTAATTTTTCCCAGTTTTCAAAAATTATCAAAAATCATAAAAAGTAGTTTTTGTTTTTTCATAATCTGATTTATTATCATCTAAATATATATTATTTAAGTATTTATTTTTAATAACAATTATGAATATTTTAATTCAACATTGTTTTTTTATATTTAATAAATTTAAATTTATTATCAATAAAATTATGAATAAACTTAAATTTACTTAATCTTTAAATTAAATTATATATAATTAAATTTAAAATATATAAATATTCAAATAAAATTTGATTTAATAATTAAAATAAATTTCAAATAATATTAATTTTTAAATAAAATTTTAATTTTTTAAATTATTTATTTTATTAAAATAACATATTTTTATTAATAATTTGTTAATAAATATTATATAAGAGATTAAATATATTTATTTAATTAAAAGTAATTTATTTTGAAGTATTATCTAAAATATAATTATTATCAATGATAAAAATACAACTACATTAATATTAACAATCAAGTATAGTTTTGTCTTCATTTTAAAAAAGAAATTAAAAATTAAAATTAAAAATTAAAAGCAGTAATAAAAAACAGAAGTGAAACCAGGATATTTATTTGAAGTAGATTCCCTTTTCTCCTTATGATGACACGTTCTTCTGATTATTTCTACAGTTGAAAAGTGGAAAGTTGCTTTTCCAACTAATTTTAAAGAGAAAGTATTCACGTGAGATTGCGTTCTCACGGAAGCTAAAGCAAGGAAAAACAGGGCTACCATCAGCTTATTGACCTTGCAGATCTAAAATTTATTGCAAATTATAAAAAATATGACAGAAAATTAAATCAATTAAATTAAAAATTTTACGATTTAAGAGATTTAATAAAAATTAAATCATTATAAAATCTATTAAAATTGAATAATTTGAAATATAATTAACAAAGAATTGTTCTCATTTAATAAAAAATTAAACTTTAATTAAAAAAGATTATTAAATAAAAATAGTTTATTTTTTAAATTTATAAAAATAATCAATTAATTAATAAATAAAATAAAATTAAAAACTGAGAATAGTTCATAAATGATATTAAAAGTACCTGCTCGAAAGATAAGCCACCGCTAAAGAAATTACCACCTTTAAATAAAGACTACTTTTTCCGAGGCTCAAATCCACAACTTTCCTACAGTCCTCTGCCCCTTTCTATCGCTAGGCTACCCGTGAGGGGCAGAAAAACCTGAGCTTTCTTTATGCCATCTTACGTTGATGTCCTTTTCCTAACCGTCTACCGCGTCCGTTCCTTTTTCAGCTAGCTTTTGTGCTTCCTCCCTTTTGGTGGCCTTGGCTCTCTGACTCTGATTGGTTATTATTACTTGATTATTTCCTCTTTTTTATTTTTTCATTTCAGCCCTTAAGTCTTTTTTACAAGCAAGTCCTTATAACATTATCTCCTACGTTTTTTTCCATATTTTTTCCTATTTTAAATTTAAATTGATTCCAAGTTCTCTAAATAAACGTAGAAGAAACAAAATATAATAAAAGGGAAAAAAAAAGACTATTAGAAATGATAAAACTATAAAATTTCCTTTTATTTTTCACTGCCCTTAACAAACAAAAGATCTTAAGAAATTTGACAGTTCTAAAATTTCAGAAATGTCCATACTCTATTGGATCGCACCTTGAAGTAGGCAAGAGCTCCTAAAGTCTCAAACCAACATATGCTTTGTCAGTTTACTTCTGTCTAGCATTTGGAATAAAAACAAACTTGCACCATCTGGACATTGATGGATGTAAAAACTTACTTAGGGCAACATGTTCCCTTCCAAACTTACTTACTATTATTGCACTGGTAAATCTTGAAGGGCAACAGACACTATTTGGCTCCCAGATGCAAAGCAGCGAAATCTTAACGATACAATAGCAAACCTACAAACTCCAGACCAATTCCCAAGTGGACTTAGAATAGAAACAGGAAAGCTCTTTAAGGGTAAGAATACCCACGAACAATTAGATGAAGACCATGGCCACGCAGAACACACCAGCTGAACAAGCAATTTCATGATCTTCCAGAATCATAACTGGAATTGATCTTAAAGTCGACCATTTAACCAATGGGCTAAATCAACTCAGAATTGATTCTCCTTGCTTGTATAATCGACTGCTCTTTTAAAAGTAGAGATAAAGCATAACAGAAAGATAGGACACCTTCCCACACTATTGATTTGAACAATGTAAAATAACTATTCAATCTAAAAAACAACAAAAATGGGGGTGAACTCATTGAGATTACGATGTCAAAAAATCAATACCATGACGACTTTCAATCATGCATTGTGTTTCCATTTTAATTAAGCAACTTACTTCCTGGTACATTGAATAAACAATCTGTGTGGCATTTAAGCTTGTTTTTCCCTCTGCTATTTAGCATCAAGAAAAAGCTGCTTCGTCTTATAAAGATTGTGCAGAAAGCGCATCCAAGCACTAGATCTAGGATACTAATTGACAAGGAAATTATCAGTGCAGATACGAATTAGCATCCTTGATTGCAACTGTTGATATACCATCACATATTCAATGAATCGATTGCCCTATATCTCTTAAGAATTAGTTGAACGACAGAGGTAGTAACAACTATAGTTGAAATATAATCAAAATAAGCAATAAAAGTTTACACCAGTTCACAGACAAGCAAAAGAAACATAAGCTTTGATTAGAAATACTTCACTTAAGAATAAAGATGATACCTGTTAATTTAACGTATGAAAGAAGGGCACGGATTGGATTTGCCTTACATTCCCAACATTTGGAAAAATCATCAGATTGATAAGTAAATATACCATTCTGGAAGATCAACATGAGGACATGCAGAGGATATAAAAGACCACATTACCGATTCTATCTCAGCAAACTTATATGCATACCGGCCTTATAATTACACCTTTTCTGCCTACTTTAAACCAAATCTGACCAGACATGTTCAGGTGGTGTCAAAGATTTGGAATTCAGCTGCCACACCAACTAAATGTCTGAACTCACGGCATATCTAGAAACTTGGATGTGTTTCTTTTCTTGCTCATTCTCTAGCCAACAGTCCCTACTGTTTTATACTTCTTCTGATGTACAATATACTCTCCAACTCGCTGGGCTTTCACTCTCATTCCCTCTATGATCTCTTCAGTGGCATCAACTATCTGCTTTGGTAAATGGACTTCAATGAAATCAAACCATTCCCCCAAACTCATTTTCTCCAAATTTGGTATTTCCTGCCCCATGTGCAAGTCCTTGCTTTGTTTAACATCGGCAGCCTCATTCAATGTGTGACCACAATTGTCCTCTAAACTCAATTTCTCTGCTTCCTCTTGTACATGAATAACCTCAATATCCACCTCCTGGTTTCCACTATCAAAAACTGCAATAGAGTTCCCTCGAATAGCCTCTTCTTGGGAATTCAATCCCACATCAATTTCATGCGTGCTCTCTTCTTTCACATTATTTTCTTGTGCATTCTTTCTCCTCCTGCCACCCCCTCGCGTCTTCTTCTGTTCAACCCCCAATTCTACAGCGTCCGTACACAAATTCTCAAGAATACCACAATCTTCGCTCTTTAAAGCTCTATTTCCAGCGACTCCCTTACTATTCGAAGGATGGGCCGCTTCTCCTTCGGTCTCTGGAATCTCAGTCAAAACCCTAGCCCTCCTGGGCCTTCCTCTTCTCGGATTGGGAGCAGCACTTACCTCCAAAAGGCCCTCAACCATTTCACTCTTCTTCTCAGTTTCTAGGGTTTTCGTCCGTTCGTTAACTCGTCTCCTAGGGTTGCGTCTTAGTTGGGAGGCGGCAGCGATCTTGACGAGGATGGAGGTGGACTCGCCGAGCTTGATGATGTCTCCGTCGCCGAGATGGAAGGGTTTGAAGGGAGAGAGGGAGATGGAGTTGAGAGAGGTGCCATTGGAGGAGTCGAGGTCTTGGAGGGTCCATCTACCGGAGTCGGATCCAATAGTGAGGTGCTTGGAGGAGATGCCGTCGTCTTTGATGGTGAGGTTGTTGCCGCGGACGATGCGACCAATTCGTGCAGTGGATCCGGGTCGGAATTCGAAGATCTCCCCTGCCCGAGGGCCCTGAACAATCACCAGAGTCAGAGATGCGGTTTCCATTTGTTAGAACAGAGAGAGGGAACCAGTGGGGTTTGAATTCAAATGTTAACCAGTAAATAAATAACTTTTAGCGCTCCCTCTAATTTAGAGTTTCGTTTAAATGGGTTATGAATATGAACTGAAAATAACTAATTATATAATAAATACTCAATAGTTGAAAAACAAGTGTATATTCCTTTACTATTGACTTTTTTTAATATTAATAAAAATTGTATTAATCAATTTATTTATTTTTATTTATAAAATATGTTATTTTATAAAAATTAATGAATTAATGAATTAACTAATTTTTATAACAAATATTATTATATTATATTAAACTGTTAAATTGTTTAATTCAAAATTTTTATGCTTAAATCAATTTAATTTAATCATCAATATCACGCTTATATTAATTATCGATGAAATTGATAATTAAGCCTGAGCCTGGCTTAGCTAAGTGCTTGGGTCCGGTTAAATATGAGACTCAATGAGTAATTACAAAGCGATGCTGTTTTGAATTTTTTTAAAAATAAAAAGTCAGACAAGACTTGGGCCGAGACATGAGCCCTATTCGGCTCGCCTATTACCATACTTAATTATAATTATATTTGTGTTTTGTTAAAAAAAAAACTTTTAAATCTCTCAATTTTTTTTTATGCAAGTGAAAATAAGAATTACATTAACAAAAAATCAAAAACAAGGCAGCTAATGACATTCAAAAAGAATGACAAACATAAAGAAGGATTATGCTTAAGTCGACTTTTCAAAACCTCTCGTTCATTCTAGCTCCATAAAAAACCATGTATAATTTTTTATTGAAACTTCTTTATATCATGCTTTAAACATTTTTTATTTTGCCCCTCTTATTTTAAAAAATAATATATGAATTATTTCCATACTTAAATTTTGTTATTTCATTTGATTGACTATTTAGATTATTGAGTTGTTCTATTAGACTTATAAAGGATTTGAGGTATTCTAAAGCAAATCAAAAAAATTGAATATTTTCTTTAAATTTTTACATTTAAGATTATCTGTATCAATGGAGAAGGAATTTGGTACTGAACAGAAAGGGAGTTTGATTTGTTCATTATCTGTTTCTTGGCTATACCCCAGTCCTGTGCAGTGCTCTTCGTTTTCCTGGAAAGAAACAAAGAACTTATTCTGGATGATTGATACTTTTTATGTATTGTTAATGGATGCGAATTTAATATCCTTCGTTGAACACCATCGATTGGGTTTAGATTCTCTAATTACGATGGTTTGGCGTTATCACTAACGCATCGTGGAATCTCCGATAGCTAGGACGCAGTCATCAGTCATGTCTGCTCTTTCTCCATATCTTTCCATGTCTAACGTGTATTAAGTACACATTCTATTAACATGCATCGAATTGAATATGTTAAAATAAAAATATATAAAATCTGACAATAATTCCCACATCCCTTTAACAATAACAACAATAACTCTCATGTTAAAGGGTAATATGTTCTTTATGCTCTAATACACTAAGCCTTCAAGGACTCTACTGGTGGGAATCTTCACATCTTGAGATGCCCAGAACTTAGTACCTCGTGGCTTTGTCTCCTTTGAAATTGACCCTTTTGAGGTTTCAGTGTAAACATGCATGACTTAACCTAAGAAGCATAGACACGGACACGGACACGGGACACGACACGGACACGGACACGGGGACACGCCAATTTCTAAAATTTA
>JANJEY010000005.1:8709037-8730672 GCA_024703695.1 Erythroxylum cataractarum | reverse complement strand
GGATGATGTGTGTGTGAAGGAATTGCTTGTCCCCAACACAAGCCGATGGAACCTATATCTTATGCGGGAGATTTGTTAAGAAAGGGATGTGAAGCTCATATAAGGAATTCATTTAAGTAGTACGTCGAGACAAGATTGGTGGAAATGGAGGTGGGAACGGAAAGGTCACTACTCTGTGAAATTCGCTTATAAGATGCTACAGGAATGGGCTTTGGTCATAGATGAAGGAGAGTGTATTCTTTGGTGATTACTGTGGAAACTACAAATGCCTCCAAAAGTAAATTATTTCTTATGACGTGCATTGTCCAATATTCTTCCAACCAAGATTAATTTACACAAGAAGATGATAGTTGAAGATGCCTTGTGTCCTCTTTGTCAAGAGGACCCTGAATTTATTGAACATGCTCTTTTGTGGTGCACCAAGGTTCGGTATTGTTGGGAGCGATTAGATTTGGTAAGACTTGGTAGCGGTTTCAATCTCACGTGTTGGATCACTGAAGTAGTTCTCAAGCTAGGATTGTCCCAACAACGGATTGTTGTTATGTGCTTGTGGTGTTTTTGAAATAGCAGGAACGTTGTTGTTTGGAGACGGAGTCTGTCGTCTATTTCTGCAGTGCTATGGGTTGTACATAATGCTCTCAGGGAGTGGAAGGAAGCGAACATCATCACAAATGGTCCAGTGTAGCATGACACAAAGGGTAGGCATCTTCTTAGCTGGAACCTGCCTATGGCTGGACATTTTAAATGGTTAGATGCAACTCTAGATGTTTCTATAAGAAGAATCTCTTGTGGCAGCTTGATTCGGGATCATCACTGTAACATCATTCATTTACTTGCTAAGATTTCTGATCTCGCAAAAGCACTTTGTATGAAAGAAGTTCTAACTTAGGTAAAACTTAATAACATAATGTGCAATGCTATTGAATTAGATTGTCTTGTGAATGCTCTTAAAGGGAGGTATTAAGGGTTTATATTATGCAAGGGTGGTTATATTGGACTGTAATGCTCTTCTACACGAGCTTCAAGAAATTGACATCTGCTATGATCAACGAACTGGGTCGCTCATGCTATAGCTAGGAAGGCTTTGTTCCAACCTGATTTTACGAATTTGGGAACTCATATTCCTCAATTTGTGATTAATATTTCTTGTTCTGAATTTAATTCTTTTAATATAATTTAGCCACGTTCTTTTCATCGAACTTATGGATCTAGGTCGGGTATAATAGAGGAGTCTACTGACTTGGGTTAGCTTGGTCCATTTGCTTCGGTTTTTTCCTGGCTGTTTTGTTAGTAACATAATTATAAGTTTCAACAAAAAAAATTAACATAAAAGGAGACAGAACCACTTCCTGTAGCATCTCAACAACATATCTTTCCAAGGAAATTGAGATCCATTTCATATTTGCAAGGGGACAGATATTTAATGAATAAAAGTGAAAATAAAAAGGGAAAAATGAAACTTGCTTCAGTATTTTAATGTGTACAAGATTCAACACTCCTGCAAGCAGATTGAACACAGATTGTTAAACAAATTAAAAACTGCAAAAAACTGATACTGTTTCCAAATGGTGAGGAAAACACAAGTACCTAATTTAGTTGTAGTAATGGTTTACAACACAGAATCAACCAGAAGCCTTCAGGTCCTAAGACCTTGTCGCTCGCATCCATTCTACAAAATTGTCCAGGATCAATGGCCACGCAAGCTCTGGATCATAATTACTCAGCTCTGGAAAGCTAATCTGTTATAGAACAACTGAAGCTTCAACCGAATCCCAAGTATAAAGAACACACAGCAGGTGCAGGCAATAGTAGCTCAATGAAAATTTGCAATTAATTTAAAAAGTGAATTGAACTCTGTGTAGGTGTGTTTTCGTGTGCAAAAATTGCAACAAGCTTCCTTCTCTATGATATTAATTTTAGCACAATCCAAAAGGAAATTCATTTGTATTCAGATTCTTCTTTGTCGATGTATGCAAATGCATCTAAAAATGTACTTATCAGTAATGATAGTAACTACAACCAAGTAAAAATCCTGCTGATACGCGGAATTTGGAAAAGTCTAATGATATGCATCCTTACCCCTAACTAATAGAGAGGTTGTTTCTAAAAACTTATCAATAACGATAGCATCCTAAAATAAAAAGAAAATTAACAGACACCACGGTAAGTTCTGCTATGATATTAGCAAGGAATTTTGAACAGTTTGAACCAAATCTAGCAGTACCTCATTGCAAAATCGGTAAAAGCCCATCCACTGATCCAAGTTTATGACTTTATAATCATTCTGAATCTGCAATTATTGCATGAAACAAGGTTTTCTTGGTCATCCTTGTTATATGTAGACATATACTGTCAAGAATGAAGGTAACTCATGCATATAAAATGCACTCTCTACTCAGTCAAACAAAATGGGATCTGTGCATCAATATCATTCATTAACATCGAAATATGGCTGTCTCAATTTTGTACATAAATGAATTTAGATAATCACCTTCAGGTACTCGACAAAGTAATCCACCTGAGCACGAAAATGAGACCCTAAAACAAGATCCAGCAATTGGCAGATGCTCTCTATGTCTATACTCTTCTGTTTCTCCTCTGTAGAAATTTAGTTGAAGCAGCATAAATAATAGATTAAGAGGCAAACATGCAAATGCAGTGCTTTGAAATTACAATTACCTGTTAGGCAATACCGAAATGCATAGGAATAGAAATCTACAAAGTTTGATGGCCTCTTAACCTTGATAACATCAGAAAAGAAGATCAGAATCGTTGCAACCTTCCAGGGCGTAATTGTTATGCATCTTATACTGTTATTCATAAAGTAAATCAATCAACAATATAAGGAAAACATCCATCACATACCTCTTTCTCTAGCTCCGGAAGGGCCTTCTTCAATTTATTTACAGTGTCAGCCCTTACTGCTTTTAGGCCTCTACGCCACTCCTCCTGTTGACAATAATATATGAGTTTAGAACATGGAGATAAAGGAAGAAAGTTGGGGGAAGGGGGAGCACATAAGTTACCGGCAATGGTTAGCGGAATATAACCAATGAGTTGAGCACATAAGCTACCGGCAACGGTTAGTGGAAAATAACCGATGGGTTAACAGTATGAAACAAATGTCAACTACCTGAATGCATAAAATTTTGCAATTTTTTAGAAACTCCCATAAAAGAGGACTCGGTGCTTAGAAAAGATAACGAGATTAATGGTCCGTAGTTAATAATCATACAAGCATGTCTACAGTGTATGAATGTGGGCAGCCAAAACCAGGCACTTGAGCAAATAATAGCGATGGATTGATGTTGAACAAGAACTATGTTCCTTACCAGTGTGAAGTACCCCTGCTTTTCAGCTCTCATTTTCCTGATATCCATATTCAGGAGTTGTTAACATAGAAGCTTAAAGCATGATATGGTGCGCCATCAAATGTGACTTACCAGGCAAGCATCAAGATTCTAACATCAGTGTGATCCACCTCCATATCTGAACATAGAGCTTCAATTCCTTCTGGACTGTTGAAATAAAAACAATTTTACGAGTATAAATGCCAGAATGGAAATACACACTAACATGATGGAAATGAATGATCTCAAATTACTTGGGAATCAAAATGGTTGATTATTTCGATAATAATAAGATATAGGAATGTCCTTCACCAAGTACGCATGAAGAACAACTAACCACTATCCATCCTTGTTATAGCCTTTTCTTTTTCCAGCATCATTTTCTTAAATTCCCCAAGCTCTCCTTATTAACTTCGAAGAAATATGCACTGTATCCTAATGAAGGCAGTCCAACTTATCAACTAGAACTTCAGATTTACTAGTTATAAATTTGTGACACTTCCTATTAAGATCAATTGACCAAAAGATCACCTTTGATAAACAAAGATAGAGTTTCAAGATCCATTCAGTTTGGCTATTAGGATGCTCCTTTTCTCTGAGATGTCGCTGGAAAGAGAATGATATTACTGTATCCATACTGCAGTCAAACTACGGAATCATTTTTGCAAAATCTACTAAATGGACTTCCACATGATACTTCATTTTCCACAAATAACGTCCAATCCTTACTTTCCCACGCCTTCCCAATATAAAATTCACATTCTCAAGTTATATAAAGAAACTGATAAGGCCAGAAATAAAGGATCTCAGAATCACCAAAGGCTTATAGAGCTAAGAAAAAGCAAATTAGGATAGTCTTATGCGATATGACATCTTTCCGACTAAGAGATATTATGCCTAATCAAATACAATCCATAGACAGAAGTTCTTTCACAACAGTCTCCAGTTAATTGAATAACACTCAAGTAGCAGAAAGATCAGCTTGCAATTTCATTGAAAGTTCATCTCAATAGGAGAAGGTAAGCATATTTTATAAAGCATCAGAAATTGAATTCCATAGCCAAACAAAGAAAAACTTACTCAATCATACTAGAAGACCTATTTGCATACGAGTAAAATAGGTTATCAATTCGCTCCATCTCTTTTGAAGATGCTTTTCCAGATGCTGGACAAAGAAAATTAAGAAGCAACAAACTAAATTCAACATAATCTCAAAATGTCATTTTAAAAGTGTAGGGAAGCATCAACGGCTGGTAATTGCAAAACAAAATTTGGTAACTTAAAGTCCGTTCTGACACAAAGTTTGGATTTTGGAAACTTAAATATCAATTGTGTATGAAACATGACCAAACATGAAGTATCTGTGGAACATATTGAGCAATGGGAGTTATTTATAACAAATTACGAAAGAGAAGCAATCATTCTTGTAACGGAAATCCAAAGAAAAGGAAAAGAAAGATTCTACAATTGCCAACCTTTTGTGGCAGATTCCTAATTTTTCATTTTGACCAGCATGGAGCAACTGAAAGAACATGCTCCTCTTATTCACTCCTTTGTACTGCCTTCTTTCCTTCATTTTCGTCCATTTCGATACAAGCTTATCCTTATTGACTTTTCTATTTCCTATCGATTCATTTTCTCTTCAACTCATTATCTCATCTTTGCAGCTTCTCATACTTAATTGTTTGCCTCATTTCAGACAGCAACCATATTAACAAGTTGGATTCATTAAAGTCCCCCAACTATGAGCCCTCTAGTATTTCAACCCCCATCAAACAAATCCAAGGAAACATGAAAATTACTACAGGATTTCAATCTAAAACCAAAAAGAAAAGAAAAAAATACACTAGTTCTGATCATCAAAGAAGCATGAAAGAGGCTACGCGGAAGCAACTTAAAGCAATTACGATCAGTGAACTCACTATCAAACCGGTTAAAAGTCCAGATTTTGAATCCAACCCAAAAACAAAAACAGGAAAAGAAACAAAACTACATCAACCAGAAATAAACCTAATGTGGATTTCTTGATCTCCGCAAAAGTTGAATAAGGCAAAAAGGAAATTACCAGAGCGAAAAAGATCGGAAGCAGAATAAGTAATCGGAGTAGTGGAATTGGCTTGACCCGTTTTCCTAGATGCGGACTGACGCATCTTCAACAACACCATCCCAGAAAACCAAAAAAAACGCAGAAACCAAACAAAGACACAAACTTTAGGCAGAAACAGAGCAATCGAGAGAAACAGAGAGAAAGACAGGGAGAGGAAAAGAGACCTCGAGCTAGAGAGCCAGAAAAAGGAAGCTTCCTCGTTGCTCTCTAGAAATGCTTTGTTGCTTCAGTCCAAGTGATATATACCCACACAATTATCAGCTCAGCTATGGAGTTTCGTTTTCCTTAACTTTTTTTTTTCCCCTTTTATCAAATTTCCCCTGTTATTTGTTACTATCATTTAGAAATTAGTGTCGGTTGAAATACAAATACATTAAGAAACACCAAAATTTTAATTTCATTCTAAAAGAGCCACTTTTCACTTTTGCTTGTTGTTAGAGATTAAACAATGTTTAGTTTTTGTTTTGTGATTGGTGGGTTTGGTTTTGGTGTAGGTGTGGCAGAGTAGCAGAATCCAGTGTCGCCTGCCATCTGAATTCACTTTTCACGTGTGCATATGTACGACTTGACCTGGTACACTAATCCTTAAATATTACCTCATTCACTGCTTACCATTTCACTTGATGCTTCCTTTTACGAACATGCTGTGGCAGCCTTTTAATTCTGTCTTTTTATGAGTAAGACAGGGCCTTCCTTCTTCTTACCACTTGATTCCACAAATATTTTAGTTCATTTCAAGAATTTATTTAACATATAGCTGAAAATAGATGTTGCAAGAACCAAAAAAAGGGTACTCTTTACCCCTTTCATTTGCTCTACTTATCTTTTTCTTTGGTCCTTCCATGCATTTTGCTCCAAAATAAGAGCACCTTTCACTTATAAGAAATAATCCAGAAAAACTTATATTTCTATTCCTGACTTGAAATCATGAGAAAAAGGAGAGGTACAGTTTTGCTTGTATTTTTCCGTTTGCTTTTTACTTTTCAACCAAGGAAGAATAGGAAGACAGAAAGTAACAACTCAAGTTACTCAACCATACATATAAATCATTAAAACGTAGGCCCGCTGGATTTCAAATTTCTTTTCAGCTTTACAGCAACCAGAGGAAGGTGCTCCACCAAGAAGGGCCATGAAGGTTTGAGCCAGGTAATAGCTGTCAGCTTAATGCACAACTTGCTTCAATTTGGAACATATACTGCACACCTGTAACACATGCCTCTGGTGAACAAAGATCAATGGCTGGATATATGAACCGGCTTGTAAAAGAATTCTGATTAGTAAAATGACTGCGGCAGTCGAAATATCTGTGTTCTTCACCATTTTGGGGGAGATTGATAGATGCTTTGATCGTATCCATGTTATTGTTATAAAAATTTTACCTGCTGGAAAAGGATTTTCTGTAATCCTGCTAAAGAAGGTATCCAGGTTGTCAAGACGAAGCAGCCATCTCTGAGAGATAGCACGTAAAGAGAGACACTGCATCCTGCAAATGGTTTGAGTGGCGGTCTTCTGGAACTGGTGCAATAAAAACAGTGTCAAAACAGCTTAACTGACCATCACGTGATGAGCCCTCGCTGATATTGGATAGAAGCAATTCACAGATCTCCTCTGCCATCATCGAATATGCTACCCTGCAACATTGACAACTAGAATCGTAAATGGCTAGAACATAGAGGCTTCCTATGACTAGTTTTTAGCTTGAGTTCCACTTGGCAGCCATTTTTGTCTCCATTTCATAAGGCAACAAAAATGATTTTGTCAACAAACTTGATGGTGAATTGCCTCCTAGAAAATAAGTAATGATCTTGTCATGAAAATTTTTTATAATACCTTGCATCAGTGGGCAATTGGTTACCCAAAACTGCTAAAGATTCATTAAGATGACCAAGAAAGTCTCTGCAGGCAGATTCTTTGCTCTCTAAAGATTCCTGCAAAATTATCAATTCAAAGTAGAGAATAAGAGCGATAGGAAGAGCGAGAGATAATCAAATAATAATGCATTTAACACATAAAAGAACAAGAGTCGAGAAAAACAAATTGAAATAATATCATTGCCAAAGATGGTAAATGTAGATAATGTTGTCAAAACCATATGTTATCTGATTGTTTACTTCAAACATACCAAACAAGTAATGAGCCTTATCTTCTATGATACTAAAAAGCATTCCAACTAGCGGGCAAAACTAAGGTTAAAAAAAAAAAAACCAACAAAAAGGATTTGAAAGCAATTTAATTTAGCATAGTTAAGGTTTTAGTTCCTTCTTTGGATTTCACAACAGTTAGTCCATTAAGGGGAAGGGGGCAAACAGCTAAAATGGATGTTAAGCAATCAGACTAAGTTTGAAGTACTTACCCAGCTACTATCAACAAGAAAAATTCGAATATGTCATACAAAAACTATAACTATTGAAGTGGTTGGCCTGAACTAAATTTGCAGGCATATTTTCGTATGAATTAGCAAATCCACTAGCATTTCAATTGATCTACAACAAGTGCTGGCAACAATATACCAAATAAGACAAGCGTTAAAGGATGTAATGTCCTTGAAAATATTTTACCAGTTCACTCATAGCATTGTCTTCTTCCAGAAATGAACTTCGTATCAAATAGAATGAAATATACATTGCAGCTCCCAATTCCCAATTTTCAATTTCAGACTTGTGGCCCTCCATCGATGTTGCAAGCCTCCATATCTCCGAGTGGTTGGCTGCATCAAATAGATGTTAGACTGCATCATGTAGACCTATAACTCATCGTATCAGTTTCCTAACTATGAGTTGACTTTAACCCATTGTATCAGTTTGCTATCTATGAGTTGAAGTACCAAGGCCAACAAATAGTGAAATTGAAAACTATGTTCTTTAAAAAATTTCCATCCCCTTTTCTTTTTGTGTATGTGTGTGTGCATGCTTAATTAGGGGCATGACACAAAACCTGGTGTTAGGAATCCCATAAGCACTTTTACCATATAATAAAATTTATCCATCAATTAGTTTAAGAATAAGTTGTGAAATTTTACCTGACAAAAATAAAACAGGGGCAATTGAAATCATGAAAATAGAGTGAGCTTTTTGCCAATTTTCACAGCCAAGAAAGTGTTCAAGGGCCCTTGTGAAATCTCCATGGTAACTAAAATAAATTGCCTGCACAACAGGCAAAAGGGATCAGCTACAACTTAAGATGCTCCATAAGAGCAAACACATTTTCTTTTGCGGAGTGGAGAGGCACCACAACTCAACGGACAGATTTGGGTTTGCCCATATAAATGTTATCCTAGGTTGTCTAAAGCAGGGTATCCTTACAAACAATTAATTATGCAAAGTCTTTGGGTCTCTCATGCACATGAAAGCAATAGATCAAGATACAAGTACAAAATGAAAATTTGATTCAACATCAGCATAATAAGGTACAAAAAGAAAATAATTAAAAAAAAAAGGTACAGAAAGAAAATAACATACCAAAGCTTCATGCAACCATGCAGATGGAACACCGAGTTCATTGATAAAGTCTCTCTGTGATTGATCTGTGTTCCAAGTTTCACAATATTGAAACAAAATCTCCCGAATAAGGGTAGCGTGGAGATGAGGATAATTGTCACAATAAGGCATGTGGAGTACCACATAGATTGCCCAATGACATTGTCCAACAGACAACAGCTGAGAAACCAGACCCATGTCAAGAACTTGAAGATCATTTGAAGAGAAAATGCCAACAGCTTCTAAAACTGCTCGCTGATGCCAAATCATGTGGTAGTCTAGTGGGTCATTTGTTGAAGAGAAGGCACTAAACATGGTCTTTGTAAAGCCAAAATCATTACTTCCATTGGCATGAAGAAGCATAAGGTAATATGAGAGATCAAAGTGCTTCTCACCGAAATTTACAGTCTCTCCCAATAGTCCTTCGTCAATGTAGATAGGTTTTGGAATTGGAGCCTTACACTCATCAAGAAGATGTTGATAAGTTCGAAAGATAATGGGCAACGGTGTGTTAGGGGCTAGTTGATACCACATCAATAACCCTAAGAACCTTTTCCAATCAATTTCACCGCCATCCAAAGAATCATGAATGTTACCCCCAAGCAACTCATAAAGCCTTATTCTTTCTTTCTCAATGAAGTTGAAGTCTAGGCCATTTATCCTCCATCTATCAAGTTGCTGTGAAACATCAGCACGATTCACTACAGACCCACCAGCCTGACTTAACAAACAAGCCAGCCTCACATCTCCTTTAGAAGCAGCTAATTCTGTGGCAGCATCTAGCTGCCGTCCAGTTAGGAGCGAAAATGTGTGTTCTAGATAACTTGATTCATTCAAGGAGCTTACCTCCTCCTGAACTCGATGACAAACACTTTCTTGCAACCAACAACTGAACTCTGCTCTTCGGATAAGAGGCAGCGCTTCCTCATCCACTCCTGGAGAACTTTCCTTCATATCTTGCATCATCTCTTCCTCATTATCAGCAGCAATAGATTTTAATTGTCCAGTATTTTCCCTTTCTGAGAAAAGAACCTTTATCAACTCCCAGATCATGACCTGGTGCATCAAAACCAAACGTGAAGAGGATGAGAGCCCTGGTACCTCCAGCTGCCTCTCAATGATGTCTATATAACTGCGACATATATCCGAAAGCATGAGACGATTGCAGACAGCTTTTTGAAGCTTCAATCTGAACGAACCCACTTCAATTTCTTTTATTTCGTGACTGATTTCCTTAAAAAGCTTTAAGGGGGAATCAAAACCAAACTCAATAAGTTCCTTTCTGGATTTGTTATTCTCGTCCCTTGCTACTTTGTCAATTGCAACGTTCTCTACATTGATCACTGAAGTTAATAATGACTTGTTGCTTCCAACTGGAGAACCAGTATGAACAAGAACTCCATTTGGTCCCCACCCTACACGAAATGACCTACCCATAAACAAACCAGCATCAACTATGTTCCAAGAATGGTTTCTAGTTACCGGTGTCTGATGCTTCAGGTCCAGCTTGAAACCTTCTGCCTTTATCATTTTTGACGGCAAGCCCTTGTTTTGTTGGGCCATGAGAATATTTCTTGAAGAGCTAGAATGTAAACTACCAGGATTATACTCAAGAAGAGGCAAGGGAGTTTTTCGTACAAGAGGAGGACTAGACCTAGGGATCATCTTCTGGTTATAATTCTGTGAAGGAGATTTCATGCTTTCCTTTCTGTAAGATGACTTCTGATTAGCAATGTCACTGATCTCTTCAAGCTCATCTTCTTCCTCAACAGGAAACATTAGCATCCTCATCTCTTTCATCCTTACAGGATCAAGACCAAGATGTGCAGGAAGAGAATGATATAGCATAGGTCCAGCAGGTTCCAATTCTACTTGGTCAGTTTCTTGATCCACATCAAGGACCTCATCATCATCATTCAGCTGAACAGGATCTTGAACCGTTGGGAGATCATCCATCGTAATGTCTTCTTCATCATCATCAGTCAAACCAAATCTGCTGAAGTGGGAAACTGAGAACTTCCAATTGCTACTTGTTGGGTTGAATGAAATAAACTCAGCTCCCTGTCTCTCCATACTCACCCTCAATTTCTTGGCAACATCATTTACCCAGTCTGTCCTTACGTTCGATGATATCTGTAGAACCAATGTCACTTCAGCCGGCTTGTTGAGTCCCTGTCCAACCGGAGGCTTAGGACTTTCATCTTCATAAACAAACACTTCATGCCTACGAAACTTAACAATCTTATCCAAATCCAACCACCTAACATCAGTCTTACCAAAAAACCTAATGGACCCATAACCAAACCTTCCAACACTGAAATCAGGAACTCGACCACAGTAACCAGGATCAACCAGTTCACGGGCAACTAAATCCATCACACAAGGTTCCATATAATAATCCTCACCAGTCAAGATAGGTAAGAAAGCTCCAAACTTTGTTAAAATCTCACACGGTAACTCATTGTTCGAAGACAACCTTCTTTTCTTGCATTGAGCATGTAAATCTGAAGTACCCATTTCAAAACCCACTGCACTGGAACTACGCATAGAAGCACTGCTTCTTGAACTACGAATACCCCCTGCTACCGAAAAAAAAAAATAAACATGAATACCTCACCGAGGAAGTTAAGCTCTTGAAGGTTTTCTTCGAATTTCAACTACAAAACAGAATCAAAAGCTCTTACAAACTATGTTGCTTGCTGGTCTGAAGCTAAAAAACAACAACAAAGTTTAAAAGTTCATTAACCTATTTCAGCAAACACCTTATACACAATACAATAAACACAAAGCAACGAAACTTAAAGCACTAAATTACCCGAAACCGGGAGGAGAGTAGAAGATGACATTAGAGAAGGAGAAGAAGTCGGCGAGCCCAAGGATTTTTGAGGCTTAAGCGACTGTCAGTTGGGTTCGGGTGGCACCACCAACTCCGGCTGTCCGTCTTTCATGGAGTGGAAGTCCACAGACACCCATCACTGACGTCCGTTTAAGAGATCGAACAGAACAAAACGGCATGCCGTAATACCCGAGGGTAATTTAGTCTTTTCAAATAGGGATAAATGTTTTCTCTTTCGAGTTGATTTAGAGCTCGCGACTGCCCGCGCTGGCCTAGAAAGAATCCGATTCGTCGGTCGTCGGATACTTGGAAACTTCACACTCCTAACTCTCTCTGTCAAGCTTTCTTCAATTTGAGTGCTACAAAAATGGCTGCTTTTGGAGCTGCCACTTCTAATCAAAACCCTAACAAGTCGATTGAGGTAAATGAGCATTGTTCTTATCTGAGTCTTCTTTTCTTAGCTTAATGATTGATTTCGTAGGGCCTTAAATGATTTTATTCTAATATTGATTGCTTGTTGGATGCGCGCAATAGGTACTTCAACCTCCTAGTGACTCGGTGTCGAGTCTCAGCTTCAGTCCTAAAGCCAACTTTTTAGTTGCCACTTCCTGGGACAATCAGGTTTTGCTTTTCCCCCTTAGTTTTGTTTTAATACTTGGCCATCTTTTCTTTTTCTTCGCCATGTATGGACTTAAGTGAAATGGGAGCTATCTCTACTTGTTTAATGAATGTTGATTATGTGATTTTGAAACATTTGTATAGGTGCGATGTTGGGAAATCTCAAAGAGTGGAGCAACTGCAGCTAGCGTGCCTAAGGCTTCCATGGCTCATGACCAACCTGTGATGATCACTTTGTATTTACGAAGCCACCTTTTAATCAATATCCGGAATCCAATTCTTACTCTTTTGCTTTGATTCTTGCTTTCAGGTTTTGTGCTCTACTTGGAAGGATGATGGTACCACCGTCTTCTCTGGAGGATGTGACAAGCAAGTCAAGATGTGGCCTTTGCTTTCCGGAGGCCAATCTGTAACTGTTGCTATGCATGATGCCGCTGTCAAAGAAGTTGCTTGGATTCCTGAGATGAACCTCTTAGTCTCTGGGAGTTTGGATAAGACGCTCAAGTAGCATTCTTTTCCTTATTATACTGCTAAGCAATGTCCTTTTTTCTTTATAAGTTTTGAATATTACATTCATTGATCTGGGAGTAGCTAAATGACTCTCTGAATTCTGCCTGAAGTAACTTTGTCACTTTGTTGATAAGAATTCAACCTTAATTTGTTGTGGGCAATGTTATGCTTTTTGTTTCATTTATCTTCGTCTTTGATTAGTCAACATGAATGTTCTGTATTTGATATGCGTTCTCAAAAAACTTACATTCTATTTATACTTGGTCCTTATTGATTGCTTTTTGTTGGCCATGTACAGGTACTGGGATACAAGACAGTCGAACCCAGTTCACACACAACAGCTTCCTGAGCGCTGTTATGCAATGACAGTGCGGCACCCGTTGATGGTTGTTGGAACTGCAGACAGGAATCTTATTGTCTTTAATTTGCAAAACCCTCAGGTAATCTTTTCTTGTGTTATTGGATCATATTTTCCTATGTTTTGTGTGTGTGTGAGGGAGAGAAAGAGAGAGAGAGAGAGATAGAGAGAGCAAGTGAAGATGATTAAAACATCTCCTGAGAAAAAACTATGGTTATAGTATGACATTTTGGACTAGTTACCAGAATAGAATACGTCCAAGTGTTAAGCTTCTATGAATGATTCAACAGATATTCTTGAATTTATCTCATTGATATCAATTCATTTTATTTGCACCTTTGATTTGCAGATGTATATTGTCAAAAACATTCTGATGAAAATTCTTCTATTTTGATGGCATCTTTTAAGCCTAATAAGTTTTAACAGTTATTTCATGCCTTGTAGTGCCTTGGGCTGTACATTGAATAAAATCTTTTTACTTTAGAAGAGAATCTAACAGAGTTCTTCAGAACTAAGGGTTAACCAGTACAGATTTCTCTGAATTAGGATATCTAGAAAATAGAAACTTTTGAATTAGTCTGGGAAATGGCCTGGAAATGTGTGTGAGGCATCAATTTATCGTGTGATTTCTTCTTTCTACTTAAATTGGACATTGGTAAGGTGATTTGGAGTTCTGTGGTATTGGATTTGAGATGATCCATGTGAAGTTACCCAGGAAATGAAGAACCATTATGCGCTAACAGAATAAAAATCAGTGATCTTCAGTTGTACCTTTTTCTTGCTCTGTATCCTTTGCAAATCATTGTTTGATTCTGAGTGTCGTGAAATGGTAACAGACCGAGTTCAAGAGAATAACTTCTCCCTTGAAGTATCAAACAAGATGTGTTGCAGCTTTTCCTGACCAGCAGGGCTTCTTGGTATGCTCTCCTGTTCTACGTATGATTTCAAATGTTTGTGGCACTTGTCATCTATAGATCTCTGTGATTCACTGATGTGGAGTGGCATCCATCACTCTGTAGCTCTTACTGGCTAGTTATCATTTGAACTCAAACTTAGTTGTTTAACATGGCTTACAATCATTCACAAAAACCACATGTAGCATCAGTTTTCCATGGGTTGAGAATCATCATTGTTTAGGCATGAAAATATCTGTTTTCCTTCTTCTTTTTGTATCCCATGGGTGGTAAAATAAATATAAAATTATTGGCTGTATTAACTAAATTGTATGTTTTTGGGTAGGTTGGTTCAATAGAGGGCAGAGTTGGTGTGCAACATCTTGATGATGCACAGCAAAGCAAAAACTTCACTTTCAAATGCCACAGAGATGGCAACGAGATATACTCTGTCAACTCCTTGAATTTTCATCCAGTAAGTTTGGGTTGCTTGTCAGTATCCTCAATCATGCTTCATTTTTGCTTTCATGTTAGCCGGATACTCAATCCTATATATCAATTTAATTAACTGGAGAGATTGAAGATATCTAAGATCACTGTTGCTAGTTGCTGATTTTGGTGATTCCTTCAACTTAACATGTTGCTCTTTTCTGCAGGTCTATCACACCTTTGCTACTGCAGGTTCTGATGGTGCTTTTAATTTTTGGGACAAGGATAGCAAACAAAGGCTCAAGGTTTGACTTAACCCGTTTCATAAGTGCTAATCCAAATTTTCTGGATTTCTGTGTTGTTTTGTGGGGACAACTCTTCTACTTCTCATCAAATAAATATATACTTGAATTTTTGCAAGTTTCACACATATTTCCTCTTTTCGTGGAAGTATTGATAGCTGGTTTTGTTCCTTTCCTTCAAAAATGTACTTTAGTCATGACATCATGTTACTGGAAGCGTGTCATATTCCCCTTGGACAATATATGCATATAGGTTATGGCTTGTCCTTAAAAAAAGTTCTTAAGGAACAACATTATTTTCTACTATAACACTTTTTTCTGATCACAGGCGATGTCTCGATGCCCACATCCTATACCCTGTAGTACTTTCAACAATGATGGCTCAATATTTGCCTACTCGGTATGCCTCAATTTCCTGATATAGATGGACTGCATCTATATACGCTTCCTCTCCAACGTCATCTTCTCCTTCTTTACCTAAAAAAGTGCAATATGCTTCTTTTATGTTGAACACTTGTGGATCTTATTTCTTCATTCAGAAATGTCTTTTTTCTAGTCTTTCATGGTTTACCTAGAATTTACTAGTTTGATAAAGACGGTTGCTGTTATGCTTCTTTTGATCTTCTCTAGGTTTGCTATGACTGGAGTAAAGGTGCTGAAAACCACAACCCGGCAACAGCAAAAACTTATATCTATCTGCATTTACCACAGGTTGCAGTTTGTACCATCTTTCGGTTTTCCTGAATATCTAATGCAACATAAGAAGGAAATACTATATATAACTGTCTTCACTTTTTAATACAGGAAGCTGAGGTTAAGAGCAAGCCCCGAGTGGGCACAAGTGGTAGAAAGTAGGGACGCATTTTATAAGACGAGTTGGAGAAGTGTTTTTATCTGAGATGGGCCTCGATTATGACTTTTTCATTTTGAGTATTGTTGTCAATAGCAACTTGGGGTTAGGAACAGAGTTGCCCATGCAGGTTATTGTTTTATTTTCTTGCTCTTTTGTATTCCTTAGTATTTGAGTTGCAACATGCATAGCTTGAGATGTGCCAGTTTTCTGACAATTCTTTGTGCAATAGTCCTGCGACCTGACAGTTCTAAGAAGTTGAATTACAGTACATGAGGTGCCAATGGCATGCAAGGTTTTGAGCTTCTAACACTTGATCTAATTAAAATCTCAACATTCTCACAATTTTATGCAGCCTTTCCTACTACATTTATCTGGATTGCTTCGTCCATTTCGAAAAGTTTCAAGCCTTGGTTGTTCAATAAAACATTTTTATTCTTTTTGTAGTTGAAAGCATAGGTATAAAAATAGTAACCGAAGCTTATTTTCTGGTCAATGCATAAGGGGTTTGGATTGTATTGAGATCAATGATAATGTGGTCCAGCTTATCATCATATGGTAAAGCGATGAATGCATACGGGGTTTGGATTGTATTAGGATCAATGATAGTGTGGTCCAGCTTATCATATAGTACAGCGATGAAGATTCTCCTGTAGACATGGTGTCATACCTAAAGGTTTAATTGTGACCCACCAAGCAACAGGCTAAGTTCCTAACTAAATTCAAGTGAAATAAACAATTCTTTTGAGTAAAAACCAAGAAAAGAACAAATAATGGCATGACAAAAGGAGGGGAAGTTTTCCTTGGCAGAAAACATTAGCCTTTTTGTCTCTTGGACTTTATGCATCATATTCATATGTATAGCACGCGTTAACTTTACCCTTTTCAACAAAGACAGGATACAAGCGCCTTTGGAAGTCTGTTTATTTCCAATATTTTGATTTTTGGTAGAAATGCTTGCATAGAAGTTGATATTTTTTCCCCCTTTAAAGATTTGGATGTTGGGTTGTTTAGCATTTGTTCCTAAAGCTCGTGGCAAAAGATCTTGCTGATGAAATCGAACGCTGTGTAAGGATCACCTACAGAGAGATGGTTATCCGCTTTTTATGGGATTTTCAAGCGCTTGGGTCAATTTTAACCAGCACGGTTTTGGTTGTTTCCTAGTGAGGCTTGACCCATTTTGTACCATTCTTGCAGCAAACTTCATGCTAACCATTTTCATGCACTTGAAGTGTCTGGTCTGTATGTGGACACACTCTTTATCAATTCAAGGTACCTTTTCCTCCGTTTGTTCTGCAAGAGTTACTTAGCTATCAGCAGAATATAGCAACCTATTGTCTATTAGAATTGCTTAAGGCTCTATTAAAGTCAAAAGTTTAGCTGTTAAACTACAGGCCTCGTACTTTTTTTTTGGCTTCCAGTCATAATGTGGCAGAGTTGCTTGGAAAAGAATATGAAAATTCTAAAGGAAATGAAGGGGGAAAAAAAAAACGTTCAGAATGAGAAGTGGAAAACGTTTTGGTGTGTGATTTGGAGGATAATAGTTACCACGTGATTATGAGTAAATCAAGAATTAGTCCACATTTCTTCATATTCCATACTAAAACTAATGAGATTCGAGATGACATTTGGCCGGTTTATGAATTAGTTCCGCCAATTTTTAAAAATAACTTTCCTAAAATTAAAAGTGTAAAATAACGTAATTTTTTAATTAGGATAACTTAGGTCTGCCCGAGACTTAACTCTTTTAAACAAAATGATATTGTTTTATTTAGAATCTTGAGTTTCGAGTTGATCTGAGCCTAAGCCTGAGTCTGATTCTGGCTACAACTCATAGATTAATCCATTAAAAACACCTAAATCTATTCCATGAGTCAGTCTATTATCTTTGAATAAATTAAATAAACTCTTCCAACGTTCTATCACAGGACTTGAATTAAAAAGTTATCGCAATATTCAAACCTCAATTATTGATATCACTCTAGCAAGTTAAATTATTCCTCTAAATTTAAAATCAATTAAATAATCTTAAAATTTTAAAAAGTTCTAATCATAAATAAAAATTATGAAGATTTGAGTTTCTAATTATAATTAGCTAATTAAGAATTATTTTCTATTTTAATAATTTAAAAGTCACCCGTAAATATTAATTATATTAAATCTATCACTTAATTTTAATTGCACTTATAAGATTATAAAAGAAGAGAGAGAACAACTCAAATCAAGTCTAGGAGTCCCGGAGCTTATCAAGTTTCAGGGCATATGCTCCTGAGACGTATGTGCGTACGTTTTTGTTCTTTAACGAATTTAAGTGCGGATGGAGTCCATGTTCTCACATTACATGAAGTGCTGTGCTGATGCGAATGGTCCCGTCTTTCAGGAGTTGGTCTGCCTAAGGCCTTATCTTGAAAAGCTTGCTGGACCTGGTAAAGAAAGCTGCAAGCAGCAGCCATCTTCCACCATCATCTTCATCCTAAGCTAGGTTCTGATGTAATGTACAGTCTCAGCTTTCAAATTTTTATGACATGCACACTTGGGTTCTCTGAATATGTCTCTGTCTGTGGTACAACTACACTGTTAGTTCCTGAACCAAATATGAATACATAGCTCATAGCTGCATGTGGCTTCCGACGTAACCATGTGTCCTATAGTGTCAAGTTTATAGAACCCAAATGCTGGGGCTGATTCAGTTGTCTGGAGCTTTGAGTTATTGAATGGAAATTTAAATGATCTATTGAATTCAGAAGAGGACAAGAAGTGAGCAGCGGGGGGACAGGGGAAGTGTAATTGATGACAACATCTTCAATATGCAGAGACTCTGTATGGCCTAATGAGGCCAAAGAATGAATGGTCAAAGATAGCAACTACAAGCAGACTACAATCCCAAGATAGAATGGGGTTTATACTAATATTTTAATGGGATGGGCTTCAAAATGACATAAAACGTTAGGTTTGTGTCACATTGGGTGATATGGGCAGGCGCAGGATTCCTATGTTTGGTAACTTAATAGGAACTGTGTCTGATGCGAGCCACGAAGTGCTTCTGTCTTCTAGCCGCCGCAACATATGTACATATATAGTTTTGTACAAAACTGGAGGCATGTTTTGTTACTAGTCCTGCGGGAAAACTTTAGTATTAAGAAAGGTACTTGCCACAATCCTAAATCTTAATTAAATTATACTCCAACTTATTCAAAATAAGTGTCATTTTAGAGAGATTTTAATTATTTAAAATAAGTGTCGTTCACAATTTTTCATGCATGTTTATAATTTTATTTCCAAAATTATCCTTTAATTTCTCTCACATCCTAATTTTACAGATTACATTTTCAAGACAATTCAGCATACAATTAATAAGGATATATCAAACATTTCACTAACTTTCTTAATAAGTATAAATCTCTCTAAAACGACACTTACTTTGAGTAGAAGGGAGTATATAATAATCCAACTAAACTCTTAAATCTGAATTGTGTGAAGTTCATGTTTTTTATGCTTCGTCCTTATGGTTTTTAACTTGCTCTTACATATCTCCATTTTTGTGAATAACCAATTAACACGACATTGTTCTTGCTAATGTAAAAGGGTGAATGACTAATCCTTACCTGTATATGAAAGAAACAAATTAATGAAAATTTGATAATACAATTTACAAGCATCAAAGAAAGCCAAGACCCTGATGGGTCCCAGAACTGAATTGATGAGTGGAAGCCTGGAACGCCGCAAATGATGCTTATAAAAGCCCCCTCAGGCTCACCGCCTCTTAGACTACAAGACCTCTGTCTTACTTTGTTTGTTTTTTTTTTTTGGCCTTTTCAAGTTCTCTCCTTTCTCTCACAGGCATTTTAACAAACACATAATTCCAAAAATTATCAGAATCGTTTCCTTAAAACGCCATGGCTAGACCTCAACAGCGATACCGTGGTGTCCGACAGAGGCATTGGGGCTCGTGGGTCTCCGAAATTCGTCATCCCTTACTGTAATTCCCCATCCCTGAAGCGTTTTCTTGACCTTTTTGCTCACTACCGAAACGTTTCGTTTCTATGCTTAAGGCACAATTTTACTGAACCTTTTTTTTTTGTCTATTACAGGAAGACTAGAATATGGCTAGGCACGTTCGAAACGGCGGAGGACGCAGCGAGAGCCTACGACGAGGCAGCGAGACTCATGTGCGGGCCAAAAGCGCGCACAAATTTTGCATATAATCCCAACGAGCCGCAGTCATCGTCATCCAAACTTCTCTCAGCAACTTTGGCAGCTAAGTTACACAAGTGTCACATGGCAGCCCTTCAAGTCACCAAAAAGAATGTGAAAAAACAGATGCATGAAGGTCAATGTACCCCATTTGGGACTAGCAACGCTGGGATTGCGGGAAACAGCTCGAGATGGCCGGAGCGGAAATGGGTTGGTGAGAACGGTCAGGTAGACAATGGACAACAGCAGTTTATGGCTCTTGAAGAACACCATGTAGAGCAAATGATAGAGGAGTTGCTTGATTGTGGTTCCATGGAGTTTTACCCTGCTTCTCAAACATAAACGTACTATATAAAATTCAGGAGTGAAAATTAATGTAGTAGCTAATAGCTAATTACCTTCCAATCCTGAACTTGCCTTTCCATTGTCACCTATTTATATTTCCACTTCTTTTTTGCTACAATAATAAGACCTTTCACTTAGCTAAACGTTGGACATGCAACAAGTAACTTGCATCAATTTGGCCAGTTAAGAGACTCAAACCTGAACCTGTTGAAGGTAATGTGCCTGGTTCAATAAAGTAGTGTGAATGTATATGAGACAAAGAGTTGAGTGTTGGCCATTAGATAAAGATGTATGTTCTTATCAAAAAAAGTGAAGACAAAAGGGCAAAGTTGATGACGGCAAATGTTGGCATTATATGGAAGATATTCCTTGTCTCTTTCCCTTTTCTGTTGTAAGTTTCATCTGGGGAAAAGAATCTCAACATTGAAAAGTTCCAAAGCCTCAGAAGCAGATGAGAAGTTCCACAACTCCAGTTTTTGTATTGTTCAAGAAATATTTCCTACGCTTTTTAGTTTTGGCATCCATATCAACTGGCACAATAGTCTAGTGACATTCAGTTTAGTAGTCCACAAACGAATTAAGAGTGGGCAAATTCAAAATCTAGAACTTTCACTTACGGATCATTGTGTGTCCTAAATATGATTTAAGTAATAGCATTACGGGGACAAAATCCTATTAGATGATGTTCCCTTGTCCTATGTAGCACTCCCATTGTGTGTGTACAAGGAATGTTGTCACTTTCATGTCTAGAAAAAGGACAAGCTTTGCACATTTCGAGCCACTGAAGTCTGATGCTTCGTTTATTGTGTGCTTCTGCTTCAGAAAAGTTGAGGAGAGTATAATTTCTTCTAAGTAATGCGCTTTTTTGGAAGATGATAAGAGACTTGACAGCCTCTCTATCCTTCCAGCTTAGATCCTTTGATTTCCTCAAAAGCCACTGCTTTTTGACTAGAACAAGCATTCTCACTAATCATTTATAACGAAACACTTGCTCTTGTTTTCACGTTTTTCGCTTTTCTTTGAATTTCATGTATAGCTATTGTTTTTAACAGTGTCTAACACCTATAAAAAAAAAAACTGTTGAATAGGTGGGTTGCGCTTTACAGAGGATAATAAGCACTTTTTTATTGTAAAAAATTTTATAAAAAAATTAATTGTTTAGTTGCGAAATAAAAAAAAATAAAGGGATGTAACTTTTTAACAGTTAAAATATAATTTTTTAAGAAAATTAAATTTTAAGCTTCTTAAAAAAATATTTTCCAGGTAAAATTTTTAAATCAATTAATATAATGAGTATATTTTTAGTCCCTTTTTTCTTATGTTTTACACATAATTTTTACAATACTCACAAACTCATCTTTCTGTTT
>JANJEY010000005.1:8660100-8675087 GCA_024703695.1 Erythroxylum cataractarum | reverse complement strand
TATTTCATAATAATTGTCATTATTATTTATTATTAAGATTTTTGAAAACATGATTGATGTAAACAGTAAAGTAGTAAAATATACAGTACAACCGTATAATATAACAATATGGACTATTTTGCAATTCTTAAAAATTTTACGGACTATTTCATAAATTTAAAAAATTTCTCGAAACGGTATCCGGTACCAACCGGTACCGGTACAGTTCCATTCCAGAGCTCAATCTGGTATCGAACCCGGTACGGTATTCATAACATTGGTTCTACCTCATAGTCTAAGTGTTACACACAGTAAAGTTCTCCTCTGTCCCAATTAGTCTTCGAACTGCGAAAAAGGAGCTTTGCGTGACTTTGGATCGGACTAGACGAGCTCTTTGCCAACAATTCTCTTACCAACAATAATAAAAGGTTAACATAATTAAAAAAAAAGTTGATAGCAAGTTGAAGATGACTGCGTCTATACTGTTAAACTATAAAATTGTAACAATATGTAATGAGAAAGTTGAACATTAAGAGTTTTGGCATACTATTATACACTTGCCAGATAAAGGCAGATGTGCGGTAGAAAATGTTGAGCAGATGCAGTAGTTGACAGGCAGCTGAGCTCACAATTCCAGAACTTGGAACCATCATTGATAAGTAATAGTTCAAGTTAAAATGATCTAAAATCCATGTTATTAACCAATGTCATCAACACCACAGGTCAAGCCTCCAGAGAACCATGATCACTATCCCCTTTCTTCTATCCAAAAAATGCTCTAAATATCTCCTCTCTCCACAAATGCGTTACAGTACTCTAAGCTTCAATGCCAATTGGAAGTTTAAAAAAATCAACAAATCTGCATGTAGGAAATCACATTAGATTGTACTCATCATGTAACTGTGACAATAAGAAACAAAAAGAATTGACAGATAAACACTAAGCAGAAGCAAGAAGAGATGATAAACGATTTCAAGCATCTAAATGAAACAGCCCTCTAAAATTAAAGATGGAACAGTAAGACATACAAGCTGTGAAACGTACTTCTTCATCAGTTAGAGAGTAGGGGCAGAAGGTACAGGTTCTGTAACTCTTAGTGAGCCTCCAAGCTCTAGAGGTAGAAGAGGTATGAGAGAGTGAAGCACATCCGTTATCAACGGCCTATAACTTGGTTCTTGTTGTACACAGAGTATAGCCACCGCAGCTACCTACTCAGTTCATGCGATACAGATTCTTCAACCAGAAATATTAATAGAAAACAGATTAAAAAGCTTTCCTGCATATTTACCTGATACAAGTGCTTCAAGTCCATAGTCTCTTTAATAGCAGGATCGATAATTGCTGGAAGCTTTGGTCGATCAGTCAGCTGAGGCAGGGCCTGTCAAAATAGTCGTATAATCATGTTTCCAATCCCAAGATCCATTTTAGTAACATTAAATCAAAATGACTAAGAACATCATTTTTTATCATACCCAGGTGACTAAGGCCGGACTTCCTGGTGAGGCACTTTCAGCTGGTTTTCTTCCAGTCAGGAGCTCCAAAAGCACAACTCCAAAAGCATAGACATCACATTTATCTGTTAGTTTTCCTAGAAAAAGAAGAATGCAATGGTTACACATCTTTCTTCAAAAGATCACTTGGAATTACACTGTTATAGAAGAGAACAAATTACAGGATATAATTCTGTCACAAACCACTTAGCAAGATTAAAAGTTCAAAACAGCACAGAAAGGAAAAAGAAAGACACTGTGTACTTTTTTTTTTTTTGGTGAAGTACTGAATCTGATTCTACCATCTCTTTTGACATCAGAGGGAAGCTCAGTGATAATGTTTAACTATTTTAAACATCATTCTGATAGCCAAAAATCTTGGTTAAGCGATGAGACACAAGTCTTCATACTTGAACCTGATAAATGGGATTCCTCTTTCTTAGTCTCTTAATCGGAGCAAAATCTAAGATGAGAGATAGGGAAACGAAAATTCCTCTTGAACTATTATTCTTCAAAGGAAGAACTTAAACAAGGACATACTTGAAGAATATGTTCCATTTTTAGAATGCATGTGGGAATACCATGAAGACAAGATAGAAATGCTGAAGTAGATCATATGCATCTAGAAACCTTTGACAAATTTTGCAAGTTCATAAAACTGAGTTCCAATAGAACATGAACATATAAGTTCCTTAAGATAATCTAAGCATTTAGAATCTCCATTCTCAGGATAAAGCTGGAACGTGAAAAAGTCTATTGAAAAGGGAAAAGAAAGATCTATTTAATATTGCAGAGGTAGGAAATTTTATGAATTCACTAAAGGAGAAGCAGAAGCTGCACTGATAACTGATCGAGCATTTTTTATTTACAGAAGCATATCTTATAGACATCAACAATACGTAGAAACTCCCACTCACCATCCAAAAGGTACTCCGGTGCTACATAATCTAATGTTCCTGAGAGCTTTACGTTACTGTTACGGATCCCAGAAGGTGCAGCAGTACCAAAATTAGAAAGCTGAATCAAGAAATAACTGATTAAAGTAAATATGCTAGTTGCAAAATAGAGAATGAGAAAATAAGTCCAAGTGAGCAACCAAGAAAAGCATGTGAATCCTTGTGCATTGTTGGCTGAATTAAAATCAAGACAGGTTAAATGATTGCAGTCTCACAATGTTTTTCTACCTTTGCGTTGAAGTTGGAATCCAGAAGAACGGTAGATGACTTCAGACCTCCATGGACAATGGGAGGATGACAATGCTCATGAAGATATTCCAGTCCCCTATTACACCATCACACAGTGCGGTAAGTTGTTGAAACTACAGCAACTTTCATCCTCAGGAATAAAGTTAAGTACAATATAGGGTTCACCTAGCTATGTCAACAGCAATCTTCATCCTCAGCTGCCAAGTAAGTATTGATCCCCGAGTAGGTCCTACAATTTTTGTCAACAACATAATCAATAGTAGAGAATCGTAGATCAGATGTCTATTATTTCACTTAAAATGAGAATAGAGGAAGTAAGCGTACCATGCAATTGACCCTCTAAAGAACCATTTTGCATCATCTCATACACAAGAAACTTATTTTCACCATGAGTGCAGCATCCCACGAGAGAGATTATGTTCTGATGCTGAATTTTTGTCAGCCAATTCAGCTCATTCTGCACTTTCCATTATCATTTGAGGAAAAGGAAAAGGAGAAGGATGCAAGGAACAAGGAAGATCATTACAATCTAGACTCAAAGCAACATATATCCACCTAAAATCTTAGACATACCTCATATTCCCTTTGAACGTATTGCCCCCTACCTTCCAATCTCTTCACTATTACAAGGCGTTTTTCATCGAATTGGGCTCTATAGACACATCTATGACCACCATCACCAAAAATGTTTTCTTCTCCAAAATTGTTCGTTGCCGCCTCTAACAACTGATAGTCCATAACTGTAACTGCACCATGTTCATCAGCTGTCTTCGAGGATCTGCATGAATCTGAACCTTGCCTCAAGGAATGCTCTTCCACAGAATCTGTAAATTTCAAAGAAGAAACAACAGAGCTGAACAAGCTTTACAGAGAAGAATAAAAAGCATTATAGAAATTCACCAATCCGAGGAATAATCTGCAAGCATTAGTAAACTTACCAGGGTTCTGTGTGCTTTCGACGCTACAATTCTTCGACCTTTTTAATCTATAAATGCAAAACCATAAGAAAAAGAGCAAGATTCCACCAAGTATAGTGGAAGCAACAACTAGTGCTATGAGAATTCTCTCGTTTAATTCTTTGTTGACAACGCTTTTAACCGCACGAACCTCAGTCGTCCCTGCATAAACAGTGAGCCAGAAACACACTAAGAAATAGACAAGCTATGGAATGTCTGATCAGATCGTCTTTGGAAAAGCATTGGTAAAGATACAATCAAGTCTAGTTCCGAAGTGATCTATTCAACGTGGAGATACAAAAAGACCAACGTAATTTTCATCTACGATTTTTGCTTCCAACTGACGGTTTAAGGAGAAAAGAAAAACTTGTAAAAGCAAAGTCTTGCTGCTTCCCAACTCCAAAACAGACCGAAATCAGAAAAAAAAAAAAGTTAATAACAAAAGTCAAATTTCCTGTGCCATTTTGCTGATCTGTATTAAAACAGACTGGCACTCAAGAATTTAACTTGAAGCATTTCTCTCAACTCTTTTGCTGAAAGAAATCAAACTTGAGCACGAAAGCCAGTACATTTGCTCTTGGAGGTAAATTGAAGAGTGTAAAACACGCATTGAAAAGGAAGCTCGTGAATTAACTAACAGATCATCATAAACACCAAGGCCCCAGATACCGCAAGAGAAGAGAAGGCAAAGTGCATTGTCAAAATACCTGGAGACCGAGCCTCCATTTTTGGAGTCAGCACAGAACTGGTTTCCTTCTGAGAAAGAAGAGAAGACCCAGAAGCAGTTGACTCATGTACAGCATCAACCAAGAAAAACAAACATTTGCTTGAAAATGCCCACATGGGGAAGAATATGAACAGAACAGACAGATTCATGTTCTGTTCGAGAGAGAGAGGAAAAGGAGCAGTCTTTGTAGTTAAAAAGTAAAGATTCTTTGGTCAGCTCGTGCTGTGAAAGCCTGGAATCTAATAACAACAGTACTCATTTGCTTTGCTTTCACCAAGCAGAGGACACCAAGAAAGCACTTTTCCTTTGCCTTTTCTTCTTTAGATTTTGGAGATATTTATCGTTGGAGACAGGGGCGGGGAGGAGAGAGAGCATGATGAGGGGAACAGGTGGACATGAAATCATGTGGCAGTTAAATGAAATTCTGAATGGTGAGCGTTCAAGAGTTGTTTGAAGGGGACAAAAACATGGGATGTGGATTGTTTGTTTTGTTGGATAATGGATAATCTACAGATTTCTTGGAATTTTCCTTGTTGGCTAATTAATGCTTTGGTCTAAATAACAAAGAAATACTCTAATTTTCTTATCACTAAATCAAAGTCTAATAATTTGTTAAAATTGAAGTTCATTAAAGATAATTGAGCTTCACGTGTGTAAAAGGAAAAAAAAAAAAAACCAAGACAAAGCGGTTGTCATGTCTACTTGTGAGTCCCATCATATGGCTCCACCGCTAAGCTAACATACGCGGTATAAAAATAGTCACGTTTTAAGTCTAATCACGATTTAACATAAATGATAATTAGAGAGCGGAGATTTTTAAAATAATTTTTTAATTAAAAATATGTAATAATTTATTTTTATTAAAAATAATATTATTTTGTTTAAAATAATTAAATTTCGAGTTTAAAAAATTAAATTTAAACTTATGAGTCAATAATTACTATTTCTATATTAGGGCAAGGACAAATCTCGGCGTATAATATAAGGCTTCATTATAAGAAAGTTTTTAATTATACTTAGTCTTCTTTTTGTATTTAAATGTTATTATTTATATTTGTTAAAACAACAATATTTGTTAAAAATATTGATTAATCCAGGTCCACAGTGATTCATAGTAGTACAGTGGACAGGGGTCCATGGTGAATTTTAGAATTCTCTTCTTGCCTTCACGCCTACGCGGTCTTGAGTTTATATTCTTACAAGGTTTCTTCAAGATATTAAAATATAATAATATATTTAATATGAGAGTGAGTTTCCTCCGGCTAATAAAGTTGTTCTTTTATAATTGGTTCGAGTCATAAAAATAATTTTTTATAAAAATATAAAAAAATCGCGCATATTATAACACTCTCTAAATTTCTGCAAACGAGAGAGTCTTATCCATTGAATATGTTAATTTGACTTGTTTAATATATTTAACATCATCATTAACATCACTGTCATCTTTATCACACTCAGTCTAAAATTTCGCAATAAGGTAGAATATGAAAAAAGTCTAGTAGTACGCAACCTTACTCTTACATAATAAAGAAGCTATTTTCGGTAGATTTATATGTAAATGTGACAATAAAAAAGTTATGCAGATTAAAGAGTAAATATTTAATATATTTAACATATATTTGAAATTATTTATTATAAAATATGATTTTTTTCAAATCCATCTATTTGTTGCACATGCAAATTTTTAACATTTTAGTATAATTAGATAGAAAGATGGAGTAAATATTCTTTAAACATTAAATTCTATAATATAATCAAATAAGTAGTTAAAATTTTAAAATTTTGAACTGATTAATTTTTTAATTTAATTTACTTTAATAATTTTTGTTACGAAGAATCAACGGATTTATTAATTAACAAATTAATTTTTATAAATCAGAATAAATCGTTCAGCAATCTTTTTCTTTAATTAAAATTCTTATACAAATAAGAATAATATGCTTCTTTAATCTTATTTTAATTATGTTTAATATTTATTATTTATTATTTATTAATTTTATGATAATCAAATATTAATTAAATCTTTTTTTTTGAAGAAAATATTAATTAAATCTTTAAACTTTAAATGTCATTTAATTTTTAAAACATTAGCTTCAATTAAGTTCTAAAGTTAGGAAAATGAGCCATGAGATTAGAGGTGCTATTATAACTCCATGATTCAATCCACCCTATTCAATGGGCCATCCCAAGCCTACTGTATAAAAAGGAGGACATAGAGCCCAACTAGAGTACCTGAAGACCCATTAATTAGTTACGAAGGCCTAACTAACCATACAATATCGAAAGCTACGGTTAGAAACGTTTTCACGAGCTTCTAAGGAAAAGATGATTTTCTGAATTAAAAACAAACCCAACAAATTGAAGGTGCAGATGAGTTAGTAAGGAATTTTTTTAATTTAAGGGAGATCGCAGGTTCAAATTGTTTTTATATATGTAACCGTTTAAAACTTAGAGTTAGAGTTTTATTTTCCGTAAGAGACCTATCTAACTCAAGCGAAAATTAATTTGAGAATGAATAACTTAAAATTACCTTTCTATAATTGAAACCTCCTTAAAAACTTCGTGGGCACAAAAAAAAAACAAACCCATCCGAAAATTTTAGCAAAGATCCGTATGTTTATTTTTTTACTTTTTTTATAACTCAGGATTTAAACTTAGTCCGACTACCTGGGACTTACGAGCAATCCTTTCAAACTCATAAATAGGTAAATCCAGGTTTGATCTTAGATAGTATCAGAAGTACCTGTTCTAACGAATTAGCCTTCATCACCAGGAAGATTACATCACCTTAATAAAAACTACTCCTTCTACGACTTAAACCCACGACCGCACACAATCCCCTCCCTTTTTACTTTGTTCAAACTAATAGATACTGTTTAGTTAGTTAAAATCCATTCCACCGCCATGTTTTGATGATTTAACAGTTTGGATTATGCAGAAAATAAATGCTGCATGGCGATCAGCTACTGCATTTAAAGCTTCTTCTTCCTGTCAACAATGGCACGTAAAACAAGACACACACACCAATTACCCCTTCACTGTCTTGCACTAGGTAAGGTAAGGCGAAGTTGCCTCCAAGAGCAGCAATTAATATTCTCCATTTCTATTGAAACTCGTAAACATTAGCTGGTCTCTCTCCGTTTAATGCTTATCTCTAGCCTTCTATTTTTAAAATTTTGCCATAGTCGATGGAACAAAGGCAGCTATCGAAGGAACCAAACATGGAAATGAACATAGTGATCACTGTTCTTTTAGCTCTGCTTGTTATCACCACTACACTCACAGAAGCTACGCAGCCTCACCATAACCAACACAAACGCATAATATTCCGAGAAGAAAGAAGAAGCAGAAACAGTAGCGGTAACAGAGGCAGTAGAAGAAGCAGAGGTAGTGGTGGTAGGAATAGAGGAAGAGGAGGATCGCCGTCCTCGTCCTCCAACTGTGACCCTTTATTTAGTTTCCTCTTTGGAACATGTAGCCAATGGCCTTTTCCTACTACACCTTCTCCGGACAACCCCTTTCAGCCCTCACCGAGACCCTCTCCTCGCCAGAGACCCCCACCACTGCCACCGTCTTCTCCTCCTCCACTTGTCTCATCTCCACCTCCAATCATCGTGCCATCTCCTCCACCTCTTATTGTTCCATCGCCACCACCTTTAGCTGCCTCGCCACCTCCATCATCATCCTCTCCTTCCCCGCCAACACCATCTCCATCTCCGCCACTACCACCTTCTCCATCTCCGCCACCACCACCCTCTCCATCCCCGCCTCCGCCTCCCTCTCCATCCCCGCCGCCACCTCCTCCATTGGTTCCTTCCCCTCCACCACCTTCATCACCTTCTCTTCCACCTCCTGACCTGCCAATTATATTCCCATCACCACCACTAGTGCCTTCACCACCACCGCCTGAATTAACATCATCACCAATCATTCCATGGCTAACACCTCCTGATGCATTCACACAGTCACCACCTTATCCTGTTCCAGTGTTTTCCCCACCAGTTGATGAATTTACACCAGCACCTACGTTTTTTGATCCTCCACCTGATGATCAGTCCGCTACACCCATACCATTTTTCGATCCACCACCTGATGATCAGTCCGCTACACCAATACCATTTTTCCCTCCATCATCACCACCACCACCAGAGCAAGTTTTGCCGCCATTTCTACCGATTGGACAACCACCTCCCGGGCAAGATTTGCCACCGGCTGAGGGATTTCCATCGATACCCTTTGTCCCAATACCGTCTCCAACACCTGACCCTCCACAATTGCCACCACAAGAGCCGTTTATATTTGCACCACCTGTAGGGTCAATCCCTGCAGTACCTGACGTTTTTCTTGCGCCTCCTCTGGTGCCGGAGCAGCCAGAAAATCCGCAAGAGCTGCTGCCATTTTCATATGCTCCACCTACATCAGATGTGTTCAATGAGCCTGTGACACCACCGAGTATAGAATTGCCGCCACTGTAGCTTCTACTACAATTGTATCTGACCGTGCTTATGATGGAGTCCTTTAATCCTTAAAATTAGATATATATCATAATCTGTCGACAAATAAGCAGAAGACAGGTTGGTTTGCCTCGGGTGTCAGATATGCTTTTGTCTTTTCTTAAGTTAGGTTGTTGAGTACGTTTGGTTTTGGTCAGTCAACTGTTGAACAATGCCTGCTGTATATTCCTCTCTTCGTGAACAGTACAAGTGCGTGCGTTATTTGGTTCATTTCAAAATTTATATTTTAAAATAAACACACGAAGGAAGAGACCAACAAAACAATGCTACATTTCAAAGAAAGGAGTACAATTTAGCGTACCAGTGTGTGAGTGTTTTAATAAAGGTGTACTGTGGGCTGAGATTTGCCTTCCGAGTGATTTTTGTGTTCCCTGGTTCTGTTATCCGACGAACCCCAGAAGGGAAAGTGTGTCCCCCGAAAGACGCTAATTTCAAATAAAGCCGTTACGATGTGGACACCCATCAAAAACTTCCTAAAGCCAAAAATTTCCGTTCATTCTCCCTCTTTTGAACACTAACGTTCCACAGATTCCTTCACTTGCTCTGGCCATTCAAACACCAAATGGAGCAAGGTAACAACAACAACAAGCCTGCGCACTTACCAGAAGAATGCTGGGAACTGATCTTCAAATCCCTAGACCACCATCGCCACTTAGAACCCCTCTCTTTAGTCTCCACTCGATTCCTCTCCATCACCAATCTTCTTCGCCGCACTCTCACCGTCTCCTCTCTCTCGGCCCCCTTTCTTCACCGTATAATACCCAGATTCCCTAATCTCACCCACATCAAAGTGTGCGACTTTTACGGAGACCTTGATTCTGTTCTCGACCTAATCTCTCTATCTGGATTAGATATTGAATCCCTCGATATTTCCGGCCAATCCCACTTCCCTTTGGTCGGTCTGCGAAGGTTGGGATCGAAAGTGAGGAATTTGAAGAGGCTTAACTGTTCAAAGATGGGCTCTTTACGAGATAGCGATCTTTCGGAAATTGGGTCGTTGTTTCCGATGCTTGAGGAGCTTGATATCGGTTTTCCGATGTATAATTCGCGTTTTAACCCAACTGGATCTTTGAGTTTCGAGCGATTTGCTGGAGTTGTGACCGATGAGGGGATGCTTGATTTGTCATCGAAGATCAAGAAGTTGCGTAAGATTGATGTTTCTGGTAATCATTTTATTACAGATAGGTCGCTGCTTGCATTGTCCTTGAATTGTGGGTTACTTAGTGAAGTAGTGATACGTGACTGTGATTTTATATCTCAGAATGGGATTGGTATGGCTATGCGAAGTATTTCTGGGTTGAGTTCAATTTCGTTGGATGGAATTGGAATCCCTTCTATTGATTCGTGTTTTGAAGCATCGTTTGCTTATGCAAAATGTTTGAGTGAGCTTGATCTCTCAAATTCGATTATCTCGGATGAATTACTTGGTTTAGTTGCAGAATCCTGTCTTCCACTCAACAAGTTGACTGTCTCCCATTGTTATGATTTCTCGTTTGCTGGAGTCTCTTGTTTGCTGCACAAGTATCAGTCACTTGGATACTTGGATCTTGAAGGGGCTAATTTCCTTACAGACGAGTCCATTGTTGAGCTATCCAATTATCTTTGTAACTTAAGCTTTATAAACCTCAGTTTGTGCTCTAGACTAACAAGCTCAACCTTCTTTACACTTATGGAAAACTGTCATTCATTGGAAGATCTCAGATTGGAGAGGACTAATCTTGGTGTTGAGCATATAGTGAAATATTCGACCAATCGTCGAGTTAAGTCTCTAAGCTTGACAGGGAATAATAACTTGAGTGATGAATGCATAAAAGATATTGCCTTGTCTTGCCCTGGATTAGAAGTGCTAAAGATTAGTTATTGTCCTTCTATCACAGAAGAAGGGATCAAAGAAGTTATAAGAAATTGCAGGGAAATTATTCATTTGGAGATGAACAGATGTATAGGAATAAAGAATACTGATTTAAACTTTGAGCTTCCTAAATTGGAGATATTGCAAGCACAGGGAACAGGAATGGACGATGAAGCATTGGCAGCGATTTCAAAAAAATGCCCTGGATTGTTGCAGCTAGACCTGGAAGGTTGCCTGAATGTGACAACAAAAGGGGTGACCCAACTGGTGCAGAACTGTAGGAGATTACGGGAGATAAGTTTGAAATGGTGTGATAATGTGAAAGTTGATATTATATATTTCTTGGTGTCTTCAAGGCTATCACTGAGAAAAATAATCCCGCCATGTGGATTTTCTCCATCTCATAACCAAGTAATATTCTTCTTACGACATGGATGTTTACTTTACCAAGGGTAGCTTCTGGAGCACTTCGAAATCTATTTGGCTGAACTGTAAAGAGTTATTATTTTGTTGGATTAATTTTTTTATGAAGTTCAATTGTACTATCTTGAATTGATACTATCCTGAAGCTTTTTCCTTTTGGTTTCAATTTCATTTTTCATGAGTTTGTTTGATCAAGTGCACATAATCTTTATGGTGTCCACATCGGCCTCAGACATTTTCCTTTAATTTTTATCTTTTCTTGCACATTTTGCAGACTGGGCTGATTGAAATATGTGCAGGAAGGGCTTACAACTTTTTGGGTTTTCCACTGTAACATGTCCATTTTCTTCATTGATCAATTTCCGTTTGATGACAACCTCTATATTTCATCTAGGGTAATGTCTGCACAGGCTGCAGTGTTGACGTAATCATTAAATATCTAAGCAGCCTTATGAGTTTTCCTGTAGAAACCCATGGTTATGTCAGCTTTTCAATAGATTTCTGTCTATTATCTTGACAATAAACCCCTGCATTTATCATACTTTATGCCACGGCTCTTGATGACTGGAGTTTTATCCAAGTGATTAAGCTGTTTCTGGAGAACATATTCTTTCAGAATCATGAAATCCCTGATACTTTTCAGCCAAGCTGACTGCTGTGGAAGCAGGGGTAAGCACATATCTCCCTCTTCCTTGTTTAGTTTTTCCAGCTTGTTACTTGTTGGCATTAATCATAAGATCATCGTCATAAATTGGATACCAGTTATGCCGGCAGTAGCAATATCGATCATCTTCGACAGCAACTGTTTATCTTGGATTCTTTGCTCTCTTGTCTGATGGAACTGAATCTCCATTCCTTTTCTCTATCCGAACGTCACCAGAGTTACTGATACAAAGCTAAAGCACTTAGATATCTCAGTTATAAAAAGGATGTGTACTACGCAGTACATTGTTCAGTTATCAGAATGGACTCTACGTCATTTCTAAAGGAGAACAACTAGATAGGTAAACCACTATCAGGATTCTCATACTTCAGAAAACCACGATATGTCCTGTCATGACTGTTTCCAGTAAAATTTGGGTTGCACATACGTGTTTGACTCAAAAGAAGAAATTGTTAATGCTTGGCAGTCATTAATTGACTTCCATCAACTGAATTCGAATAAAAGACGAGGACTTTAAACATTAACTAGGGCCAACTGTTCACTAGATTGATCTTTGACTGGAATAGAGGCTATGGACAGAAATTGTGCAGGAGATACCGTTCCAAGAAGACTTCTGACTAACGCAGTCCATTCTTCATTTTCATTTTTAACCACTTGCACCGGCGTCTTGAGTTGATTGGTATGATCTTGTGGACTTCCAATTTCTTGACTAACCCGGTGCCGGACCAAAAAAATTCATGCTAAAGCTAAAGCACGATAAAAGAATAAGTATTTGAATTAAAACAACGGTATTTTAGAAAAAATCAGAATATTTGATTCTAAAATTTAGTTAAAATATAATCGGTTACATTAAAATTAATTTGATTTATTTAACATTAAATTAAATTTTGTAATCATTGCGAACTTGTTATTTAATTATGATATATTAATTTGTTAAATGAGATTATTTACTTAAAAGTATTATATTAGACTGATTAAATTCTAAAAGATAACATGGTCCCCAGTTCCTGATATTCAGCTTCAGCCTCGGCATTTCCATCTTTGTCAAACTTAACGTGCATTGAATAGCTGCAAATGACACCAGAATAAAAAGACTTTTAGTGCAGATTCTTTGCCCTCTCTAGAAGCCCGCCTTTACTACGTAACCTGACGTCAGTATCTGCTTCATTTTCAAATTCTGTACTGGTACGAGTTGACAAGCGCTTAAGTCGGAGATAGATCCTCTGTTTTTGTTTTCGTGTACCTACTCTTTTATTAAATTTTAGTCATTTATTTATATGGATCTTATAACTTAGATCTAATATAATAAAATAGAGACAGAGAATTTAAGGTCCTTAAGTTGGCCTCTTTTCTCCTCCATGTGTCTACCCAAGTCCTCCCGGCGAATTTGGCTGCTTCTTATGAATAGTTGTTTTGATCAAGAAATTTCAGGGGAAAAAACAGAGCCCCATTTTGACCAATTCGGTTGGAACAAAGATTACTTGTTCTATTTTGATTCCGAGTTAATGACGATATTTCAGGGAAAAGAAGAAAAGATTAGAGGGATAGAGTAATTACAATTTTTATTTTTATTTGGAAGCCGACTGTTCAATTAGTCAAGATCACAATCCGCCGTGTCGGAGACAGGGACGATGACTTTAACTTTTTTTTATTTAGGATGGCTAATAAACAAATGGCGAATATTACCAGATCCAAGCGCAACTTTGACATTTGAGGCCAAAGAAAGATTGGCTTATCCTGTGTAAAGAACCCAAAACGGAATGTGGTGGGGTCCGACGATCGACTGGGACTGGGTTGGCAATTAGTTGTGAATAAAAACAGAACAGGAAGGAAGAGTGTTCATATTCATCCCAAGAATAGACATTTATTAGATAAGTAAATAATTGCAAAGAGTGCGTATTAAAAAATTATTTAATATTTGTGATAAAAATAAAGCTGATTTGATCGATTAAATAATAAATTTTTTGAATAAGATAACTTTTTGGGTCAATTTTTGGTTGGAATCTAACCATGATCGAATAATGGGCGTAGCAAAAAAATAAAATTTTTTATGAATTCCGAACGGATCCCAATAATTAATTAAACTTAAATAAAACACGAATTGATCTAAAAATTATACTTTGTTCGCTTTCTTTTGAAAAATCTATAAAATTTTGCTTTGATTGATCAATCATGAATTGTCCAATTATCCAGCTTTTAATGGTATCCACAAAGCAATTCTCAAATTACTTTGAGAGGAAGAAGACAAAAAGTGCTAGCTTCTAAAAAACTCTTCCTTTTAAATAGAAAAATCATGAAAGCCTTTTATTACAATTAAATTTATTTAATTATAATTAAAATATAATTCTAATTCGAATTAATTTAATTTTAATAAAATCAAGTATTTCATATTTGATTCCCAAAGTTTCTCAAATTTTATAATTAAATCCAACTTAATTAAATTAATTTTTTCATAAATTTTTTCTTGATGTGTGACTCATTAGGTTACTAATAAATTGGCAATGATTATAAATTTTAATTCTAATTCACAATTAAAATTATATAAATTAAAGCTTGTTTTAATTTATCATCAATTCTCCAATTAAATAATTTATAATCATAAATCATGATTGACGTCTAGTAACATATCATGATTACCCAAATATTAGGAACGTTAGAGTGATTGATTTAATCTGTCAATGCATGACTATAATATATAATTTATTCCTTTCGTCATTCAATATTCTAATTGGACAGAGTATGAATATAATGTCTACTCTTATTATCCAATCACGTTCATTCTTGCTAATTAGTAATTTATTTATAATTGAAATTTAAAAACTCCTTTTTAAATATCAATTCACTCTAACCAGATAATTCCATAAATCATTACTAATCAAGAACAACAAAATATCCTTTCTAATTACTTTAGAGTGACATATCTTATATTGACTTACTCAACAATCCAACATATGGTTCATAATGTATCCACTTACTATCGATTGAATTATCCTTGGACGATTTATAAGTAGCATCAAAACATAGTAATTTACATACTAGATACCTTGGTAATCTCAAATATAATGATTAATTATACAACCATCATTATGAGATAATTCATAGACACATAAGTAATATTCCATTCGGAATTCTCATAATCGAGTCAGTTCAATGACTTATTATCTAATAATCACCTAC
>JANJEY010000005.1:8641116-8655870 GCA_024703695.1 Erythroxylum cataractarum | reverse complement strand
ATAAGTAGCATCAAAACATAGTAATTTACATCCTAGATACCTTGGTAATCTCAAATATGAGGATTAATTATACAACCATCATTATGAGATAATTCATAGACACATAAGTAATATTCCATTTGGAATTCTCATAATCGAGTCAGTTCAATGACTTATTATCTAATAATCACCTACATATTAGTTTAGGTGTCTCTATATTTTAATTTATGAGATCAATTACTTTTTTAATAAGAAAGAAAACATAATGTGTACTAATTTTACCGTTTTAATAATATTCAATATTGATAAAACTACAACTAGGAACATTTAGGAATAACATTTAAGTATAAATTGAATATCATAATTATGATCTCATCGTAATTTCAATTACACAGTAATTATTTCAAAGATTTTATCTCTAGTATTAAACATATAAAATATTAATTAAATTAATACATAAAGATAAATACACCCTTTTCATTAATTCAAAACAATGTCATTCATTAATTTGCATCCAATTGATTGGTTGCAATGACATAAACTAACACTTTTAATTTTTAACTTTCAATTAAATTTTTTAAATTTAACTCAAATTAATAATTTATTATAATCATTAATTTAAATCAATATTAATTGTTTCTTTCGTATTTAACAAGAAAGTTTTGCTATCATATTAATTAGTTCACATAAATATTTATGCCATTTATATTTTATCGTTATTTTTAATTAAATTTTAGTAGAATTATTTTTTAAAAAATTTTAAAGTTATATTCCAATTACGTTAATTAAAACAGAAATGCATTTAATTGATAAACTGTTCAGTCTCCCCCACGAACTGCGGATCTAGAAGCCGTAGAAAAAATACCTACAGAAGCATCTAATGTATACCTATGTAAAAGTCTAGGGACAGGGCATTAGTATGCATTCATACGCACCGAACGAGAAAATTAAATTAACTACTACATAATCTTTGTACCTTATTTCCTTCACGCATGCCCCTTGAAATAATTAACCACACCACTTCTAGATGTTTACCATTTATTATTTATGCAGTTTCACGTTATATGTTCAGGAAAGACCAAGTCAAGAATGCTGACTTTAATCTTTTATTTTAACTAAACGGGTTTTTTTTTTCGTCGTAACTCACAACTTAACGGGATTACAACGGGGTGTTGACGATGATGAGTTTTTTGTTTTTACTTTTTCAAAAATTTAAGTCTAAACATTTCTTTATCATTCATGATATATCGAGATCAAAATTTTCGGTACAACATTTTTTTTAACCTGTAACTTAAATTTATGATATTTCGGTTACGAAAAAGTAACTTTATCAGTCATTACAAAGTTATCTCTCCTAATAAATCCATACTATTTTGAATAATTTAAAACATGGTTGATATGAAAAGAAAGATTAAAAGGTGAATTTTGAGAGTAGAAAAAGGATGTGATTATTTGGTAGGCACGAAGAGAGAAGAATGAGTGTACAATAAAAAATAAAATTTGATAAGAAGTTATGATTTGATGACTTATACTTTCATTCATAATTTTTAGATATTACTCTATTCTTTTTTATTCTGTAAAAAATGAGAGTCATTTTTCGTACGTTTAGGTGCGCATTTACTTTTAAAGACAGTTCAATGCTTTCCCTTATTTGTCTTCCTCTTTTATCGCTCTCTAATATCCTTTGCTTTTTAATATAGTAGTTTTGCTATCATTATTTATTCTTATTTTATGATCCAAAATAATGCTTGATTTTTTTTTAGTTTAGCAAGGTTTGGTATTCTTTAACTATTATTATTATTAATTAATTAATTATAATATATATTAATAAAAATATAATTCATTTATTAATTAAAATATTATAATTAATTAATTATAATATAATATAATTAATTAAAATATAATTCATTAATTAATTACAATATTTTAATTAATTAATATATTATAATATAATTATTTAAATAGTTATAATATAATATAATATAATAAACTAAAATATAATTACTTTTTATTTCAGGAAGATTTTTTACAAATTAATTAATATCAATATTAATAATAATCATTCTTTTTTTTTAATCTACCATCATAATTATAATGATAATATTTATTCTTATTCGCTATTATATTCATTCTCATCCCTATTAACAATTTCCTAAAATTTAAAAAATATAACAAAATAAAGTGTCAACGGTACATAAGTTTATTTTATTTCATTATTGATTTTATGAGATCTAGGCAATAAATATGTGTACAGAAGTCCTTTGAATTGATCCAAGACATTGGAAACGGGCACAATTGGCCGCTACTTGAGTGTTGAATTTTGGTAAGACTCTGTGCCTAGCCAATCATTTGTTTATTGAAGAGAAGGATGAAGAAAATGGGATTCTTAGTCATTCCAACTTTGCTTGTTTTCTTCCCAATGCTTTATGTTTGTGTTTCTCCCTGATCACATGCTTTAACCCAAATAATTATGACCTAATCCATTTTTTAAATTGGTTATTATAAGGTTAGTAGCTGGATTCTCTGCTTCAAACCTAATTCTTTGTTTGACATGGCCGCACTAAGTATGATGCAACATTAGTTTAAACAAATCAATCAAACACATGTAGAATTTTATAAAATTTGAGGAAGCTGCTAGGAAGGAGGATCGGAAGATTAGTCAATAATACGAACCCTTTAACACTAGTTAAATTTTCATTTGTTCATTTTATAATATCAAAGCATATAATTTATAAATATACCAAAACACGTTTATAATATCTATTGAACACAAAAAGACACTCTTTCCTTTCATGTTCATTTTCAAGTTCAAGTTTTCTGTGTGTTCATCTGTCTTGATGAGCATGGACATTCGTGGTTATCTAATTGATAAACTGACTTGGACTCTACAAAAGAAAGGTCAAGCCAATATTAGTTCTGCCGGATTCTAGCGGGACTGAACGTTATCGTTTGGATCTATGAAGTCGGTTGCTTGCTGTTGTAGTTTTGACGTGAATATCCTTGCAAAACAAAGAAGGCTCGTCGGGGGTTGTATCCCGATCAGCCCCTCCGACGCTCAAGTTAGTCTTTTCTGGTCAAGATGAGATCGCCGTATGCAGAGAAGAAGAGAATTGTGATTACGTATCTCTGTTATGGCAAAATTGTACCTTATATACGAAGTAATAACTAGATTTAAGCTTTTACGTGTTTGCATGTGAGATTTCCTTTTATGGATGGACCAAGAAAGGCGTGGGGTGGACCTAGGCTTGGCATAGCCGTTAGGTATGAGACTGATCTTTGGTGATTGGACCGATCGGCCCATGCATCGTTGAGACTGGCTCAATACAGCCGACCCGACCAAATATAATAATAATAATATTTATTTTTTTTAATGTTTCAGATGCGTTAAGACATCTCTATTTGTTGTATGTAAGCAAGAGTCAAAGAAAGCCAGCATTTTTTATTTTATTTTTTTGGGTCATGCTTCATGCAGCAAAGGTGGTGTCCTCAGATTCCAGATAACGTGGAGACTGTATATAAACATTTTCAAGAGAGCTGTTCTAATGCCAAGACATCTTGGTCAAATAATGTTAACAGAAAAATAAAAAAGAGCTCTAAATAGTTCCTCGCCCCCTTGTTTTTGATTTTCTTTTTCTTTTCAATGTAAATGTCTGCATTGAAATTGTACAACTTTGAACGTTCAACAGCAGCCAGTTTTAAACACTATCCCCTTATAAGCCAATCTTCTGGCTCCTTCTTTCCAAGAAGCCACCTTTTTCCATTGGTGAGCTTGCTCTTTCAGCTCACGAGCTCAAAAACTTGAGTTTTTGAGCACCAAGATTGGAAGCTTATAGAGAAAGAGAAAAGACTGAAACTTGGTTTTGTTGGGTTTTAGTTGTCGTTGCGATTGAAACAGAATTGTTTTTCCATGGACTCTTCTGATATCTACAGAGCCAGTTCTAGTTTGCGAAGAGGAAGCTCTTCAATATGGAGAAACAATGGCCTGGAAGCTTTCTCTACATCTTCACGTGAAGTAGACGATGAAGAAGCTCTAAAATGGGCCGCGCTTGAGAGACTACCAACCTATGATCGTTTGAGGAAAGGCATATTGATTAGTGCATCCAAACATGGAGCCACCGAGATTGACGTTCAAAACCTTGGTTGGCAAGAACGAAAGAACTTGATCGAGAGGCTGGTAAAGGTCGCTGAAGAGGATAACGAGAAGTTCTTGATGAAGCTCAAGAACCGTATTGACAGGTAAATTTGTCGCCTTGTTCTTCTTTGATTTTTTAATATTATCCCATGTGGTTACAGTCTTAGAGTTAGAGGAGCTTGGATTCTAAAGAAAATGTGAAAAGGCAAACTTTTCTTCTTAGTTGGATCTTCATTTGTTTCATCTGCAACTTGCTATAAGATGGATGTGTTTCTTTCTACCGCATGTTCTTTCAGCTAAAAGACGTAGATGTTTATAGTTAAATGTATATTCTCGAAGCTAATAGAGGTCTGACTCGAGTGTTTCTTGGTGCTTCAGGGTTGGTATTGATATCCCAACAATTGAAGTCCGATTTGAGAATCTAAACGTCGATGCAGAAGCTTATGTGGGAGGCAGAGCTTTGCCTACCTTTGTTAATTTCTCCATTAACATAGTGGAGGTAGTTACTTATCAAGATTTAGCACTAGCCATTACTAAGTTGATGGATCCGTTTAAGTCCAGTTTTTCTGATCTTACTAATCATCTCTTTTTCTTGACTTTTGAAGGGTTTCTTGAATACTCTCCACATTCTGCCAAGTAGGAAAAAACACGTCACCATCCTTAAGGATGTTAGCGGAATTATTAAACCATCCAGGTACGATAAATATAATTAGAGATTTCAATATTTCATATTTTCAACGTAGTGCTTGGAATACATAGTATCCATTTCTGATTTTTTTTTGGTTTGGTTACAGAATGGCTTTGCTGTTAGGTCCTCCTAGTTCTGGAAAGACAACTCTTTTGAAAGCACTATCAGGAAAGCTTGATTCTGATCTTAAGGTGGTTGTAACTCCTTGCAATATATTCTCTTATTGAGCATGTAACTATTATCCCTTAAGTTTTGCTCTTTGACTCCATTTACAATTTAACGTTTATGTTGCAGGTCGCTGGTAGTGTGACTTACAATGGTCATGCGCTGGATGAGTTCATACCACAAAGAACAGCTGCCTATATCAGTCAGCATGATCTCCATATTGGAGAAATGACTGTAAGAGAAACCTTGGCATTCTCTGCAAGATGCCAAGGAGTTGGATCTCTACAGGGTAAGACCAATGAAAATATTCACACATGATTTTGACCAATTAGTAGTAGCTAGACAAAATCTGAACATCAACTGGTACTGACATAAAAACCTACTTGCAGAGCTCCTAGCGGAGTTGTCCAGAAGAGAGAAAGCAGCTAATATTAAACCTGATCCTGATATTGATGTCTACATGAAGGTGAGCCAGATTTGTGTTAGTTAAAACACTAGTCTAGCATTCCCTTAACGAACATCCGTGTTGAAATTAATGGTATGTGTTTAACCAAGCTTTAATTTTGTCACTTCTGGCGTTACAGGCAGCAGCAAGAGAAGGTCAGGAGTCCAGCGTTGTCACAGATTATGTCTTAAAGGTAATTTCACCAAGGAGTTCACTAATGTCATCAATTGTTTATCACAAACACAATTTGGCCTAATTCATTTATTTCCTTCTCTCTACAGATACTGGGATTGGAAATTTGTGCTGATACCATGGTTGGGGATGAAATGATAAGGGGTATATCTGGAGGACAGAGGAAGCGTGTCACAACTGGTGAAATGCTGGTTGGACCATCGAAAGCTTTGTTTATGGATGAGATTTCTACAGGATTGGACAGTTCAACAACTTTCCAAATTGTGAACTCGCTCAAGCAATCCATTCACATTCTCAATGGAACTGCCCTTATTTCCCTACTCCAGCCAGCTCCAGAAACTTATAATCTGTTTGATGACATTATTCTCATATCAGATGGACAGATTGTTTACCAAGGTCCTCGAGAGAATGTACTTGAGTTTTTCGAATATATGGGATTCAAATGCCCTGAAAGAAAAGGCGTGGCTGACTTCTTGCAAGAAGTATGTATAAATATGGACTTTACATTTATTTCCATGGAGTATTCTTTGTGTGAAGAGAAACTTGATTACATAAACTTCCATGACGCTTATGAACCATGAATTTGATTGTAGGTTACGTCTAAGAAAGATCAACGGCAGTACTGGGCACGTAGAGATCAGCCCTACCGCTTTGTAACGGTCAAGGAATTTTCAGAGGCATTCCAATCATTCCATCTTGGACGGAGGATTGGAGATGAACTTGCAACTCCATTTGATAGAAGTAAGAGCCACCCTGCTGCCTTGACAACCAAAAAGTTTGGCATTGGAAAGATGGAGCTGCTTAAAGCCTGCTTCTCAAGAGAGTACTTGCTCATGAAGAGGAACTCCTTCGTCTACGTTTTCAAGATTAGCCAAGTAATTTTCAAGAATATTTACATTATCCTGGCTTCCACTTTGAACATAAAACATAGTTCTCAAGACCATTAATCTTTGTCGTTTTTCGTAGTTCTCATGACCGTTAATCTTTGTCATTTTTCGTCCAGCTTGTAGTAATGGCATTCATGACTATGACACTTTTCCTGCGAACAAAGATGCACCGAGGCACCGTTGATGATGGAGGAATCTATTTGGGTGCTTTGTTCTTCACTGTCATAACTATCATGTTCAATGGTATGGCTGAGATATCCATGACCATTGCAAAACTTCCTGTGTTTTACAAGCAAAGGGACTTTCTGTTCTATCCTGCATGGGCCTTTTCTATTCCACCGTGGATCATTAAGATCCCAGTTACATTAGTAGAAGTGGCTACCTGGGTGTTCATGACTTATTATGTCATTGGATTTGATCCAAATTTGGGAAGGTAATACACAAAACTACAGAAACTTAAACTTATGCTCATAGAACCATGTATGTAAATATATATATACATCCTTAGCTAATACAAACTGTGATGGAATTTCTACAGGTTTGCTAAGCAGTACATTCTGCTTGTGCTTGTTAATCAGATGGCCTCCGGACTATTTCGGTTCATTGCTTCACTTGGAAGGGACATGATCGTTGCAAACACTTTCGGGTCATTTGCTCTGCTTATACTATTTGCATTGGGTGGCTTTATATTGTCAAGAGGTATACTAAGTGTACTGCTATGCTTTAAAGTTCCAATTCTATGTTAAGTCAAGCCTGACATTGTTCCTTTTCTTGATGTTTCAGAGAACATTAAGAAATGGTGGATATGGGGTTACTGGTCATCTCCTTTGATGTATGCTCAGAATGCAATAGCTGTTAATGAGTACCTTGGACATAGTTGGAACCATGTAAATTCCAAGAACTGTCCATACAAATTCAATGTACTTTCCCTGGATCACCATCTTACCTCGCAATTTATTTCTTTAAATGCAGAACCTAAACTCAAACAACGAAACACTAGGTGTTCAAATAATGAAGGCTCGTGGTTTCTTCCCACAATCATACTGGTACTGGATAGGAATAGGAGCAACCATCGGTTTCATGTTCATATTCAACTTCCTTTATACCTTGGCTCTTACTTACCTCGACCGTAAGTGTCATTCACCTTAAGTTTTCGTGGTTTTAGAATGTGAATTCTTGTGTTAATGTCTTGAACTGTATACGATGCAGCATTTGGGAAGGCTCAGGCTGTTGTTCCTGAAGATTCTGAATCCAATGATAAAACTGGGGGAGCTATTCAGTTATCAAATCGTGGAAATGATGAAGGAAACATGTCGTATATAACCGAAGACAATGATGAGGCCAATCGTAAAAAGAAGAAAGGAATGGTTCTTCCATTTGAACCACATTCCATCGCCTTTGACGATGTGACGTACTCTGTCGACATGCCACAGGTATTGGCAGTTGGGAAGATCAGATTTATCTTGTAAAATTGCAAATTTAAGAAGGCATAGGGTCATTTAGTTGATTTTGTACTCTGCAGGAAATGAAGAATCAAGGAGTTGTTGATGATAAATTGGTGCTTCTAAGGAGTGTTAGCGGCGCTTTCAGGCCTGGTGTTCTCACAGCTTTAATGGGTGTCAGTGGTGCTGGGAAAACCACTCTGATGGACGTGTTGGCTGGCAGGAAAACTGGAGGTTACATTGATGGCAACATAAAGATTTCTGGGTACCCAAAGAAGCAAGAAACTTTTGCTAGAATCTCAGGATACTGTGAGCAGAATGACATTCACTCTCCACATGTTACTGTTTATGAATCCTTACTGTATTCAGCTTGGCTTCGTCTTGCCCCTGATGTCGATGCCAAAACAAGAGAGGTAGGCATTCAAGTTTAGAATTCTGTTCCGGTTTCGTTTTTTCTAGCAAACAGTTAGCTTGACCTTGCGCTCTTTCCTTTTAGATTCTTCTGAATGAGAAAACATTTAGCTACTCCTGGCAAAACCAATAATGTAAAACTTTATTGCAGATGTTTATTGAGGAAGTCATGGATCTTGTAGAATTAAACCCATTGCGTCATGCATTAGTTGGGATGCCTGGTATAAATGGTCTATCTACCGAGCAACGCAAACGGCTTACTATTGCCGTTGAACTAGTAGCCAATCCCTCTATCATTTTCATGGATGAACCAACTTCAGGACTGGATGCTAGGGCTGCTGCAATTGTTATGAGAACCGTCAGAAACACTGTGGACACAGGAAGAACAGTTGTGTGCACCATCCATCAGCCAAGTATTGACATATTTGAAGCATTCGATGAGGTAAGCAATGCTGACAGATCATGGGACTCTAGTTTATGGCAGGTTCTTCAACATACTTACTTTACTTTTTCTATGAACGCTCAATTGCAGCTGTTTTTGTTGAAACGAGGAGGACAAGAGATATATGTTGGACCACTGGGTGGTCAATCTTGCCATTTGATCAAATATTTTGAGGTGAATGTTTTTATTCATATTCTAAATATAAAAATTTGCATTTGAGTTTACTGGCTAATTTTGTATCATTCTTTCTTAAAGGATATTCAAGGAATTAGTAAGATCAAAGATGGTTACAATCCAGCAACTTGGATGTTAGAAGTTACAACCACAGCACAAGAAATGGCTATGGGGGTTGATTTTACAGACATTTACAGGAATTCAGACCTGTACAGGTATGTTGTTGATTTACCGAATAACAACTTAGATGGTGAATTTGAGTTCGTTGAAGATGACCTCGTTCTTACAATAACTGAAATGAAAAAGAGGAAAATTGCTCTACAGATTTTACATATGTTTGGCCTTTTCTTTTTCAGGAGAAATAAAACAATGATAGCAGAGTTAAGCAAGCCTGCTCCTGGTTCAAAGGACCTCTATTTCCCTACACAATACTCCCAGCCATTTATCACACAATGCATGGCTTGCTTATGGAAGCAACATTGGTCGTACTGGAGAAATCCGCCATACACTGCTGTTAGATTCCTCTTCACCACATTTATAGCCATCATGTTTGGAACAATATTTTGGAAGCTTGGCTCCAAGACGTAAGTTGCAATACATTAGTGAAAATCCACAGACAAGCACTTTATATCCCCCCTGTAATCACGTTCATTTGTCCAAAACTGCAGGTCCAAACAACAAGATCTTTTCAATGCTATGGGTTCCATGTATTCAGCTGTTATCTTCCTGGGTGTGCAAAATGCATCATCGGTGCAGCCTGTTGTGGCCATCGAGAGGACAGTCTTTTACAGGGAAAGAGCTGCTGGAATGTATTCAGCTATGCCCTATGCCTTAGCGCAGGTAAGTGATTTCCTGATTACATCTAGTAGACTACCAGAAAATTCATGGACTACTCCTTACCAATCATTTCACTCCTTCTTCAGTCCCTTATTGAGCTACCACATGTCTTTGCTCAAGCCGGTGTCTATGCTGTTATAACCTATGCAATGATTGGATTCGAATGGACTGCAGCAAAGTTCTTTTGGTATCTGTTCTTCATGTACTTCACTCTGCTCTACTTCACCTTCTATGGAATGATGGCTGTTTCCATAACACCAAACCACCACATAGCATCAATTATCTCTGCAGCATTTTACTCAATCTGGAACCTCTTTTCAGGATTCATAATGCCCCGTCCTGTAAGTATGGAAAACTCTTACGCAATACCAATTCACTTTCTTACAAATGCTTTGAGCTAATGATATTCCTCGTTTTCGCTGCTTGGTATATAATATAACAGAGAATGCCAGTTTGGTGGAGATGGTACTACTGGGGATGTCCAATTTCGTGGACATTGTACGGTTTATTTTCAGCACAGTTCGGAGACGTTCAAACTAAAATTGAAAGTGGTCAAACAGTGGAGCAGTTTCTGAGAGATTACTATGGTTTCAAACATGATTTTCTTGGAGTAGTTGCAGTTGTGGTTTTTGGTTGTGCTGTCCTGTTTGCCTTCATTTTCGGATTCGCAATCAGGGCGTTCAATTTCCAGAGACGGTAGAATTTTGTTTTGTACTTTGATTCCTGCATATGCATATATAGAAGTGGTACAAGCTATTCATTTACTGTTACATGGGAGGACTGACGAACAAATAGGTATATAGTACGTATATATGTTCTTATCAATGCAATTTGTAAGAATTTAGTATAGATACTTGTGTTGTACTGTCGCAAAGAAAATTGTATCTTGCAGAACCACTTTGTTCATGGAAAGTTACAGCACATTATTTTATCAAATTACATATTTGCCGGGTCTAACAGGGTTGCTGGAAATCATTAAACAGAACTTAGAATTTGGGAAACAAACTCTTACACATTTCAAGTAAGCGGTACTCTTAGACACGCTTGTATGTTTGTAGTTGTGCGGACAGCACAGCATAGAATCAGACATTACGATAAGCATCCACCAAATACTTGTATCTTCTCATGGCGTCCGTGTGGGGATAGTCCTACTAAGTCCTCAAAAGATAAATGGCTTAAAAAGCGAAGGATGTTCTTCATCCACAAGCTCTTCTGGTGCTTTTACTATGAAGCCCTGCACAAATACTGAAAAAAGCCCTGCTGAGTATCTTGGCCGATTTCCACACATCATCACCCGATGTTTCAGGCGACCGTTTATCCAGGCCTACAAAATCATTTCTTCAGTTAACAAGAAACAATTTGATAGTGCTTGATTTTAAGATCATTTCTGTCCAATTGAATTGCTCGGAAGTTATAGTAGAACTAAGGAGACTTGCGCGCAAGGCCTCGCCAAACATGACAATGAAGGAGCCAGGGAGAGGATTGATCTTAATCCATTCTCCGGATTTGGCTTCTATTTCTAGCCCATCACCCTCAGTTTGATACAATATGCTGATGAATTCGGGTCCCGATCGGCAGGCAGGCCTACCTCATCTCTTTCACCATTTTGGGGTACCTCATATTTCATAACTCTAATACAGTAGGCAGTTAAGTCCTTGAGCTCATCCAAGTACTTCTCAACCCCCAGGCTCTCGAGCACGACCCTCTTCACTAAGCATTCCAGATCAGCCAGTGGCTTTGAGAAAGACACCACATTTTCGCTGAAAAAATGGTGGATATGTTAGCGAAGAAACCTGAAACATGCGCAAAGGTAACGACAATTAATGCACAGGAAACCTGAAAGTTGGTCTTCCCAGAGGCCAGAGACTCTGAACAAAGCTCTCGAGAGCGTCCTGTGGGCAGGGATTTCCAACTCTAACCCTGTGGTTACTGTCATCATACACAGGGACAGATAACAAGACAAACAAATCCTGTTCATCATAACCGTTTGGTTTCTGTCTCTAAGTTTTTGTCCTCTATCTTTGATAGACAGAGAAAATCCCGTTCTCTCCGAAAATGAAGGACAAAGAAACTGTGTCTCTTGTCGCCGGATGAAAAACAATCTGGCCAACTTTACCCCTCTCATCTGTCTCTCAAGCCCATCTCGCCACTGTTGCACGCTTGTCTCATCGCTGTAGTCTTCTCAATCGCACGGTTGGAGTCTCTTCCCCAAGACGTTCGCGACTGTGACAAAGCTCGCCTTCCACGTTAGGTCTTCATTTTTTGTTCTTCTGCGATTTCTTGTCTTGAATGAACATTGTGCATTTCTTAGTTGACATCTTCTTCTTGTTGGGGGTTTGAGTTTTTTTTCTTCCTAAGATCAGATAACCGAGGGCTTTTACGACGTTGATTTCCAAAACGTTTGCTACGATTCTTCTTCCCAAAGACGCTCCTCTCATTTCGGAAATCAGGTTAGTGTTTTTTCTGTTCTTTTGTTGTAAATGTCGCTGTTTCCTTGCTTGTCTTTTCTCTGGTATGGTACATTGTCTTCATCTTCTCATTTTCTTGTCTGGGGTTGGAAATGGAGATTGTTTGTGAGAAATGGAGAGCTCGGGTCTGTTGGGTCTTTGAATATGTGATCTATACCGTTGACCCTGAAATTGGAAACGTTGATAGAGGTTCAACCATAGACAACAATTTTTATTACCTTTGCGAATATATAATGTTTTGTGTGTTGTTGCATGCTTTTGTCTATACATTCTGCTCTGTTTTTTCTCATCTCTTTATATGCAGTGCTTGTAAATTACAATATGTATTGTTGTCACAGGTTGAGAAGGGAGTAAATCTTTGCATTGTTTGCTCTGTTGCTGATTCCTTCTCTGGCTGCTAAGACACCGTATGAAGTAAGTTGCTATACCTGTCTTCACATCTAAATTTCATGTGTTCATTCTTTATATGTTATTAATTTTACTTTGGGTAATATGTGAAGATAATTGTTTGATTGTGTATGAGGCAAGAAACTAAATGAATAATTATTTGTATTTCACTCTGAAATCAGTGATGCAATTGCAAAACTAAGCATGTATTAGTTCTTTTTAGGTTTGGTAAAAGAGAAGAAGATTGTAAATTATGTGACATGGCAATGGTCTTCTTATTAAAATCTCCTTTCCTGCATTATACGTTGTAACTTGCTAGTAATAATCAGGCAGTGAAGGTTGTAAGGTTCACTCGTAAATCCTATAAAATTACATAATGGTAATGTTAATAAATAAAAGGTAGGGCAACAATGAAGAGAGACTTACTGATACTACAAGATAACTTTATGGACTTATTTCAAACCGAGTTTCATGTCTCCCATCATTTGTGAAACTCATGTATGGGCTTGAAATAATTTTTGACGTCTTGTATTCTTTCAAATGGTCTTCTGCCCTTCCAACATAGTGGGAGTGTCTGGTCTTGATGACCTTCTACTTCCTTTAATGCCTTGCCAGACAGTTCTTCCTTTATCTGCAGAAATTTCAGTAAAGAATGGTATCCAGATTATTTTGCTTTATGCTCTGCCCGATGAAATAGATGGCAACTTACCAAATAAACCAAACCTTTATAAGCCAAAGAATTGAAGTATGTATAAGAACTTCCACTGTCAAAAGCAATAAGCAGATTCCTGATATCAATAGACTTTCCACCAAAACTTAGATTTGCATATCCAGGGGAGGAGTATTTTCTGACATAGGGAAAGGATTTGGTATTAGAATAGGAAATATGTATTACAGAGAAGTTTAGAGAAGAGGGTTAGGACATTTATGGGAACCTCTGTGACATTGAAGCCCATATTAGATCAGAAGAATCATATAAACCATCACCAAAGAAGAGATATCCTCCACCCTGTCCACTAATGCATTTACTTCCAACTTTAAAGTGTTCCCTATTAAGACTATTAACTTATTCCCTAGATGTATGCATAACTTGGCAACAATTGAAACTCAAACACGCATACCAGTCGCTAGTTCAAAAACTTCCTTAGCAGTATATAAAGAAATTGCAAATAATATTGTTTATAAATGTTGTATATATAGGAACATAAATTATTCCTTGAAAACATATCCTATTCCTAGAAAATCCGTGTGGAAAAGGAGGAATTTGTTGGCAAAGGAATTGCTGGAAAAGGAGGAGGATCATTTGCAATGCTCCAAAATGAATTAGACTCCTCTTTAGGTTATCAATTCTATATGAATATTTGGGGGAAATTGTTTGAGATGAACTTCCAATTTGGCTTTTCTCGAAGATACAAACAAATTTTATATGATAATGTGAACTTATCTATTCTTTTCTTTGGTTTTTTAAAATAAGTTCGGTACTTTATAAGTTTTGCCTAATCATTTTTAGAAAGACCATTATATATTCACTTGTTATAGTTTGCTATAATTATAATCATACTCATCACTTAGAATTATCATAGAAAGTTGCAAATTATCATATCACTTACAATCCATTATTTAAGATATTTTCTGATATTAACTATAATAAGTCAAATATATATATATATAGAATCAGGAAATCATTATTAATATGATCTCTTATTCTAGTACCCCAAAATTAGCATGTTTCTTAGACATTATTATCCTCTCATTTGTACTCACGGGTAATGTCTTGAAATTGGTTTCCTCCAACTTTTGTGCTTCGAATATATTTGAAATTCAACAAAGATTGAGTTGCTATATTTTCTTCTATTGTGGCTTGTGGCTTGTGTATAATCAATATTTGGCTTTGATTATTTGCAGACATTATTCTCTTACATAAATGGATAACAGGAAACGTGATGCTATCTTTAAGGCTCTTGCGTTTTTTGAGTTTTGGAATGGGCAATTGAACTTAATGAGAATGGTGATGTTTCTATGCTTGTATGTATACACAAAAAAACGCCGGACTAACATCAATGAAGAGAACCCATAAACGCCCTTCCTCCTTGTCTTGAGTAGGG
>JANJEY010000005.1:8587821-8600289 GCA_024703695.1 Erythroxylum cataractarum | reverse complement strand
TTTTTAATATTATATATAATTAAATATAATTATTGCATCACACCGGTTCGACCAGTAGTTGAACCGGTCGAACCGGTCAAACCAGTAATCAGTAAGGCCACTGATTCAATGACCGGTCCGAGTTTTAAAACATTAGTTGTGGGGTGCACTTGTCCACCTTATCACCCCGCGAAGAAGATTACTTCATTTGTACCCAAAACTTTGGCAGTTTAGTGACCATGTTAGTTTGATGAGTTCATAGTTCATTGAAAATAGAGATAAAGAGTGGGTTTGAACCTTTTCGTATATGCATCTGTTTAAAATTTAACATTCGAATTTTGTCTTTTATAAGAAACTTACTTGACTCGAGCGATAATTAATCTGAATATAAATGACTTAAATGTGTCTTTTTATAATTGAAATCTTTTTAGGACACTTCATGGGTTAAAAAAAAGAAGAAGATAAAGAGCTAAATTATTTCATTAGATATAATCTCAATTATTAGGTTAGTAAGCTTTTATAATTTCTTTAGTGAGTTCATATCAATTATGGACAATCATTTAAAAACCCATGCCCCTTATATACAATTCAATGTATTTAGTGAAATAATAATAATAAACCATACGACCCTCGTTCCTCCACGCACGTCTCTCTATGATTTAAAGTATGTTGCATCATATGAATTATTTTATAACGGAAGCAACCTACTTTCTTTTTCTTTTTCTTTTTCTTTTCCGTTATTTTTAGATTATTTTATGGGACATCTGGTCATCAAAATGTATAAAAGGATTTTTTTTTTCAAGAACAACACTCTAATTTTTTTTTTTTGTTACATAAGGAAAGTGAACACAATACAAAATTACATAACTAGTCGAGTGCGGAGCACGCTCGACATATCTTCAAAAAAGATGAAGAGGCATTTTAGGGGTGTAAAATTTAAAGTTGTTGTCTCAATCTTAAAACGCTCGATATAATTAGCGAGCCAATTTATGCATCTATTTCCTTCCTTATAAATGTGACGCAACTATATTATCCAGTTTCGCGTAATTAACTTATTGGTACTCATAACTAGGGGATTAACTAGTACGCGAGATCTAAAGAAGCTAACATTATATAATTTTATATTTAATTAGCAGATAGATTATTTTTTTAGAACTAAAATATTATTATTAATTATTAATAAAATTACTTCCAATATAAAAGCTCCCTTATTCCATTGAGACTTTCCTCAACCTTTCATTTCATTTTTTTTTAATTTTGCGAGATTTAAAACTGATTAATAACAAAAAAAAGAGGAATATGGTATCGTTTGTCTTCATTTTGCTTACTTGTTCTTCTGTTTTGCGTTGAATGTTTCGTCCATTTTGGTCGTATGCGTGTAATGTGGATAAGGGTCTTTTTCCTTGCCCGTGAGGACTGACCAAAAATCTACTAGTAAAGGCACCAACTAAAAGTAATACCCCAAAATGGAAGGCAGACCCTCCTCAAAATCAAGGACTTCTAGAAGCCGAAGACGTGTGAGAAGCTCTGCACACTTTGGAGTTGGAACCCTTTAATGTGAGAAACTTTGAAGTCCTCCATTGTTTGAAAGTCAATTTTATTATTAATATTATTAAAAATGTACAGAATTTTGGGGTGGTCTGGTCAAGCAAAGGTGGCTTGGGACTCGGTGTTGTACAGCTTACAGATAACTTGGAGCGTATGCAAAACTTCAACCGACGATTTAATAATAGAAAACTTCTCTCATGTTTTTTCCTCACTTTTGTTTTACTATTATCCTTTTCCATTCACGAGCTTTCCTGGAAAACGCCAGCTTTGAAAGTTCAAAGCCGCCACTTCGCTACTGTTTGTACCTTTTATATACGTTGGATTTCCAGGTATCGCACAAGTCCATCTCTCATCTTGTGCTTCTCTTGGCACGACAGCTCAAAAAAATCTTTTCTTTGTTGTAACTAAGTTCCAGCAAAAAGATCAAGAGAAGGAAGGTGGAAATACAGAAAGTTCTCAGTTTTGGTGGGTGTTAAGAACATTTTGTGTTTGCAGTGCTGCTAATCGTTCGACAATGGAGGGCGGTGATATTTATAGAGCAAGTAACAGTCTAAGAAGGGGAAGTTCTTCAATATGGAGAAACACGGGTATGGATGCTTTTTCGGTTTCTTCACGTGAAGAAGACGATGAGGAGGCTCTTAAGTGGGCTGCTCTTGAGAAGCTGCCTACATATGATCGTTTGAGGAAGGGTATATTAACGAGTGCGTCGAAAGGTATAGCTACTGAGATTGACATACACAACCTTGGATTCCAAGAAAGGAAGCATTTGGTCGAGAGGTTGGTCAAAGTAGCTGAAGAAGATAACGAGAGATTCTTGTTGAAACTCAGGAATCGTATTGATAGGTAAAGACTCGTTAGCAAAACTTGGTTTTCGGTTACTAGAAATTTTAGCAGTGGAAGTTACTAAAAGATAGGAACTCGGAACAGAAGTTGGATCTTTTAACATAGATAGAATCGAAAAAGAAGAAACAGAGTAGCTCTGTTTTTTATCGTGTAAAGTAGTTGGTCTTAGATGCTTTAAACTTGATACTTCTTTCTAATATACCCTTGCTGTTTTAGGGTTGGAGTTGATCTGCCAACTATTGAAGTCCGATATGAGCATCTGAATATTGAGGCAGAGGCATATGTAGGAAGCAGAGCTTTGCCTACATTCATTAACTTCACTATCGACATAGTAGAGGTAACTGCTTGTCATCATCTTAGTATTAATTACAATTTTGGCATATGATCTATCTATTCCAACTATGGATCTGCAGATTTACTAATTTTTATTTTTATTTCAAAAGGGTTTGTTGAATTATCTTCATATCCTCCCAAGTCGAAAGAAACAACTGACCGTTCTTAAGGATGTTAGTGGAATCGTCAAACCATCAAGGTGAGATTTAAGTGCTAGTTGATATATGATTGTTCATCTTCTACCCATTAATAAATTTTCATATATAATCTGTATCACTTGTAATTCTCACTGTGCATACGTTGCAGAATGACTTTGCTTTTAGGTCCTCCAAGTTCTGGAAAGACCACGCTCTTGTTGGCATTGGCTGGAAAGCTTGATCCCAATCTAAAGGTGTTCACATATCCTTGTACCTTTATTTGGTTTATGAGGATTAAGCTATTAATTTCAGACTTCCCCTCAAGATTTTCTTATCTAATTTGAGGAGTTTTCATTTCACTTATAGGTCTCTGGTAACGTGAATTACAATGGCCACGGCATGAATGAATTCATCCCACAGAGAACAGCTGCCTATATCAGTCAACATGATCTCCACATTGGAGAAATGACTGTAAGGGAAACTTTGGCATTTTCTGCCAGGTGCCAAGGAGTTGGTTTCCGACATGGTTAGATTAGAAGTCCTTGTCTTTTTTGGTTCAATCTGATCTTTTTAGCATAGTTTTCAATATGTAGTCAAGAAATTCTAGCTTAAATATCTGTAATTGTTTCTGGCAACTTTCAGAAATGTTAGCGGAGTTAGCAAGAAGAGAAAAAGCAGCAAATATCAAACCCGATCCTGATATTGATGTCTTCATGAAGGTGAGCAAAAATATCATGTGTAGATAAGGTTACAGCTATGGTGATTTTTCGTCAAATTCAATAAGTTAATATAAGTTTCATTGATGACTCTTGGAAGTTAAATTCTTTTCCATTTTGGTACTGTAGGCAATGGCAGCAGAAGGTGAGGAGACCAACGTGGTCACGGATTACATACTAAAGGTAATGCCATCAGAAAGTATTCTTCAGTTAACACAAATATCTGTGGCTTCATTATCTAATGCCTTTCTTTAATGTTCATAACTTGTACAGATATTAGGATTGGAAGTATGTGCAGATACAATGGTAGGAGATGAAATGTTGAGGGGTATCTCTGGAGGGCAAAGAAAACGTGTGACGACTGGTAAATGAGCTCAATGACCACAAGAAAGAAAAGGTTTTTTATTTGATTTTTGAATCTGTGTGTGTGTGTGTATGAACATGTTATGCAATCGACATTGCAGGTGAAATGCTTGTTGGACCAGCAAGGGCACTGTTTATGGACGAGATTTCTACTGGCTTGGATAGTTCAACAACTTTCCAGATTATCAACTGCCTAAAGCAATCCATTCACATTCTTAATGGAACTGCAGTTATCTCCCTTCTTCAACCTGCTCCAGAGACTTACAACCTATTTGATGACATTATCCTCATCTCAGATGGTCAAATTGTGTACCAAGGTCCTCGGGAAAATGTGCTTGAGTTTTTCGAACAAATGGGGTTCAGGTGTCCTGAAAGAAAAGGGGTTGCTGACTTCTTACAGGAAGTAAGAAATAACAAATAACTCTTGTCTTGTTTTTATCAAAATAGGCCTTCCATAAGAAAATAGAGCATAAAGAATCTTGCTTTTGAACTTTCCTAATCTCTGCAAATGATGATTTCATTGCAGGTGACATCAAAGAAAGATCAGAAGCAGTATTGGGCACGAAAAGATCAGCCCTATAACTTTGTCACTGTCGACGAATTTGTTAAGGCATTCAAGTCATTTAGTGTGGGGCAAAGGATATCAAATGAGCTTTCTGCTCCATTTGACAAGACCAAGAGTCATCCAGCTGCTCTGGCAACGGAAAGGTACGGTGTTGGAAAGATGGATCTGCTAAAAGCTAACTTTTCAAGAGAGTACTTGCTCATGAAGAGGAATTCTTTTGTCTATATCTTCAAGCTGAGCCAGGTGATTATCAAAAGTTTTTGGTGATCTTAGTGCCTTACTCTGAAATTTGCAAAAGTACTAATAATTTCTTATTCTTGGTTTGACGTCTAGCTCACTTTAATGGCATTCATTGCAATGACCCTCTTCTTCCGAACTGAGATGCATAGAGATACCTTAGTTGATGGAGGAATTTATCTTGGAGCTCTATTCTTTGGTACTGTCATGATCATGTTCAATGGTATGTCGGAGCTATCCATGACAATCGCAAAGCTTCCTGTGTTCTACAAGCAAAGGGACCTCCTATTCTATCCTTCGTGGGCATATTCTTTACCCCCTTGGCTACTTAAGATTCCAATCACATTTGTGGAAGTTGCTGTATGGGTGTTCCTGACATATTATGTCATTGGATTTGATCCTAACGTTGGAAGGTATAAAGAAAAATGCTTTAAGACTGCCATATATGATCTTGCTGGTACTGAAAGGGTATGGAAAATATGTGCAGGTTATTTAAGCAGTACATGTTACTATTACTGGTTAATCAGATGGCCTCTGGACTATTTCGATTCATTGCTGCTACTGGAAGGAACATGATCGTTGCAAACACCTTCGGGTCCTTTGCACTACTTGCACTTTTTGCACTTGGTGGTGTTATTCTTTCACGAAGTAATGTTTCTGCTAAATGTTCAAAGGATGATTGAAATTTTATCATGTTAAAACTTGAATGATTTTTGTGGTTCTTCTTGCTGACAACTGCAGATGACATAAAGAAATGGTGGATATGGGGTTTCTGGATTTCGCCATTGATGTATGGGCAGAATGCGATACTTGTTAACGAATTCCTTGGAAAAAATTGGAGACATGTAATTTTCCCGAACAGCCACTCTTTGATTAGATATATCTTTTGAAAATGAAATAATCTGTTTTATCTGTTTTACAAATTGCAGAATGCTCCAAACTCATCAGTGCCACTTGGTGTTCAATTTTTGAAGTCTCGAGGATTCTTTCCATATGCGTATTGGTATTGGATAGGGATCGGGGCTTTGATCGGATTCATAGTAGTCTTCAACTTCCTTTTCACTCTGGCACTAACTTTCCTCGGCCGTGAGTTTTATTAACCACCTAAGTTTCCTTGCCTAGTGTAACTACTTAGAGAGCTTGTGCTGATATCTTGCAATTTATATTGGCCAGCACTTGAGAAGCCTCAGGCTGTTATATCTGATGAGCCGGAAAGTACTAAAACTAGTCACAGACCTGCTGGAGCCGTTCAATTGGCAGAGCAGGGAAGTAGTCACAAAGCACACTCAGGTAAGAGATACCATTGATTATGTGTGATTCTGCTCAGGTCAGCCATTCCGCCTGGCACTTAACTATCTGATGTGAATTTGCATACAGAATCGGAAGGGACGAGCCATGCCAAGAAGAAGGGAATGGTTCTCCCATTTGAACAGCATTCCATCACATTTGATGAAGTTATATACTCTGTTGATATGCCTCAGGTATCAAAGCCACAAACAAAAATCATTTCATCATTCAAATGATGGCTTCCGATGATGAAGAGAACTGATCTTATTGCATCTGATACATGTAGGAAATGAAAAACCAGGGAATTGATGAAGACAAATTGGTGCTTTTGAAGGGTGTCAGTGGCGCTTTTAGGCCAGGCGTTCTAACAGCGTTAATGGGTGTTAGCGGTGCCGGTAAAACAACTTTGATGGATGTGTTGGCTGGTAGGAAAACCGGTGGGTACATTGATGGCAACATCACAATTTCTGGATATCCCAAGAAGCAAGAAACATTCGCTAGAATTTCCGGATACTGTGAGCAAAATGACATCCACTCACCCCATGTTACTGTTTATGAATCCATACTCTACTCAGCTTGGCTTCGTTTACCATCGGATGTCAAGCCCGAGACACGAAAGGTAGGCATTTATATCTACATTCTTCTTCTGCAATGTAATTTGAATGCAAACTAGTAGTAGTTTCAATCAACTTAAACTGCATTTCCTGAGCCACACTCAATTGACCTTAACATTGGTGACAGATGTTCATTGAGGAAGTTATGGATCTTGTGGAGCTAAATCCATTGCGAAATGCTTTAGTTGGATTGCCTGGCGTGAACGGTCTATCGACTGAACAGCGCAAGAGGTTAACCATAGCTGTTGAGTTAGTGGCAAACCCTTCTATAATTTTCATGGATGAGCCAACTTCTGGGCTCGATGCAAGAGCTGCTGCAATTGTTATGAGAACAGTTAGAAACACTGTCGATACTGGAAGAACTGTTGTATGCACAATCCATCAACCGAGCATTGATATTTTTGAAGCTTTTGATGAGGTAACCTACTAACAGAAATTATTTCTATTTCCTGATCAAGGGGATTCATTGCTGTAATGCGGAAGTAATGTGCTTCGTGTGAAATTTGTAGCTATTTCTGATGAAGCGAGGAGGACAAGAAATATATGTTGGGCCACTGGGTCACCATTCTTCTCATTTGATCAAGTACTTTGAGGTATGCTAATCTGATGCATTACCCTCTTACATTGATCATAATAGGATCACAGGCTAATTTATATCACTTTTCTTAATGTTAGTCCATTGAAGGAGTCAGTAAAATTACTGATGGCTATAATCCAGCAACATGGATGCTGGAAGTTAGCACTGCAGCGCAAGAAGTCGCTTTGGGAGTTGATTTTACGGATATTTACAAAAATTCAGAACTCTTCAGGAGAAACAAAGCAATGATCCAAGAACTAAGCAGACCAGCCCCTGGTTCCAAGGATCTCTATTTCCCTACGGAGTACTCACAGCCCTTTTTGACCCAGTGTGTAGCCTGCCTATGGAAGCAACATTGGTCGTACTGGCGTAATCCACCATACACTGCCGTTAGGTTTCTCTTCACAACATTCATTGCCCTGATGTTTGGAACATTGTTCTGGGATCTTGGTTCCAAAATGTAAGTAACAATCGGAGAATATCATATCAAAGGTGTCATTCTCTGCTAGTTATCTTCTTCCTCATTACCGCTTTGCTATGACTATATTTGCAGGAAAAGGCAACAGGACTTCTTCAACGCAATGGGTTCGATGTATGCAGCTGTTCTCTTCCTTGGGGTGCAAAACGCCTCATCTGTGCAGCCAGTGGTGGCCGTTGAAAGAACCGTCTTTTACAGAGAGAGAGCTGCCGGAATGTACTCAGCTCTGCCCTATGCTTTTGCACAGGTAACACATACGTTCAGATTCTCCTACCTGTGATATGACCAATTTGAACATGTTACTTACCAGTCTCTTCTCATTCTTTCTGTGCTCAGGTCCTGATCGAGCTTCCATACATCTTTGCCCAAGCAGTAGTCTACGGTCTCATTGTATATGCCATGATTGGATTTGAATGGACTGCTGCTAAGTTCTTCTGGTACCTGTTCTTCATGTACTTCACTCTACTGTACTTCACCTTCTATGGGATGATGACCGTTGCTATGACACCAAACCACCACATAGCACAAATTGTCTCCTCAGCATTTTACGGATTCTGGAATCTCTTTTCAGGATTCATTGTCCCCAGACCTGTAAGTTGTTCTTCCTTCAAACTCATGTTCATCCTTTAGTTTCAATATCATGGAGGCCGATCCTAATTCCAAATCTGTTGTTTGTTTGCTTGTACCGAACAGCGCATGCCAGTATGGTGGAGATGGTACTACTGGGGATGTCCAGTGTCATGGACCTTGTATGGTTTGATCGTATCACAATACGGAGATATAGAGGAAACCCTTGAGAGTGGGCAGACAGTGAAAGAGTTTCTGAATGACTACTTCGGTTACAAACACGATTTCCTGGGAGTTGTAGCAGCTGTTGTTCTTGGGTGCGCCGTCGTCTTCGCATTTATTTTCGCATTTTCCATCAGGGCCTTCAATTTCCAGAGGCGATAGAAGTTTTGTGGTTTCAGCTTGTATATAAGGCTGTCTGTTCTATTAACTATTTTTATTTAATGTAAACCTTTTCTTCAAATGGTTTTAACATCCATATGAAAAAGTGTAATAAAATGTTTCTTTACCAAATTTGCAACACTCCGATTTTTCAGTTCTTTTATCAGTTCAACATCTTAATCTTTTCTAGATTATACCAGGATGAAAGCGTTTAGAAATCGAAATAACGAAATAGGAGCAGAAACGATGAAAGCTTCTATTGATTATTCAGCTGCAAATGAATTACAATCTGAAAATGAGAAGATGAGAAGAAGAAAGCTGCAAATGAATTACAATCTGAAAATGAGAAGATGAGAAGAAGAAGACCAGAGAAATTACACTTTTAGAGTGTTCATAAGCATTAAAAAAAACAATAAACAGTAATCAAATCAATATAAAGGAAATTCCTAACAGACTCCCCATGAAGCTCTACATGAATTCGTTATAGGATAAAGCCGCTAGATCTTTTTTCCTTTCCTCTCAAGTAGATTCTTCAACAGACAACCCGTCCCAAGAGACTAACCGTTGCTCACCAGTGACTCCATTGGGCAGGCGAACAACCCTTGTATCCAGAACTTCCAAAGGCTGAAGAATCAATGTAGAAGTAGAATATACCAAATGAAGTGGTGTCACCTGTTGCATTGGACTACCAACACATTTCTTAAGCAAGGAAATGTGGAATACTGGATGTATTTTAGCAGCTTCGGGTAGTTCCAGCTTGTAAGCAACGGCTCCCACTCGACTCAAAACTTGGTACGACCCAAAGTACCGGCGTCCTAACTTGTGATGCCTCTGCAACCTCACCAAATTCTGCCTGAATGGCTGCAATTTAACATAGACCCAATCCCCCACAGCTAAGGTGACTTCTCGTCGCTTCTGGTCTGCAAACAATTTCATTCTCTCTTGCGCATTCTTCAGGTTTTCTTTCAACAAGTCTAGGGTCTGATCTCATGCAAGCAACTGGCTGTGTACTAAATCATTCGTCGCAGCCCCGGGGATATACCATGTTACTGTCGGTGGAGAACAACCATACAAAATCTCAAAAGGGGTGGTTTGGGCAGAAGTTTGGAATGAAGTATTGTACCAGAACTATGCCTATGGCAACATGTTCAGCCAACTAGAACGGTGATCCATCACGTAGCAGCGCAAATACTGTTCCAAACATTTGTTGAGTGCCTCCGTTTGCCCATCCGTCTGCTGATGATAGGCAGAACTCATCCTCAACGTCGTGCCTTGCAAATGGTGTACCTCCTTTCAAAGGTCGCTAAGAAAACGAGGGTCCCGATCGGATACTATAGAGACCGGTATGCCATGTAAACGCACCACCTCTTGTACAAACGCTGCTGCTACGGTTTTACTAGAAAAATTAGAAGGCAACGCTACAAAGTGGCTATACTTAGATAATCTGTCAACAATTACCATTATAACGGTTTTGCCTTTGGATGATGGTAAGCCGGTGATGAAGTCTATAGAAATATCTTCAAAGACTTGATCAGGGATAGGCAACGGTTGAAGGAGGCCGGCTGGGGGCATGGTTACCGACTTGGTTTCCTGGCACGTTTGACACTCCTCCACAAACTTCTTTATGTCTGCTCTCATTCCCTTCCAATAGAAGTTTGAAGCAACGCGGTGGAAAGTTCGAGCTATTCCAGCATGCCCACCCATCGGAGATGAGTGTAATTCCTTCATGAGTTGAGTTTTTATCGGAGAGGTGGAGGGATTCACCAATCGACCTCGAAACAGTAGGAGCCCGTCACTAAACTGATATCCAGGGAGGCTGTCGGGGGCGGAAGTCAGTTTGTTTCGTAGTTCTTGAAGCTCATCACTGGTGGCGCTAGCAGCCCGTATCTCATCCACTATGGCATATTCAATGTGAGAAACAACAAAGAGTTGGGAGGAAGGCACCTGAGATAACGCGTCTGCAGTGGCGTTTTGCTTCCCGGGGCGGTAAACAATATCGAAATCATACCCGATTAGCTTGCCGAGCCATTTTTGCTGATCCGGTGTCTGTATAACCTGTTGGGTTAACTGCTTCAGGGACTGTTGGTCAGTAATGATCGTGAATCGTCTTCCCAACAAGTATTGCCTCCACTTCGATATTGCTTGAGTCACTGCAAACATCTCCTTTTGATATGTTGATGCCTGTTGCATCCTCTCACTTAATTTTTGGCTATAGAATGCTATCGGATGGCCTTGTTGTGAAAGCACAGCCCCCACTCCCTTTTCAGAAGCGTCGGTCTCCACCATAAATGGAAGCAAAAAATCAGGCAACCGAAGCACTGGAGCAACACTGAGCAACTGTTTGAGCCTGTTAAAAGCTTCAAGAGCAGCCGAGGTCCAAACAAAACTATCCTTGCGAAGCAAATCAGTGAGTGGCCCTGCTTCCGATGCAAACCTCCGAATGAAAAGCAGGTAATAGCCAGCGAGTCCGAGAAATCCTCTAACATCCTATACCAAAGCTGGATCAGGCTAATCTCTAATTGCCACAACCTTTTCCAGATCAACGGACACCCCCTGATGAGAAACCACATGACCCAATTACCCTACTAACTCTTGGCCGAACACACACTTGGACCGCTTGGCTACTAATTTGTTAGCTCGCATGAGCTCAAGTACTACCGTAAGATGCTCGAGATGGGACTGCCAGGTTGGGCTGTAAACCAATATGTCGTCGAAGAAAACCAAAACAAACTTGTGCAATACCGGCCAGAACACCTCATTCATCAAACTTTGAAACGTCGAGGGCGAATTAGTTAAGCCGAATGGCATAACGAGGAACTCGTAATGCCCGTCGTGAGTTCGGAAAGTTGTCTTCGGTTCATCCCCAGCTTTAACTTGAACTTGGTGGAATCCTGCAAGCAAATCGAGCTTCGAAAAGTATCTTACACCATATAACTCGTCAAATAACTCATCAATGGATGGAATCGGAAACCGATCTCTCACCGTTACCGCGTTCAAAGCCCAGTAATCGACACAAAATCTCCACGTGCCATCTTTTTTTCGAACCAATAACACTGGAGATGAAAAGGGGCTCGTGCTCGGACGGATAATCCCTTCCTGCAGCATCTCAGTCACTAACTTATTGATTTCTTGTTTCTGGAAGTGTGAACATCAGTAGGGGCGCACATTCACTGGTGAGCTATTCGGAATAAGGTGAATCGCATGGTCACTATTCCGGGAAGGGGGAAGGCCATGGGGCTTGGCAAAAACATCCCTAAACTCCTGTAATACCTCCTCAACCTCCTCACACGAACTGTCGGATGATGCTACAATTGGTGCGACCATTTCAAGACGATAATACTTGACGACTGAATCTGTTCGAGCTAACCGTCGGAGGCCGTTAAACTGAACTGCCTAAATTTTGGGGAAGCCATCGCCTTTCCATTGGATTTGCTTGCGATTATAGCTAAACTGAAAAACGGATGTCGTATAATCGGTAACCACCGGACCCAAGGTAGCCAACCATGCTACTCCGATCACCATGTCCCATCCTTGAAAGGGAAGCACATAGAAGTCGATTGAGACTTGCTGCCCCTGAATGAGTAGCGGAACTTGCTTGACCACTCCCTCGCACAGTAACCGCTCACCACTACCGACCAAAACAGAGAAGGGAGTTGTTGTTGCGATTGGCAGGTTAAGGAATTTGTCCACTCTGGTTTGCACGAAGTTGTGGGTGCTTCCGCTATCCAAAAGCATCTGGACAAAACTGTCATTCACCGTCCCCTGGAACTGGAGCGTCGAAACCGAGGAACCACCGGCCAAGGCATTATAAGAGATAGATGATTGAGGCTCGACGGGACTCTC
>JANJEY010000005.1:8574652-8587721 GCA_024703695.1 Erythroxylum cataractarum | reverse complement strand
CCCAGAATAGAGATGAGAAGAGAAATTACACTTTCAGAGTGTTCATAAGCATTAAAAAAAACAACAAACAGTAATCAAACCAATATAAAGGAAATTCCTAACAGACTCCCCATGAAGCTCTCCTTGAATTCGTTATTTCTTAGCTGGCTTTGCTGACTGTGCTGTCATCACATAACCAGCTAACCTTCTAGAAGGAATTTGGATTCTGTTTCTCCTTCTTGGACTTGTTGGCTCGTCAATAACCATCTGCTCCTCATTCAAAATGGGCTAGTCCTCTGCTTGTTCCTCTGTTTGGGCCTCAACATGGTTGATATTGGATGTATTCATAACATCATCGGATACGATTAAGGCAAACTTCATGAGCTGCCCATGATTCTAAAGCCGAAGAAAGATAGCATTAGCATCTTCACCAAGAGTAGCTGTCTTTTCACAATGTTCAACTTGTGTTGCCTGAAGACATGACTAAGCAGAATGAATCCTGAAGGCCAACACCTTCTTCCTCTCTAATCTTTTGCCTGGAGATCCCTTCGTGAATGCTTAATCCAATGGAGAGAGAGAGTAGAGAATCTCTTGCATCGTAAAACCAAGCCATAACTAAGAAAGAATTGAAACGACTTAAAACTAAGCAGCTAAAAGCAAAACAGTCTATTCTCGTGTAACCTTCTTTTGTCCTTTAAGCTGAGGCCCCAAAATCTGAAGTTCAACAACAAAATCTTCAAGGCTATACATTCACATAAACTCCCTACATCTTCATTCTCATTCCAATTGCCTCCTCAAAGTCTCACCGGGAAGCTCGGTTGTCCCACCAATCATAGTGGACTTAACGGCGTCCCTTTCAGTTGTGCCTCCACTGTTGTTAATGATGTTTTTGACCTAATTTGTCGCAAAGCTTCACCTATTTGGTCTGAGATTGTCCGGAAACCGGTTGCGTGGGATTGGATTGAGTCATTTTGTGTTAAGATCCCTTGTCTTTGGTGTTTGTAGGTCAAAACATCAACTTGACATCACAATGTTGACTGCTGCATGATAAGTAGAAATGAAATACAATAACCGAATTTACATTAACCTTCTTCTCACAAAATTGAGTCAAATTTCATAGGTAGATAATCATAACTATTGCATGATGATTAAACATGAGCTACATGATCAAAATTATGTTAAAAGTTTTATTGTAATTTAATATTTTTTTATTCTTTCTATGCTCAAAATTATTATAATGATAATTATTATACAATTCTTTTATCATATTATATTGGTTATTTATTTATTTATTTTTACCCAAGGCTTCATATTATTAAAATTGTTAAATTCAATGTGGATTTGAAATTATAACTGAGCAAAAAACAATTGAATAAAATTTTTGATAAATTATGAAATTTAAAAAGGTTCAATAATACGTAATTTTACCTCTAAATAAAAAAGAGGCTGTTTTGAAATAAGATATCAAAAAATGAATGACATGTGACAAAAAGGAGATAAATGACAACTAAATAATATAAGGATTAAGGGTATTTTTAAAACATGATAATTAAAATAAAAAATGTCAATCTAAATAAGAGTTTAATGTAATTATTAATTAATCACTCTTATGTCCTTTTTAACTAGCCCTAGACTAGATATTATGTACATAGATAGGAGGAAACTGGAAAGCCCTTCTTGAACTTATAAGTTGATATGGCAAATGGTTTGGACTTTGGAGTATCGTTTTGGAATAAAAATAACTAATTAACTCGTTAGAAGATTTGCCAAAGCTTAGGCTGTGAATCTGCGTTTGAAGATAGTTAATTGAGGATAAGATCTCGAGAACTTAACACTTCTGGCAACATAAGTACTTCTGGAGCTTAAAACATTTGACATAGTTTGATTCTCCATATTTTGACTTTCTTCCTTAGTTCCCGAGACGTGGCAACTTCACATATTACCAATTTCAGTCTTCTGGCCACGCCCACTCGCAGTTCAGACGCGTGACGACGAGGACAATAATTCTTGACTAATCCAAAAGCACAAAAAGAGGTCCAAAGAACACAGAGACCACAAAACCATAACTGCCACGTGTCTAACCTCAGTGGGGCCCAACCAGAAATAATGAAGCCATAACCTTAACAAAATAATTTAAAAAACCATCGAACCGATGAAAATACGATGGAAAAAGGGTTATTGTCCTGACAAATCATATGAAAGAAGCATCTATGTCACTCAAAACTATATATTCCGTTCTCTGTCTCTCTCTCTCTCTCTCTCTCTATATGCCCGTGTTCAGATAAGAACGAAATGGGTTGTGAAGACGAGTGGGTTCGAGTTGCCATGTCCGATGACACCCTCGTCGTCGACATGCTTTTGAAGCTTAACCAAACGGCGGAAGCAGTGACATCTGGCCAGCCGTTGATTGGTGCTGGTGGTCAGGGTTTTGGAGTCGAGTGGAGCACTAGACAACGTCGTTCTAGACATGTCTTACGTAAAAAGGGTGACCAAGCTCGTGTGAGTCCATCCACGCCTCTCTCGTGGAGCGGCGCCACCTCCGTCAGCGGCGGCGGGACTGGTGATGGGTTCGAGGAGTCCAGCGTCGCCGTCAACGCCAAGCCCGTCAACAGCTCTAGATCTAAGGTTCGTTCGCGTTGCTTCTTTGTGTACAAGCAGTTTCAGTCGGTGACTATTTCCTTTTTCGTTGGTATTTTTCGCTCCACATCATTATATATATATTTTAAAAAATATTCTTCTGTCTATTTACGCTGAAATGACGATCTCGTCCTTTTCGTATGGATCTGGGTAGTCTCCGTCTTACCGTCGGAGGCGTTTGATACTTCTCCAATCTCATGCAGTTTTGGTTTCTCCAACCTTTTTGTAGACTTTCTTTTTCATGGCTCTGGTTCAACGCATCGTTAGATATTCAATTCAACGATACGTTCCCTTTCCTATTAAGTCTGCAAGGTCGACAAACACCGACCCTTAGTCCAAGGGCAACAGTGTCCATGGACATGGGCTATGTTCCACAATCAAACCTCTCCGTCGAGCGTCGAGACTTCTCCCTACCCCAAGAGTCAAAACCCTACGACTTTATCTACGAGGGCATTTTGGTAAATTTGGCACCTCCACCTTTTTGTGTAAATATTTTCGGAAAAAGACTGTTTATTCGGTGGCGTGTTTTTGTGGCAAGATATGTCTGCCTGTCGTCTGGTGACAGTGTCGTTAGTAGTTGGGGGGCGCTTTATTTGGGTTACAGGGGAGGGAATGATCCAGTGTGGTCGCAGCAGCTTCACACTTCATGCGGGCTCATCAGGATCTTGTCTTTTCTCACGTGACAAATGCTGATGCTTCCATCTGAGCCAATGAGAATGAGCTGGAAATGTGAAAGTCACCTCAAGGGTTGGAGAATTCAGGAAGTTATTTGAAGTGATTTGTTATTTGGTAGTTGGGTGCCAAACGGGAGAAAAAGAGTGGCAACGTCAAGTGGGGACCATTAACTGTTACCAAATTTGTTGGTATGAGCTGACTCGTTGGTTAGCTCAATTGTGCTTAACTAACATTATACGTATCTAAAGTCTAAGCCACTGTTACTCTTTACGGGCTGATCCGGTGCGAGCGGGATAAGTCTGGGAGTGAATGACTTAAAGGTGTCTTTTCATAATTGGGACCTCCTAAGACACAGTGCCTAACCCAAAAAAAAAAAAAGTCTAAGCTACGTGTATGTACTAACAAACCACTGTATATAGCAAGCCATTTTCAACTGCTTATATTTCTCAAAAAAACCATATACATCACGTACCAACTTAAGAACTCTGAAACGGGGGGAGGAAATGTGGGAAAGTTGTTTTAGGAAGGCATTGACAACCCTATACGTTTAGTAGGTAAATGTGTTTGTTGTGTTAGTTCTTGGAAGGGAGCTTATCAATTGTATGCATGAAGGGTCACGATTATACCGTGCACATTTAAATACATGCTTCCACACATTGTAGATGCATTTGAGTATAATGGAGGAGTTTTTAGTTGGTATTTAGCACTTTCATGCCAACAAAATGAGCCAGCCTTTCTTTATTAGGAAAATAATTTCCTATTTCTTTATTCGTATAGTTTAACTAATTACTACTGTTACCACATTAATCTGAACTATCCTATATTGGTGTATGGACAGGTCACTGGTAAAAGTGAAACATCTTCTGTCAAGAAGTCAAGGAGGAGGAAGGTTTGTAAATGAACTTTGCTTGCATCTTGTTAAGAGTAGTGTAGTGTTTTTAGAGGTCCATTGGTCTGTCTCTGAACTTTGTTTTAATATTTGCAGACTTTAGCTGAGCTTAAAGAGGAGGAGAGTTTTCTGCTGAAGGAAAAGCGAGATTTAAGAAATGTATGAAGTCCAATGTCTATGTTTTCTCTCTTCACCCTTTACCTTAATATAGGATTAAATCTAATCTATTGATAGGCTGACCTATTTTAATTATCTATGGAGCAGCGATTGACAATGTTTCGAGTAACTTTAGAGAAACAAAGAGCTAGGAATGAGAGCTTGAAGAGGGTGAAGGTAAAGCTGCAGAACCTTTTTCACGTATCTCAGGTGCTTCTATGTTCTGTATCTGCGCTCGTTGACCACAAATACTCTGCATTACCATGATCCTTTTTAAGATAGAAAGTGATCCCTTATCATCTACATGCTAACTATATCAAGTGCACTCTTAGTCTGTCCTTTTCTGTGTGGAGGTTGATCTTATGATCAAAGTTCCATTCTCTTACTTTTGAAAGAATGAAAGGTTATTATGATACTTAATATGATTCTTGACAACTAAGATTGCTTCTACTTATGCAAAAGTTGCAATTGATTCTGAGAGATCAAGTAATGCATGATGAGGAAGTTCTTCTCAGGAAGATGTTTGGTCTTCTGATGTATATTGCTTTGAAAATGTTAAAACAACCCCACCCCCGTTACCTGATTTGAATTGCATTAAATATAGATAGCCTTGCCAACCAACCAACCTGACAGTGATTCTGTTTCCATTGACAGCTCGATTTGCTATCTCATCATACTCCAAAAGGAGTTGCCGCTTTTGTTAAATCAGAAGATGAGAATTTGGGTCAAGCTGAACCAGTAATTGTAGCCAGTCAGTCCTCAAGTTCTATCATGTCAGTAGCTGCTACATGCAAGGAGATTGTTCCATCTCCTCAAGCACCTGAGGTTGGAAGTGTAAGGCCCTTCTTTCTGGTACCTGACCTAAATTTTCCAGCAGATGAAGATTCAGGCTCTGAACTTTTATATGGAATGAGCTGAGAAGAAATAACAATCTATTTCGACCATCTTCGCCCTGGATGACTAATGGATAACACAAGATCCAAAAAGCTCCTAACGGTATAAAATTGGAGTTCATGTAACTGCAGATTACCAGAAAATGCATTTTACTCATGAAGGTGGAGGGTAGTGTAGAGATACTAATCTTTAGTTACTGTTGACGTTCTCTTACTAAGCAGTTTTCTACATTCATCCAAATTCTTTGGGGCCAAGTTAAATCTCATTCCCTTTGTTGTTATGTAGGAAATAGTAACAAATATGGTGTAATTACTTGATAGATATCACGTGTTAGACCTATATATATGATGTTTCAAATTTTTGCTGATCTTTATTCCGTGTCTGTTTTCGATAAAAGCAAAAAAAACATTCCATAAAACTTGTTCAAACTGTTAAAAGATAACCTATAACCTTAATAGAGATTAAGCCAAAGACTTATTGACCGTAGGAATCGTATTCATTTAAAATAGAATCTTTAGTTGGAGCCCGTCAATGATGTTATAAGAGATCTGCACCACCTCCGACTTTCATGGGCGACCTGTTACAATCCATTGTTGATGGTTGCTGATTGATTATATCTCTGCGCTGGAGAGTCTAGCAAAATTTTAGTCTACTGCTGCTTCCAGTTCCAGGTGCATAAACTGCTAGTTTGACAAAGACCATGCAAGTACGTTCTTATCAGATTTGCAGAGATTTTGTAATCACAGTGACGCTAGTACTAGACCCTATCTCTCTCTCTCTCTCTCTCTCTCTCTCTTGCAACTGGATGTGAAGTAAGAGCATATTTTAGGAAGATGATGCAGATTACAAGTTCTTAATTATTGGTAATGTTGGTACTTGTACTCCGTCCAGGACATTAAATTAATTCATCCCTGGAACTTCTGCAGACTCTATTCAGCCATGGAATACATCAACAAATAATACTGAACACACCCTGATCATTTGTCATTTTCCATTTCTAAAGTCAAATTATAATGCAGAAAGTTTGTAACTAACATGCAACAAGTTGGAAGACTAAAGTGCTCGAGAATAACTACACGTAGTCTAAGTTTCAATATATATATGTAATATTCGTAAAGTTCTTTCACATCTTTCGAGCACTGACCACAGAAGGTATCTCCAGTCTAGCGCTTGCATTGCCAAAATACAGCCCCACTAACATCCTACTGTGCCATGCACGATCAAACTTAGCAAAAAAGCACTAGCCAGTACCCATTAACATTCGACAAACCAACCTAAAACTACTCAGAAAACCATAGATGGAGTGTTACTATTCCTGTTGTTATTAGCACCATATCCAACCTCCAATTTCAAGTCAAGTTCCACATGATCATCTTTGTACGACCCTTTCTTCCCAATGCCAGAACCAGAAGCATGGTTACTAAAATCACTGAACAAATCAGTCATAGAAGTAACCACCGCACACTTTCTGCTACAATTGCTATTCCCTTTACTCTTCCTCCTCCTCGCATCTGTGGATGACGTCCCCGAAGAAGTAGGCGATGATAAAGGCAAAACCGAAGGTATGTCAAAGTTTGTTCTTGCCTTCGCACCTCTAAGCCTCCTAGCAGCCGCGTCATACGCACGCGCCGCCTCCTCCGCAGTGTCAAACGTCCCAAGCCAGTGACGGCACCGCCCTATGCGGTCCCGTATCTCCGCTGACCATCTTCCCCAGGGCCTCTTCCGCACACCTCTATAACTCCTCTGCGACGAAACAACACCACCACTATTCCCATTGCCACCCACTTCATGTTTTGACGTTTTAGACAGAGAAGACTTGTTGGAGCTTGTTCCGAAAAGAACGTCTCGACCAACAACAGCCGCGATGCCGTCGAGAACCGGAGGTACTTCGGATGGGTCATGCTGTTTTTCACCCTCGTTGTTGCAAAGATCAGTAAAGGACCTAAACCCTGAGACATCAAAGACGGGTTTATAAACAGAAGGGCTTAGGAACCGAAACATTTCTGACAAGGGAATGGTTTCAGGCTTGGGTAAGAACGGGACGGGTAGCAAGTTTTGGTTGTTCATGGTAGGTAACATCAGTGAAGCTCCAAAGGGTTTAAGGCCACTAACTAGTTGTTGGTGAGGACAAAAACATGGAGGAGTTGATATTATATAAACAAAATGGTATTCTTAATTCTGGAGAAGAAGATATCATTTAATAATTAGAGATACACCTGTCAACTTTGATGAGACCGTAATCCGTCTCATAGGGTATTAATATTATCCCCCTATACATAATCTTAGGCGTACCCCAAATCCTATTGTCAATCACAATAGTCAGGACCTGGAACTTAAGCTCATTCATGGTCAGATCCCGTAGACCATTTGCAACCTTGTCTGAACATGACCTTGTTGGATTGAGCTGTTTGTATTTGAAGTTGCATTGAGTTGCAGTTGTTTTCAACTTCTTTATAACATGATTGTAGGTAGCTTTTCTTTAGCAGGAGAAGAACAGGGAAGTCTTTGATAAAATGTGGAAATAGAGGTTGATTAATCATGTAACGAAGAAGCAGGTGATTTGATGGGGTTTTTTTTTTTTTTTAATTAAGGGGAGTTGAAACAATCGAGGAGGACTTCCTTGGTAGTGTGTTTTCCATAGCCGTTGGATTACGTGAAACCTGTTACAGCATCACGGTGTCGTCAAAGGAAAAGATTGTTTTGACTCACATCCTGCTTGCCCTTTATTGCATTTTGCTTCCTTTTTAAGTTCTGGTGCTGCTCGGGGGCACCAAGATAACCATGTGGTGCACTTAATGGACCAATATGCAAGTAGGGTTTTTGTGTGATTTGGTGATGGAGGATTGAGTCATTTGGCTTATATTGACACACAAATGGTCCTGATCGTGTCAATCACAACCTCCTGGACCCAAGACAAAGCATCAGGAGCATTTGAATTTTGAGGGGTTTTAGGTTCAGTTCAGGGTGAATATTTATGAAGGTGGCCAAAGATCGGTGATAGAAATGTTGATTGGACCGTAATCTTTTGGGTGAAGTAAAAGTAAGCTGTGAGGGTTAGTGGATGTCTATTTGTTAATGATATTTTGTCATTCCATATCAACTCTAATATATGTTCGGCCAAGTGTAATATATGTTTTAATTTTTAAAACATTGATATAAACTATTAAATAGAGACATTTTCAAACGTATCTCTTACTAATAAACTTGGTTCTTTTTGGTTCACTTTCCAATGAAACGGGAAGCACAACATAGAACAACATCATTGGTTTCTACATAAATAATCAGACTTGAACAACATTGATCCTATACATGTACTGTATTTGTCCAAACTTATGAAGTCAATCTTCTATATTCTCGCATCAACATAAGTCCATGCAAAAAGCATCAAGCAACACATCCTAACACAAGCTACGGAGAGAGAGGGAGGGGAGGATGTTGTGCTTGTGCATGTATAGTTGGGAACTGTTGTCTGGCTTCTTATGGACATATCTCAAGGTGGTGGATGAACGGCCTTTGCTTTTACTATGATATTTGGAGAAACATTCTTAGAAAGAATGTCCGTCTATAACTCTCTAAACGAACTCTACCATAAAGAGTATATGTGTATATATGTAAGAGATGACATTCCCAAGGGAAGCTTGTTAGCTAGCGAGATGCACGGGAATGGTTTGGGTGTTCTTCAATGTGCACTCTTTAGACTGACAGATCTTCTCTTGCAAATAGAGAAAAAGAAGCTTTTCTTTATCTGCGTGAGGGTTCGTGGGGATGAATAAAGGAAAAAAGACAAATTCCCAAGAAGAAAGTACTGAAGATAACAATGAGCCAAATCAAACTGAATCGAAAAGCATATTTGTCCATTAATTCAGATCGAGTTTCAGTCAACTTGCCAGAAAGTAAATCAGCATCATAGCTTTATGATTCTTATATCGTCAAGTGCAAACCAAGTCTTAACTATGCCCAGTTTTTGGGGAACATGAATATGTCACTGGAACATCAAGTTGTTTAATCTCTTTGATTCGGGCATCCTCTAGTTTTTGAGTCCTAAATTACATGGAAATTGAGATCAAAATCACTACATTTTAATATAATTCTATCGAGGAAACAGAATTGATTATTTGAAAGAAAAAACATTAGGATGGCCCAGTGTAGGTTCTTGACCTATCCAAGCCACCATAGTTTAGTAATCTAATAGGAACTGAGTAAAACTGCAGGAAAGATCCAACTTACACTAGTCCCGGGATGATGGGGGATATTAGGACAAAGAGTTTTTTTGCTTAGCATCAATTGTTCTTATCAAGTACTGGTAAACATTTAAACAGAATCTCAGCTGCTAGCTCCAATTCCTTTTCTGAGATTATCAATGGAGGCACCAGCCTAACTACATTGCCCTTTCCTGCAGTTAAGATCAAGAGACCGGAATTTCGACAGGCATCCACCAGAGGTGAAGCAGATACGTCCAACTCAATTCCAATTATGAGTCCCAGACCCCTTACTTCTTTCACATGTGAGCTTCCTCCAAGCTTTTGCATCAAGAGTTCTTTGAAGTACTGACCTTTCTTAGAGACACTGGCCAAGAAACGAGGCTGTGATATTTTATCTAAAACAGTAACGGCAGCATTGCAAACAAGAGGACCACCGGCAAAAGTACTTCCATGGTCTCCATGCTTTATGGCAGCGGCAACTCTTTCACTTACTAAAACAGCTCCTATGGGAAGGCCTCCTGCGAGAGGTTTAGCAAGTGTCATAATATCAGGGAACACTCCGTATGCTTCATGTGCCCATAGGTAACCAGTTCGACCCAGCCCACATTGAACCTGAAATCACAAGATGCCTGTGAGTTATCTTCTATCTTCTGACAAAGGTAACTCAACAAGAACAATGTAAAAGATAGTAAAATATGATTTCTCTACTGCACATCCTGCTGATTAACTGTTGGAATTCAAATGCACAGAAACTCAACCTAACCATTAAAAGCAGTAAAATCACAGAACCGCATAGCATTCATGAATAGTGAAGCCTTTCCGATGAAGAATACTAGGAAAATCAAGTTCCTCTTCAATCAAGCAGCTTCTTCACTTTCTCAATTTAACCATGGAAATTTGTACACTTGTTATATGGGAAACTTACAAAGTCGAATATAAAAGCACATGAAGAGTAATTCTTTACTTCCCCAGAAAAACATTTAAAATACCATCAAGTTCAAATTTAGAGCAAACGTAAACCCTATTCTTGATTCTCTTGTCAAGAACTTCTTTGAACTTTACAAATTTGAACTGTCGCCCAAATGCAGAGGAAATATCCATAACAACAGATGAGCACCGATTATGATTAAAACAACATAAATATATCTAGTTTAGTTAATAAGACCTTTTACAAGCACGCTAAACTTTGTAACTTATATTTGATTTTTTTCAGAAAAACATAATTTCATTCCCTTTCTTCTCCTCTCATATGCTTGAGAAAAGTGGCCAGCATATTTCATCAATGAGATAACATAAACAGGCATAACATCACAACAAATCAAGTATGCAATGAAGGAAAGTTGGTATCATCATAGTTAAAAAGTAAAAGGTCTTTAACCTCATCAAACACCAGCAGAGCCCCAGCTTCGTCACAAGTACTACGCAAAGATTGCAAAAACTCCTTTGTTGCACTGTAGATACCACCTTCACCCTGAATAGGTTCCACAAATACTGCGGCTATTTTCCCTTTCAGTATCAAATCCCTCGCCTCTTGGATATTGCCATATTCCAGGAAAGTAACTCCAGGCATAACAGGCTCAAACGGAAGACGGTAATGCTCTTTGCTTGTCAAAGCAAGGGCTCCCATGGTCCTTCCATGGAAACTATTACTAAATGAAATGAACTCTGTTGGATAGTCTTTCTCATTTGGATGTGAAACTTTTTGGAACTTCCGTGCGAACTTAATAGCAGCTTCATTCGCTTCGGTTCCAGAGTTTGAGAAAAAGACACTATCAGCAAAAGAAGAATCCACAAGACGCCTTGCAAGTTCTACCTAAAGCAATAATCAACCCAGAATTACATTCCTCTTCCACATTCAATTCCTCAACCAATACTTACCTAAAAACAGCCTAAATCAGCCACTACCCGTTAAGGAGGAACATCCCCTAAGAAAGACACCATTAATGGATCTTCGTGATGCTGATAATTAGTCATACCCAACTTTGTTCCCACTAAAAACAATCCATAAACTTACCCAATAAGGAAAAGGTTTCAACTTCAAATGAAAGAATAAACCTTTATAACATCAAGCCAAAACCAAGCACAAAGCAACAGATCTTTTCAGTATAAAGAAAGAAAAAAGAGCAATAACACTTACTTGGGGGATTGAATAGTAGACATTACTAACATGAGTGAGCACCCCAGCTTGCTGTGTCACCGCTCGCACCCAATCGGGATCACCATGACCGAGTGAGTTAACAGCAATGCCGGATGTGCAGTCCAAGTACTCTCGCCCCTCAGGATCGTACAATTTACAGCCTTTGCCGTTGGAGAGCACTAAGGGGGTCCTTGCATATGTCCCCACCATGACCTTCCCCTCCATCTCCATAACCTTATTACTCTTTAGACTCAGCTTCTTGGAATCCGCCGGCTGAACATTAATGCCAAGACACGCGCGGGCGTGGAACGAACGGCGAGCATCCAACGACGGGTACAGAATGACAGGACGGTTGGGGAAAAGCTGGAGAGAGGCCATTGGTCTGGTTTTATTGAATAGCAAATGTTTTATGATCCAAAAGATTGGTGCTTTGGTGTTTAAATAGGGACTTATGATCTTTGTTCGTGCAATAATTTTGAAGGGAATCGATTCGACTGGGAATGGTCAGACAAATTTTGCAGGGTTTAAGGTTTTGTGTTAAGAGAAACAGAAAAGTAGTCTTCAAAAGTCGAATATGTCATGTGAGACACGGCTTTGAAGTTTACATTTCTTTTCTTTCATTTTATAACTTTTCTTAGGCAATGGAAAGGGAATATCTTTGTTTAGGATTAAGTACGTGTAAAATTTATATATGCTGTTTTGCGGGTTTTACGGTTTACGAGTGGGTTGTTAGAAACTTCTCCATTAACGATTTCTTTTCTTCCCTTTCCCTCTTAAACTTCTTGTGCTATTAAAAACCAAAGGAATGAGTTCTATTTTGTCTCTAATTTCATCTACTTTCTTTGAAATTCCTTTAAGCAAAATTAAGATTTTGAGTTCATGAAACTCATTTCACTAGTTATTTATGGCTTCCTTTTGTTTCAAACCATTAGGTATGTGGGGCTCTGCTTTAGATTTCCATTGCTTCAGGAAACTCTGTTTGCAGCAAAGCAATCTGATGCAGTTCTTCTTGGTGCCATTGGAGGGTAATTTACCTTATTTGTTTTTGCTCTGTATTGTTCACTTTTCCGTTTTTTTCGATATTTTCATAAAATGACACTCGAGATTTTAATGTTTCCTCTTTCTACAAGAGGCAAGCTCTCATGATTTTTCTTCCCTGGTTTTTATCTTTTAAGGCATAAGTGGAATATAAATGAAAAGCATATCAAGCCAAAGACTGGGTTGGTTCAGCTTAGAGCAGGTCCTGAGGTCTTCGCAAATTTAAGCCCAACAACTGTGACTTAATTTTAGAGGCGGAGATCAATTATAAGTTACTTCAAACTGTCATGAAAGCAACAATTATTCCTTGAAAGGATATGCCTTAAGATCAGATGCCCATTGAGCTGACTGACGTTGAGCTCTTTTATTAGCAAAATGTTGCTTTTGTTGAATTGACTTGTCTTGAGCAGCCTGAAGTGTTAAAATTGGCAGAGGAATTGGCAATGGCAGTGAAGGTAAGGA
>JANJEY010000005.1:8533529-8547608 GCA_024703695.1 Erythroxylum cataractarum | reverse complement strand
CACACAACTTTAGTTCCAACACTAAAAATAGAAAAAAAAAAAAAGAAAGATTGAGGGAAAACTATTAAGAAACGAAAGAGGATAATGTATAGAAATTGTTGGACGTGTTTTTCCCTTTTGTTCTTACTCAAAACCTAGTTTCATCCTATCTTGTCAAGATTCATATCTAAACAAATCCAAGTCCTTACATAGTAGGGTTGGAAATAAATAAGTTTCTTAATCGAATTTAAGCTCTTAAGTTGAATCTAACATTAAACATGATGTTGCCTTATCCATTGCAATAATTTGTCCTTTTTTTTCCAAAATGCATGATTTTGAATAATAATATTCTAATTTGATGAAATCTCCACTTATCATCTCCTGAAACAAAGTATCAAATTAATCCCATCAAAATCAAATGAAACAAGACTTGAAACCTTCTTATGGATTTCACTCTATACACTCAAAATGTTTAGGGTTTATTACGCTCTTAAACTAAAACATAGCGAGTTATTTCTATAAGTTTGCTCGTGAATCATATTTTCACGACCATTAAAAAAAAGTTAATGCATAAATCGAAGAACTTGTTAAGGGTTGTAATGTGACTTAGGTAAGATAAGACAAAAAAAAGTTTTAGGTTAAATAAATCAAAGGAAATCATACAAACTTATCCATGAGAGATTTAAATCAATTTAGTCCAAAGCTCATTTAATTCAAATAGCATCCTTTCTTTCTTTCTTTCTTTATACAACTTGAATTAACTAATTTACTTTTCAAGAAAACAGTCAAAATCTTATGCAAATAAGTTTGATACAATTCGTTCAATTTACGAGCTCAGAGTTATTAAGGAAATCAACAAAAATAAGGATAAAATTGACTTATAACAAGGTTATTATATAAAAAGAGGAAGGTTGAGGCTCAAATTGATTTTTTAAGGATAAAAACTAAAGTAGGCTTGTTTGGTCAACAATGGTTATCCTAAAAGTCCTTATCATATTTATGCACAAATCTATTAAAAAATATACTCTCAACATATATTCAAAAGTAAGCTATAGCATAAAAAAGCTATGTTTAATAACACATACCATAAAGAAAAGTATATGAGTACAAATGTGACAATAAGATATTTAAACATAAACATTCATTATGTTTTATCAATTAAAATTAAGAAACTAACTTTTAGTTATTTTGAAATTTGTCTTTGTTCTACAACTGTTACAGAATTAGTTTTGATTGAGTACTTAGACAACTCGATCATAGTGATGTAAAAAAAGGTTAAAAATAACAAGAAAATTGTTGTTTTAAAATTAATAATAGAAGTTTAAGATTTGTTTGTTTTATTTATATTTGTTCATTTTTGCTTTCAAATCTAGTAAATAAAAAATTTTCTTTCAGTTTTCACGTTTTTATAGTAGTTTCAATATCAACTAAATATAAAATATTTAGTTATTTAAAAATAATTTACCTTAATTTTTTAATCTAATATCTAATTATTAGACATTAGTAATTAAATATATTTTATTTTTATTTGATATATTAGTGTCTCCATGTTAACCTTGGTTTTAAATATTCCTTTAAAACAAAAAAAAACCATTATCACCTTAATATAAATTATAATTTTTGTAAATGTGATCCGATCCACCACAGCTTTTCTTTGTTTGTCACTAGTTTTCACAATTATCATTTAAAGCCGAAGTCCTACTTCCTTAGTTTCTCTTATTTTATGAACTCCATAATCCTTATAGAGATTCTTCCGTGTTGAGAAATTCATGGCTTATTATTGATAATAATAGTACAGAAATTGAATTTTTGGATAAATTCTAAATTCTGATAATATTATTGACTGTCAAATCAAACCAAGGCGTAATTGCCTGAAGAATAATAGGGAGTACTATTCTCTAGTGTACTCAATTCTTCTCATCTCAGATGGCAGCTGCTTTGAAGCTCAAAGCCAACCCTTTTACGGCGGCTGCTTTGGAGCTTAAAGCCAACCCAGTTACGGCAGCTTTCCGTCTCCAACTGCCGGAGAAGCATTGCCTGAAACCGCGCGGAATCAGATGCGCTGCCGCCACACCATCCAAAAGCTACTCTATCACCCTCCTTCCCGGTGATGGCATTGGTCCTGAAGTCATCTCCGTCGCTAAGAATGTCCTCAAATTCGCTGGTTCTCTTGAAGGTTGTTGCTTTTCATTAACTTATCTTCTCCTATTTGGTTCCATTGAAATCGAAGTTGAAAGTTCTGAGCCTGTATTGCTGTTTCTTTTCTTTCTTACTTTTTTTTAGATGATGGAAATGGATATCTTTGTTTAGGTGTAAGTATGTGTAAAATTTATATGTGCTGTTTTCTGGGTTTTATGATTTTAGAGTGGGTTGTTTGAATGTCTCTGTTAATGGGGTTTTTTTTTTTCCCCTTCCTTGTCCCTCTTAAACTTGTTGTGTTATTAAATACCAAAGGAACGTTTTCTTTTACCTTTTTCTCGGATTTCATCTACTTTCCTTGAATTTCCTTTCAGCAAAATTAAGATTTTGAGCTGCTGAAACTCATTTCTCTACTTATTTATGGCTTCCTTTTGTTTCAAACCGTTAGGTATTGAGTTTAGCTTTCAAGAAATGCCTATGGGGGGCTCTGCTTTAGATTTAGTTGGAGTTCCATTGCCAGAGGAAACTTTGTCTGCAGCTAAGCAATCTGATGCAGTTCTTCTTGGTGCCATTGGAGGGTAATTTACCTTACTTTTTTTGACTCTGTATTGTTCACTTTTCCCTTTTTTTTTTCTCGATATTTTCATAAAATTGACACTCTTGAGATTTTAATGTTTTCTCTTTCTGCAAGAGGCAATCTCTTATGATTTTTCTTCCCTGGTTTTTATCTTGAAGGTATAAGTGGGATAGAAATGAAAAACATCTGAAGCCAGAGACTGGGTTGCTTCAGCTTAGAGCAGGTCTTGAGGTCTTTGCAAATTTGAGGCCAACAACTGTTTTCCCACAGGTAATGCGCTTTATACACTTGTATACACAAATACGGCCATGGCAACTTATCCCTTTTTTCCCCCTCATTTTCATTAGTTCAGTGCTTTTGATTAAAACACTTCTCAAATAGAAGTATACTTCGCCATGTTATGATTGCAGTGGGAAAATTGAAGAGACACCAGAATCTTAGCATTTTGATAGTGAGTCTATCTATTGTTTAAAAACTTTTATATGCTTTTGCTAATACCTGACATGGGTAGAAACTAGTGAAAAAACATCTTTTGAATGCTTTCAGCATCTACGTGTTCAATGAAGTAGACGTTATTTGCTTCTATTATGAGTTCGAGATTTTACATTGATGAAAATATACTTCAGTGATGTGGAAGAGGAAGTTTGGATTTATTGACATAATGGCTGAATCCTTAAGGTCTCATTTGGTGACTAGTAATGAAGGAATCGGAATAGAGAAATAGGAATGGGAATGAAAAGTGAGAATCGGAGTAGGAATGAAATTACTGATTATGCATGTTTGGTATAGTATTAAACAAAGTTAATAGTTATGTCAATATTTGGTATTAAATATTAAATATCATAATGAAATTTTTTTTACTCATGTTTAGTTATTATATAATTTATTTTGTCCATAATTAATTAAAATATTTATTTTTATAAATAGTTAGTCAAAATTAATGATTTATAAAATTATTAATTTAAATAATTATGAATGATTTTTATGATAAGAATAAAAGTATCAATATAAAATTATTATTAAAAAATTAATATAAAACATAATTTTGTTCATAATATTTTGATAATAACTTGATAACATTCTAATTATATCTTATATCTTTTATTTCTTATTCCCAATACAACACCCCAGGAATAAAAGTCCAGGATTGTTTAGGATTCATTCTAGTTTTGTCATTCCCTATTTTATTTATTAACAGTAACTAAACAACTAAAAGTTAGGGAATAAAGGTTGCATTCCCATTTCCACCTTTTTATTACTGATTACTAAACATTACCTAAGTATAATGTAGCTGGGTCAATTAATCCTTTCAAACTGTTATTCAGTTTGAGAGGTGGAGATCAATTTTTAGTTCAACATGAAGCAAGAATTATCCCTCTAAATGCCCATCGAGCTGACCGACGTTGAGCTTCTTTATTAGCAAAATTTTGCTCTACCTGTACTTTGAAATATATTTTTAGTAATTGTCCATCAGTGTCCTCTGTGTTCTTTTGTTATGAGCATTTGTTTAAATTTTTATCTTGTTCATAGATAGATCGTCTTATATAACTCTCCTTGATGAGGTTTTGTTGCACTATCTTGCTCACTGTAGTTGGTGGATGCTTCCACTTTGAAGAAAGAGGTTGCTGAAGGTGTTGACTTGATGGTTGTAAGGGAGCTTACAGGAGGTCTGTGTTATTCATGTAGTTACACTTATATTAGATCCTTCAACCATTGCCTTCCGTCCTTCCCACCTTTTCTATCTATCTCATTTTTTAAACTAGAAAAAGCAAAGCGATATTTTCTGGAATAGGTATTTATTTCGGGAAGCCAAGAGGTTTTGACACTGATGATACTGGTGAAGAGATTGGCTACAACACAGAGGTGTATGCTTCACATGAGGTAGGCTTATTGATATTGATTCTTGTGTTAGCTAACATCGATAGTAAATGGCCCAATTTGACCTTATCCTTTTCCTATTTTTATTCCTTTCCCCCACAGCAGCTGTAACTGTTGTCCTTTTTCTCTTTTATTGAACTTGCAATATTGCAGAAGCCATTGTCATCAGCTCTCACTATTTATAGATTTTGTAAGGTTTCCATTTTCTGTTTATCATTTTAGTTGATGTGAAATTTGTCTAGGTTGATCGCATTGCTCGTGTTGCATTTGAGACTGCTAGGAAACGATATGGAAAACTTTGTTCTGTTGACAAAGCAAATGTCTTGGAGGTGGGTTATATTTGTAAATTCAATATAATACTTTCAGGGTGTACTTTCAACCCCTTTCTTTCCTCCTCTTTTCTCTTCTTTCTGAACATAATTTTAATTTTGTTGACTTCCTGCGGTGCATTTTGCTGATTGTATAGCCTGTGAAGGAGAGTACTAATCTGTGTATTCCTTTATGATAATAAGGAATTACATCAACTGATTGTTGCTTATCTCAAAGAACATATTTTTGTGCTAAACAAAAGCATGCCATGGATAATACTCTGATATGCCATTTAAAAATGTTTTTAGGCGTCAATGCTTTGGAGAAAGAGGGTAACAGCCATAGCCACTGAATATCCTGATGTTGAGCTCTCACACATGTATGTTGACAATGCTGCAATGCAGCTTATTCGTGATCCGAAACAGGTTATTAGCAAGCATATAATTCAGTAGAAATTTAGATATGTGGGAAAGTGAGGTGGTGGTCAAATTGATAAAGCCTTTCAATATCTGATATGTGACATTTGCAGTTTGATACAATAGTGACTAACAACATATTTGGCGATATACTCTCCGATGAGGCTTCAATGATTACTGGAAGTATAGGGATGCTTCCATCTGCAAGTCTTGGTGCAAAGGTATGCAAAATTGTGCCATTAAAATTTGAAGTTGTTCAGTGGTTTTGTTCAGGCCATTCAGCAAAAGTTTCTTGCAGCAATAGCATTTTTGTTCTGAAGAATAGTTTACTTTTCTTTATGCTTAACAATTCTAGAGGACCATCTTGTCAGATATACTAAATAGTTTAATTGTTTCAGGGGCCCGGACTCTTTGAACCAATACATGGTTCTGCGCCTGATATTGCTGGACAGGTTTGGTGGACTCTCTTTAATATATATTTTTTAATGTTAGTAATAGATGTTATGTCATTTTGATTGCTTTAAAAGCAAAAGTTGAACTGCTCGTGGTTGTTTAAACAATTGGTTTCTCTCCCTTTAACTGACACTTTATTCTGAATAAATGCCTATATCCACTGGAACAAGAGTGGAACAGTGAAGAGGAAATTATGTTTACCTTTTCTTTTTTGTTTGTTCAAGAGGGCGGTTTCTTATGCAGGACAAGGCTAATCCATTAGCAACAATCCTCAGTGCTGCAATGCTTTTGAAGTATGGCCTAGGAGAAGAAAATGCTGCCAAGAGAATTGAAAATGCAGTTTTGGATGCACTGAATAAGGGATTTCGAACCGGTGACATATATTCAGCTGGAAATGTACGTGCCTAATCGCTAGTTGTCGAAGTTTAAATCCTTTTAAGTTTCTTTGGAAGGTTTTATTTTATATTTTCCAAAAAGTAGCTATTGATATTCATCCCTTGTCACTTATGGATTTGTTTCACTTGATTCACTTGCACAGAAATTGGTGGGTTGCAAGGAAATGGGTGAAGAGATACTAAAATCAGTAGAATCACAAGTTATTGCTACTGTCTAATCTGAAACATGAGCATCTCTCCTAGAGCATTATTATCAGTCTTACGGACATGTTCTTGCAGTTTATCCCAACCTAATGAGATTTTTATAGTTGCAATTTCACTGCTTACAGCAGAAAGGAATTTGGATGCACAGTGTACTATTGTCTTGTCCCAAATCTCGTGTCAGCAGAATTTTTACTGGGTGTTGTTATAATGTATTATTGTCTTGCAAGTTTTTATTCTTAATCTTGAAGGATTTTTGTGATATGAATATGATGACAGACTGAGGAAATTAAGAACCAAATAATAAAATTCTTAAGATTGTTGAAAATATAATGTTGGCTTTCTATTGCAACGTTACGAATCAACTTATTGAAATTGATTGATACAACTCATCCTCATTTTATTGTTTTTATTGCATTTCATTGATCGATTCTTGCAAATTTTGATCTACCACTGGTGTATTGCTTGAAGCTTCTAAGATCATTGTTTCCTTCTTTGCAATTACAGATATGATGCATTAATTTTGGCTATTCCTTTCAATTCACTAATGAACAAAGCTTTCTTTCTTTCTTTCTCATCATCACCAAAGTCCTACCTACAAATTCTTCAGCTAACGTGCAAAAATTGTCTACCCCAGAGTTGATCATTACTTGTAATCATCACCAGTCACCACACGTTCCTCCCTTGCTCTCACTGCAATATTTTTGAGGTTCTATGTCTGTCAATATGATTTCTGGTAATGTCATTTACAATGTTCTTTTTCTTCTTTGAGCAATTGTTCCAGCAGCTAGGATTAATACGCATCTCCAACCCATTCTTTCAAAACAGTTTTCTTCATGTTAGAGATGTTACGGAGCTTTTTACTCTAATTTACAATTCTATTTTTTATATTAAAAATAAATATTTCCAGGATATTCCTTTTTATATTTCATTTTTATTATTAAAATTATTTTATAAGATTAACCCAAGTTTATCTTTTTGTGTACATTTTTATTCTCAAAATTATTATTGATATATTTTTATGTTAATAAATAATAAAATTTCAATTAAATTATAAATTATTATTTAATAACACTAAATGAGATAATATATGAGATATATTGCACTATTTCATAAAAAAAGAATGAACTGGAGAAGACGTACAGTGCCACACCGTGAAACTTTTGACCTTTTCGATATAACAGGTAGACTTTTCTGGTGCCGTGAAAATGTCAGAGAATGAGTGCGGTTTTATCTAGCATGTTTTTTTACATTCGAATATTGTGCCATGTGCTGCACAAGAATGCGACTGTTTGGGATGTTACAGCACACGATCTTTTTCTTTCGAGGTAACTACTATGAATATGAATACAGAGTCTTGAGAACTAAAAACAAAAAAACCACCTAGGCAGATGCTCAAGAACAAAAGTAGTCTTAAGCTTTCTAGGACAAGACACAAGTAGAAGACTAATGTTCCAAAGATACACGTCTCATAGGAATGGATGAAAACGCAATCCCCACATGTTATTTTTAATTGAATCGATAATAAAAACCCTTTGCTCCTCTCATTAATTGATTCCATATAGAAACTGCTTCATTTACCACCGAGCAACAGACATGTCATTCCAATACACCATGTCTTCCAATTCACTTCCTAGCTTCGACGAGCACCAATGGCTGATTAGTATTCAACAAACTCTGGAAGAAGAGCCAGAGAATGACCATGATTTTCCGGTTTCCATTTTTACCGTCCCAAAGACACTGAGGGCTTGTGATCCTGACTCGTACACCCCACAACTTGTTGCAATTGGTCCTTACCATTATTGGCGTCCAGAGCCGTACGAGATGGAGAGTTACAAGATTGCTGCTGCTAAAAGGACTCAGAAACAGCTCCAGACCCTTAAGCTCCAACATGTGGTTGATCACTTGATCAAGCTTGAGCCAAAAATTCGGGCTAGCTACCACAAGTTTCTGAATCTCAATAAGGAAACTTTGGGTTGGATGATGGCTGTTGATGCTTGCTTCTTGCTGGAGTTCTTGCAGATCTATGCCATTAAAGAAGGTGATGTGACAGTGACAAGAGTTTCGTCAGGAATGTCACATTTGGTCGATTATGCAGGCAGGAAATCAGCTCATAACTCAATTATCAAAGACATGGTGATGCTTGAGAATCAAATCCCACTCTTTGTGTTGAGAAAAACGTTAGAACTTCAGTTCTCCTCGTTGGAGATCGCTGACGAGAGGCTGCTTTTGATGCTAGTGGGATTCTGCCAGGAGCTTTCTCCGTTCAAGATGATACAGGATCTTCCAAAGATCCAGGTCTCACAGTGTGCACACTTGCTTGATTACTTGTATGACACGATTGTTCCGAAGCTAACTGATTCATCTATGGATATAACTGAAGCTGAGGATCTTCCAGGCGACGAGAACAATCCAAAGAAAGAATCATCTTCTGGGAATTCAAGTTACGTCAAAGAGTTTTTGAAAAAGAAAAGTTACGTCAAAGATCTTTTCAGTAAGATTTGGGAAATGCTTTCCAAGCTAAACAAGGGTACAATAAATATTCTTAAACCAGTGCTATTTTCTAGACCTGTTAAAGTCTTACTTAAACTACCATGGAAAATCCTCTCCAATCTTCCAGTATTTGCAATCCTGAAACAACCTGTTCAGTACATTTTCGTCTCTCAGTACAAAAAACCCGAGAACGAGAGCTCGAATAAGGAAATCAATAAGCCACCATTAGTAGAGGAAATCACGATTCCTTCAGTCACTGAACTCTCCCAGTCAGGCTTCATTTTCTCACCGACAACGAGTAACATCTTGAGTATTACGTTTGATCCTAAGACACGAACACTTTACCTCCCCACGGTCAGTTTAGACGTCAACACGGAGGTGGTGTTAAGAAACTTGGTAGCATATGAGGCATCAAACGCGTCAGGACCGCTGGTTTTCACGAGATACACGGAATTAATGAATGGGATTATCGATACAGCGGAGGATGTGAAGCTGCTCAGAGAAAAAGGGATTATCATGAACCGTATGAAGAGTGATGAAGAGGTTGCCAACTTGTGGAATGGCATGAGCAAGTCCATTAGACTCACTAGAGTTCCTTTCTTGGACAAGGTGATCGAAGATGTTAACAAGCATTACAATGGGTGTTGGAAGGTGAAACTTGGGAGGTTTCTTAAGGTTTATGTCTTCGGTTCTTGGAAATTTCTGATATTGATCGGAGCAATGTGTCTCCTGCTCCTGATGGGATTACAAACCTTCCGTTCGGTCTACAACCGCGCTCGCACATTCAAAATCGACGGCCTTAATAGTACCCTCACCTAAAACATACCTGGTTTCTGTTGTCATGTCTTTAATTTCTTTCTCATCCTTTTATGACTTAACAAAGACCGGTCTTTGTTAATTGTCACAAGACTGAATCCATTTAGTAAATTTTACGGTGAAATTGTTTCGTGAATTAATTATACATTCTTAATCCTCTTTTAGATTTTCATTTGTAATAAAACAATCTCTCTAGTTACTTATTATTAAACCTTTTCTGACCTTACACTTTTTCTAACCTTGTGTTTAAGCAAGATTTCTATTGGCTATTGATATTGTATTTATAATAAAACAATTTATAAGAAATGCTATTTAAGTGTGTATTGAGTAAATATCTGAGTATATAAACTATCTAATTTTAATAAAATATTTAATCAATTAATAACTTAAATTAAATTAAATAATTTGATTAATTTGATTTTAGTGGAATATAACTCTGAAATAAATCCTCTCTTTTTAAACTTTGCTTTAAAGGTAGTATTGATGTAATCTATCCTTTCTTCTTTAATCATATGACTAGTAATCATCAAGATTTAACTGATACATATAAAATATAAAAATAAGACGTAAATTAGGCTCCAGGTTCAACTTCTAATATCAAATTAAGCGCATTGGACAAATAATAGTGACCAAATATAGTTCTCTTAAACAAGATTACGATTCGTGCAATTGGCTTCCTATTCTTGTTGCCTTATCTTTTTATTCACGTGTAGTACGTAGTATTAGTAGGAACTCATACAACATGTTATAGGGGTAAAAATGACTAATGATAGGATTATATCTTTAAAGATTATGATAAAGGATATTGTTATAAATGTGGTATGTATCGATGCACCTCAAGTAGGGTTGAACGAATAACTTAAGCGTCATTTATGGGAAGAGTTAGATGAGACGAAGCAAATATCCCTTAACGAGGGAGTTGTTACAGGAGGAGACTTTAATGGTCATATAAGAGCAATCTCAAATGGTTATGTAAGAACTTATGGGAGTTTCGAGTATGGTGAAAGGAATGTTAGCGGGACCACTTTGTTGGATTTTTGAAGTTACGTTTGAGTTGGTGATTTCTAACTTTTTTTTCAAGAAAAATGAGGAGCACCAAGTAACTTCTAAGAGCAAAACCACGAAGACACAAATTGACTACTTCTTTATAAGGTAGAGTCATCAATCTAGTTGCAAGGATTGTAAGATGATACCTAATTCTTGAGAGCCAACCCAGCATAGATTGCTACTTTTGGATGTTTTTATTAAGGGTTGGAGAAAGAAGAGAAGTCCTAAGAGTGTACGAAAATCACATGGTGGAATTTGAAATGGAATATGGTGAAACATTTTAGGGATAGAGTAATTTATGAGGAAGAATGAAATTTGTTAGGACAGGCTAATAAGATGTGAGAGGAAGTTGTAAACTCTTATAAGGAATACAACTTTAAAGACATTGGGTGTTTCTAAAAGGTTGAGGGGTAGTAATATGGAGTGTTGGTTGTGGCATGAAGATGTTCAAGAAAGAGTTAAGTTTAAGAAGGATGCCTACAAAGCTTTAGTAGATAGCACCTTAAAGATGGAGAGAGTTAGTAATAAAAAAAGATATAAACTGGCAAAGAAAAAGGAGAGGATGATAATCTCATAGGCTAAAAGTAGAACTTACGAGAAACTATATCAACAATTGGATATAAAAGATGGATAAAAGAATATTTTCAAGTTGGCAAAAGCTAGGAAATGAAAGCAAGAGATTTTGATCAAATTTGTTGTATAAAAGATGAAGTAAGACGGATGCTTCTCGTTCAAAATGATATCAAGAGAAGATGACAAAGGTACTTTTATAGCCTTTTTAATGAATGCATAGAGGATATCATCTTTTTAGGTGATCATAATTCGTCTTAGAGGTTTCGTAATTTTACTTGCTGCCAATAGATTGCAAGTGATGAAATTAAGAAAACATTGAAGGAGAAAAAGAGTGGTTAGGCAGTAAGGCATGATGACATACCTATAGAGGTATATAAAAGCCTAGGTGAAGGGGGTATTACTTGGATAGCCAAATTTTTTAATGGGATCTTTAAGCATGCCAAAATGTTGGACGAATTGGGATGCAACATCCCTTTATATAAGAACAATAGGGATATCCAAAGTTATAACAATTATAGAAGTATCAAATTACTTAATCACATCATGAAGTTATATGAGAAGATGATTGAGAAGAGAGTGAGAAAGGATGCTTCTATTTCTGAAAACCAATTTAGATTCATACTAGGAAGGCCCATGACAGAAGCTTTGTATCTCTTTAGAAGGTTAATGAAATACTATAGAGAAAGATAATGTAACTTACATATAGGCTTTATTGATTTAGAAAAGGTGTATGATAAGGTATCGAGGGAACAATATAGAGATGTTTAGAAGTCAAAAGGGTTCCTATGACTTATATACAAATTGTTAGGGATATGTATGAAGATATAAAAACTAGGGTAAGCACGAAAGGAAGAGATACAAAACATTTTTCTATAGATATTAGGCTACACTAAGTCTCATTTTTGAGCCCTTTTCTGTTTGCAATAGTAATTGATGAGCTCACTAAGAATATCCAAGAGAATGTGCCTTGGTGTATGTAATTTGCTAATAACATTGTTTTAATGGATGAAACAAACGAGGAGGTTAATGTCAAGCTTGAACTTTAGAAGGATATGTTAGAGTCGAAGGGCTTTAAATTAAGGAAGACTACTACTACTACTACTATGAAATTTGGTTATTAATATTTGATTGTGATTTTGGAAGCGGTTGAAATATGATGTGCCACATGATGAGTATGCATTATGACCAAGTGCACACATATTTGTAGATGATTATGATTTGATATTTTATTTATTTATTATCATTATTATTATCATTATCATCATCATCATCATCATTATCATCATTTTTATTTAATTATTTATCTATTTATTTATTTGTAATTTTATGTTTTAATTTTAATTATTTTTAAATATTGTATTTTTTCCCCCTTCATGTTGATCATTTGGAAACAGTTTCTTTATAAGTTAGAAATAAGGCTGCATACTATTGAACTTCTCCAAATCTTATATATTAGCTATATTTTTATTGGGTGTCAGTGTTGTTGCTGTAATCTTTTGTTTTTTGCATGCAATTGGGTATGTTTGACTTTGATTATTAATATATTATGTTTGACCTTAATTGAAAAGAAAATAACTTTTAGAGATTGTGAGTATTTTTAAAATATATAAAATGGCGGACAAAGCTAATAGGAAGGCACAATGATTTATGTTACTCTTCCTTGTCATTTAATTGAACAATCCACTTAAGTATTGATATGACTTGATGCTATAAGTTTAAGTTGAAATTTCCCTCTACGTTTAACAGCTTAATAAAAATGGTTATATTATGAATACATTATTTCGCCATGATAATTAAGAAAAGGAAGATGACAATTGTATTTAAATAAAAATTAAGAAAGAATAGTTGGTACTTGTTAATTGTTATGAAGGCAAGCTAGCAAAATCAATGGATAAGTGGAGACCCTAGGTGCAACTTGTTAATAAATTGAATTCTTAGGAGCAGTTTGGTTCCATTTATGTTTTTCTATTATTATTTTTAGTTTCTGTTTTTAGTTTTTAGTTTCTGTCTTTTTTTTTTCTCTAAAAAAACGAAAACTTATTTAGTTGATATTTGTAATATAAAAACTAAAAACAAAAATCTGTTTGATTGAGGTTTCTAATAAAAAAATTGAAAACAAAAATATGTTTGATTTTATTATCATGTTTCTATTTTTTAATATATATCAAATTTAATGTTTAAGTTTGCTAAACTTCATATCATTTAATGTGGAAAAGGCTTTGAAGCTATAGTTTAAGCTGTTCTTATAACTTAAAACTATTACGAAGACAATAAATCAGGTGAAGATTAGGCTTTACTTTCGATAAAACTTCTGTCATGACTTGAAGAAAAGGCTTGGATAAAGTGCTACATTAAATAGCATGAAATGATGTGAAGACGAAGTAAAGACTAGGCTTTGTAAGAAGATAAACTCCATGCTAAAGACATGAGGATGAGAAGTGAAGAAGGATAAAGTCTCTGTTACATTAAATAACATTAACCTTGTGTATGGTTACTGTCTCCATTGGTGGAGACAAATAACAAAACACAAGAATTCTGTGCCTCGCGATATTTGGTTGCTGACTCAATTTATTTTTGTTCCGACTCCAGGTCATAGAAACATAAATTTTTTGTTTATTCCAAAACCGGAGGACAAGATTTCTTGTCTCTGTGACATAAACAAAACAAATAAGCAACTTCCAGAAATACCCCTCTCCCCATACCCTTCTCCCAACAAAATCTTGTTATTATTATTATTATTGAATATTGTTATAAATTTTCTACTTATTATTAAATTTATCAATTTTTTATCTTAATTATATTA
>JANJEY010000005.1:8504952-8519042 GCA_024703695.1 Erythroxylum cataractarum | reverse complement strand
TACCCAAAATCCCCCTAATTCAGAAGATATATTATCAACAAATATCTAATTCAGAAGGAGATTTTTGGAGTTTAGGAGGAATATTTCTTGCGGTGTCAAGTAAGTCATACAAAAGACGTGAAATATCTCGAGTCACGACGATAAACTGTACCATCTCGACATATTCCTTTCACTAAAGAACAAAACTTTCATTTTCTTCGTCACCAAAGTCCTAGAAATTCTTCTGCTCGCGTGCAAAAACTGTCTACCGTAGAGTTAAGTCATTACTTATAATCATCACCAGTCACTGCCCGTTCCTCCCTTCATTCACTGCAATACTTTTGAGGTTCTGTGTCTGTCAATATGATTTCTGGTAATGTCATTTACAATGTTTTTACTTCTTTTAGCAATTGTTCCAGCGGCTAGAATTAATGCCTATTTCTGACAAGAAGAGTACTTAGGCTCCTTTATCTATTGAAGACAATATAACAAATAAATGTTTCAGTGGTCCTGGTGCCTTGAAAATGTCAGAGAACGAGAAGAGTACTTCTATTGAAGACAATATAACAAACAGATGGCTCAGTGGTCCTGGTGCCTTAATGTCCAAGAACGAGAAGAGTACTTGTAGTGGTCCTGGTGCCTTGAAAATGTCAGAGAACGAGAAGAGTACTTCTATTGAAGACAATATAACAAACAGATGGTTCAGTGGTCGTGATGAGAATTGAGCTTGTTTTTATCTTTCTTTTTTTTTTGCATTCGAATTTTTTGCCATGTGTTGCACAAGAATGCGACTGTTTGGGATGTTACAGGATCTTTCTTTCCAGGTAACTACTATGAATATGAATATGGAGATTTGACATTTGAGAACTAAAAACAAAATACATCTTTCAATTAACCCCATAGGCAGAGACTTAAGAGCAAAGGTAGAGTCTAAGCTTTTATTGTTTTGTAGGACTAAGACAAAAGTAGAAGAGTAGGTTCTTCGAAAGATACACGTCTCATAGGGATAGGTGCAAACGCAATCCCGATGGAGTCAAATAATTGTTTGCTCAAGGTTTATATTTAATGGTTTTGATAATAACTGTATAATATTTAAAAATTTAAATCAAATTTATTTCTTTGAAAAATTAATGGTCCAATTCTATAAAAAAAAAAAAGAAATAAGCTTTTTGCTTGCGGAATCCTCTTTATGAATTTACCTTATTAAAAGTAGTTTATTCGAAAGAATCCTACTAATTATAAAAGTCACATATTAGATCCGTAATTACTGAAATTTTTTTGGCAAAAATAATATCAAAGTTATTTAAGGTTAAATCCATCCAGTTGACTAAAGATGTGAGTGAAATAACGACTAGTTGGAGAAATTGACTATTTAAGGAAGATCAACAATACTTATGAAGTAGAACGAACATATTCAGACTGTCAAAACATTTCTTGGGAATCACTTCATTACTATTGTACTTTAGAAAGTGAAATTACTCTGTCAAGAAAGAAATTGCTATTTTGTTTTTTTGTGAGCTTTTTAGAAGCTTATTATGCAATTGGAGTGTTAAAGGTTAGACAACCTTTAAAAATATATACTTGTGAGCTTAAAGAGACTCATCAAAGTTAATACTCGATTTTTATAGTGAAACATTCAATTGAATACTTAGGAACTAAATGAAGGCTTGGGTTGTAAACCGAATCAGTATAAATCGACAACGTCTTTCTTCTTTTTCTCTTTAACATTTAACTTTTCACGTTACATTGTGTGTGTGTGTGTGTGTGTGTGTGTGTGTGTTGTTTTTAACAAGACGCTCTTTCACCTTTATAAAAGGCACCTTATGTTTTCAACTTACAAAAGGTTCTTTCCGGTTTTAACCAATGTCTTCTGTTTTTAAATTATTTTAATAGAATTTATCATTCAGTAGGCTCCTTTCGTTTAAGTAGGGTGTTATCCCACAAAAGGCTCCTATTGTCAAATAAGCTCTTATCATTTAAAAATGTTTTATCGTCTGATAGTCTCCTATTCTTTTTTAACTAGGATTGTTTATTATATGAATTGAAAGAAATTGCAAAAAAATTTATACACACAATTCACCCTCTCTCTCACATGTGTTTGCTTCTACCATTTGGTATTAGAGCGAGATTTCACATTTTTATGTTTTACAGCACATGATAGATCATGGCAAACACCTTGAGAAGTTTTGAAGGACAATTCATCTCAAAGCCTCCTTACTTTAATGAAAACAACTACTCATACTGAAAAGAGAGAATGACCATATATCTCCAATCTATATATATCGAAGTATAGCAAGCAATTAACGTTAATGTTATAGTTCCTACTTCTGATAACATATAAGTATGGATTGATGCTGACAGGAGAAATACACAACTAAACGCTGAGCCAAAACATCACCTGATATATGCATTGTCTTCAAAAGAATATGAAAAGATATCCTATTAATTTATAGCAAAAAAAATGTGGGACAAACTTCAAGTCACTTTTGAAGGAACAAATGAGGTCAAGAATCATAGAATAAGTCTTTTAGTGCATTAATACGAAACTATTGACATGAAATAAGGGGAGACCATAAACAAATTCTTCGAATGCTTCAACAACATAATCACGACCTAAAGAACTTTAGAAAGATATATCATAATGATGAGCTTATAACGAAGATTTTGATATCACTAATAAAGGAATGGAGACCTAAGGTGACAGCTATAGAAACGACAAAGGATCTAGAAATTATTTTATTCGACTAGCTACGAGAAAATCTAATGATCCATGAAACCAAGCTTAGGCGAGATGAAGGATCTTCCTATAGAAAAGGAATGGCACTGAAAGCAATTGTCGAATCAAACGATGATGAAACTGACATTGAGTTGCAAATAGATAGAGATGACGAGTTTAACTTTATAATTAGAAAATATGCCCACTTTTATAAGAAGAAGTTGATAAAGGAAAGAGAAGGAAACAAGAAAGTCGGAAACAACATGTTCAAAAGGCAGTAGTAATAATAGCAATACATAAAATAATCAAATCATACGCTATCACTGCCAAAAGCTTGGACAAATAAGACCAGAATGTCCTTTTTTTCAAAAGGACAAGTCAGAGAATAGAAAATTCAGAAAGCAAACGATAACTACATCATGGTCAGATGAGGATTCTGAAAACTTTTAAGAAGAAGAACTAGAAGAAGTCAACAACGTTTGCTTCATGGTTGAATCAGGAGGAGATGACGTATATTACTCTGACTCTGATATTGAAGTTGATGAATTAAAAAAATTCATGTATGATCAGTACAAAAGTTGGCGATGAAGTATTTCAAAGAAGTTAAGAAGTCCAAAAGCAATGATACGTCTCTGAAGAGTAAGATCAAATCATTGGAATCTACGAATGAAAATTTAGGGACCAAGAATATGTCTATTGAGATTAACTATAAGCAAAAGGATTCTGAAAAGGAAGTTCTTGAACAAAGTTGGAAAATATGATGCTAAAAAATGTTTATGATAAGGTAAAACAGTTAGAAGAAAAAGTCATCACCTTAAAACTTGAAAAGGAGAAAAATATTGAAAAGATTTTATCTCTAGAGAAAGATCTGGAAAATTTCGTTGATAGAAGTAAGAATCTTGATGAATGAGATTCTGACATGTCAGCATGAGCATTCTATCAAAATTATCCAAAAACGAGTTAGTGAGAGGACTATTGACCTTTAAGTTCGAAAGCAATCAGGTTTATGAGACTTGTTTAAAAGATAAATAAGTCAGAAGCAACTTTCCTCCTAAAAATGTGGTGTCTACTAGCTAACCACTTGAATTTGTGTATATGGATTTATTCGGTACCACTAGGACTCAAAGTTTTGGTGTTAAATATTACAGTTTTGTTATAGTAAATGATTGCTCTAGATTTGCATAGGTTTACTTTTTATAAAATAAGGATGATGATTTTGAAGTGTTTGAGAAGTTTTACAGAAAAATTTAGATAGAAAAGGTTACTGCATCACTTCAATTCGAAGCTATCATAGAGGAGAATTTGATAATAGAAAATTTGAAGAATTATATGATGGCAATAGTATAACTCGCAACTTTTTTTATCCCTGGACGCCTCAATAAAATGGAGTTGTAGAGATAAAAAACAGAACATTAGTTGATATGACTAGGACCATACTATGTGTAAGAGAACTACATCATGGATATTGGGCAAAAGCAGTATCCATGGCATGCTATGTTCTTAACAGATATCTTAGAAGACTTATTTTGAAAAAGACGCCATGTGAGTTGTGGAAAGGAAGAAAACCAAATGTTGCTTACTTTGGAGCTTTTGGTTGTAAATGTTTGGTTCTAAACAATGAAAAGACAACCTTGGAAAGTGTGATGCGAGATCAGAAAATCCTATTTTCTAGGCTATAGTACTACTAGAAAAGGATTCAGAGTATATAATAAAAGAATAAAAAGGTAGAAGAATCAATACATATGATATTTGATGAAGCATTACCATCGACAATAGCAGCTGATTCAGATGATAAAGAACATCTTTTAATTCTTAAAAATACATCGGAGAATCAAATTACTCCAATAATTCCCTCATAATTACAAAATAAAAAAGGCCCTTCTAAAGTTAGAATAGAGTAGTCTCCTGCATCTTAGTAGCAGTCTATGCAATGAAAAACATCGAGAGAATGAAGAGTTCTTGATACACGTCAATATATGCTTAGAGACCCCTTTGAAAGTCTAAGAACAAGATCATCATTCAAAAACAACTCAGTGGCTCTCATCTCACAAATAAAACTAAAGATCGTTAAAGAAACCCTTATTGACGAAAACTGAGTATCATCCATGAAAATCGAACTAAATCAAATTGACAAAAAAGTATAGAATTGAGTACCTCATTCTTAAAACAAGTCAATCATTGGGACTTAGTAGGCATTTTGAAACAAACTTAACTAAAATGATAAGGTGGTAAAAAATAAAGCTAGACTTATGGCTCAAGATTATAATCAACAGGAAGGTATTAATTGTGATGAAACTTATACACCTGTTACTATATTAGAATCGATTAGAATTTTACTTATCTTTGTATGCTATAAAAACTTCAAATTGTTCCAAATGAATGCAAGTGCATTCTTAAATGGTTACATTAAAAAAAGAAGTATTTATTAAGCAACCCCTAGGTTTTGAAGATGAAAACTATTCAAATTACGAGATGAAGTTACCCAAAGCTTTGTATAGTCTAAAGCAGGCTTCTCGAGTATGGTATGAGAGGTTAAGTAACTTTCTACTTAAGAATAACTTTGAAAGAGAAAAGGTCAACAAAACCTTATGTATTAAAAGAAAGGAGAATGATTTACCCATCGTGCAACTATATGCTGCTGATATAATATTTAGTGTTACTAATCCATGCTTCTGTGAAGAATTCTCATCATTAATACAGGGGGAATTTGAAATGAGCATGATGGGAGAATTATCATTCTTTCTTGTATTACAAATAAAACAAACATAAAAAGGAATCTTCATTAGTTAAGACAAATACATAAAGGAACTCATCAAGAAATATCATTTTGAGAATGTCAAACCGATGGGTACTCCTAAATACAGTAGAGCTAAACTTGATAAAGACGAAAAAGGCAAAGCTACAGATGAGATAAAATATAGAGGAATGATTGGATCACTATTACATCTTACAAACTCAAGACCAGACATTATGGTTAGTGTGTGTCTTTGTGCAAGCTTTCAATCAAATCTAAAAGAAAATCACCTTCAAGCAGTCAAAAGAATCTTTTGATATCTCCACGGAACTATGGACTTTGGACTATGGTATCCAAAAATTTATTCATTTAACATAGTGGGCAATTGTGACGCAGATTATGTAGGTAATAAAGTCGATCGAATAAGCACAAGTGGTCACTATCAATTTCTTGGAGGATGTTTAGTATCCTGGTCCTACAAAAAGTAAATTTGCACAACAATATTGATGACTGAAGCGGAATACATAACAGTTGTCAGCTATTGTGCTCAAATCTTATAAATGTAGCATTAGCTATAAGATTTTTCTCTAAACTTTTCTCATATTCCTATATTATGTGACAATGTGAGTGTTATAAATCTTTCTAAAAACCCAGTGCATCAGTCTAGGATTAAGCATATAGAAATCAAACATCATTTTCTTAGAGATCATGTTTTAGAAGGAACCGTTAATCTTTTGCATGTTAGTACTAAAAATCAAGTAACTGACATTTTCACTAAGCCACTCTTTGAAGATAGATTTTGCGTATCAATAAAAGAGCTGGGAATATACAAACTCTCTAATATTATTTCTATATGAATATTCTCTACTACTTATCTTTGCATTTCGTTTAGCCAGATCCTTTTATTATACTCCTTTAGAAACTCTCTTTTGGTTTAGTAGCTCTTTCTAGTTTAGAAAGCCCCTTCATTTAGAAGGCTCCTCTCGGTTACAAAATTACATATGTATTAAAAAGGTGATTTCCTTTGTTTTGTTGTTACAACGTTTAAAGACAAGAGTGAAGTTCTAACAAGCGACAATATGGATCTATCAGAAGATATGCAAAAGATCACGCTTCCTGTATTAACATACGATCATTCATCTTCACACAAGTTCAATGCTCAAGAAACACCTAATATACCATAAATAAACTTCTCTCCTCCACTCACCCTTATTGTTCTTCGAAGCGCTGCTCTTGAATTTCTGCATTCTAACTTTCTGGTTTCATCTCAACTCTTTTAAACCTGATCCATCTCTCTTATAATGGCACGAACTAGATTACAAAGGCAAAAGAAAACTCCAACTTTTACTAATAGTAATGGTGAAGCGCATGTTATTGAACCTCGAGTGTCAAAAGTACACTGGGTTATAAATGATGATGATTTAGATGAAGAACCTTCTTGTTAATCAGACAACCACAAACCAGAGAAAGTCTTGCAAAGCAAGCTAAGAAATTTTTTGAACAAAAAGAAACCACTGATGCTGAAAAGAAAGATGAAGAAAAATTCAGAAAAAAAAAAACAAGGGAAGAAATTAAAAAGAAAATCACCTATGACTAAAGAAACTATCAGGACTCTATTGATAGAAGTGAGTTCTTTCATGAAAAGATGATTCCTAAAGAAAACAAAACAAAGAAGATAAAAAATAGTTGCATAAAAAAGAAAGACATCAATACTACCAAAAATGTTTCAATCAGTGGAAGCTAAAGTTCGCTATAAAATTTAGTACAAGAAAGGAAAGATGGTTGTTGGGAGAGTCTTGCCTCTCATGATGTTTGATAACATATGTATACCTATCTCTTCTTAATTTGTTAGAACGGGTTGGGAAAATTTCCTAAAATTAGATAAGACAGTGTGTGATGAGCTAGTCAGGGCATTCTACACACACATGAGAAAGGAAGTAATTAATGGAAAGCTAGCCATTGTTTCACAGGTATGTGAAATTGAGATTCTAATTTTTGAAGAGATATTTTAGGAGATATAATTGGATATAGCTCCTATAGGGAGAACTGATTTTCCTTGTCATCAATGGGATGTTGATGATCTGGATTTATGAGAAGTTGTTAAATCCATTTACCTTAATGTTGAAAATATCTAAGATGGGAGACCTTAGAGCAAGAAATTTGACTTACTAGCTACTTTTAGTTTCCCCATGAGTAGTAATGTTGAAAGGTACAGTTTGCTAAACACTTATGTAGTGTATAATTTATTGATAAGAAACAAAATGAATCTTCCTGCAATGATCTTAAGGTTTATGGTGGATAAACGAAATCACAAAAATAAAATATGTTGCCTACCTTTTGAAATGTTACTCACTAAGATTTTCAACCATTATGGAGTAGCTTTTGCAAATCTAAGTTGGTACGCACCGGCTAAGTTTCACCCTTTTATTCCTTATTAGCTCGGATGCAAATTACAAAATAATGTCTGGGTGGAAAAGAAATCTGAAAGAGAAGCAAAAATCCTAGATTCTTCTCCAAATCAACGAGTTAATGTTCCTCCTCAAGATAAAAATAGTGCAAATCTCCAACAACAGATAAAGCATTTAAGCCAATCAAGATCAAATACGAGAATAAATAGACAAAATGCATAATCAACTTCTTGATATGCAGATTTTTCTAAGAAGAATTCTTGAATCTGTTCAATAACTTTGTGAATACTTGCAATCTGCTTGGTTTATTTATACTAATGATTTTGTTTGATGCATCATTTACTCTTTTCCTCTATTTCATTATGTTTTATTTCCTCTCTATATTCCTTAGTTTTTGATAATAGCAAAGGGGGAGAGTTTGTATGATACATTTTTGCATATATGATGATATATTTCTAAATGCATATTTCTCAATGCTGCTTGAATATATATGTGATTGATTATACTGTTAAAATTTGTGAAAATATGTGATATATAAATGATAGATTCCATTCTTAAAGACAAGCACTAATTATGATTGACCATATAAAAGTCATAGATATTTTTCGAAATCACTTATTATCTCTTTGAATTTAAAAATATATATCTATTATTGCTTTTCATCATCAAAAAGAGGGAGATTGTTAGCTCAAGGTTTATATTTAAGAATTTTGATGATAACTATATAATATTTCAAAATTTAAATTTTATTTATTTCCTTATAAAATTAACGATTTAATTCTCAAAAAGGAAATAAAATCATAAAAAATACGCTTTCTTTCTTGCAGGAACCCTCTTTATGAATTTATCTTATTGGAAATGGTTTATCTGAAAAGTCATACATTAACTTTGTGATTACTGGAAGAATTTTGGCAAAGATGACATCGAAATTATTTAAGGTTAAATCAATCCAATTGACTAAAGATACAAGTAAAGCAACGACTAGCCGAAAAAATTGACTATTTAATGAAGAGTAACAACACTTATGTATTCAGATTGTCAAAACACTTTGAGCAGCATCTATACTATTGAAAAACATTTCATTACTATTGTGCTTTAGAAAGTAAAATTACTTTATCAAAAGAAAAATTGTTATTTTGTTTTTTTGTAAACTTTTTAGAAGCTTGTTATACACTTCGGATGTGAAAGGTTAGAGAACATTAAAAAAATATGTACTTGTAGCTTAGAGAAACTCGTCAAATTTAATACTGAGTTTTTATAGTGAAACACTCAAGTTGGATATTTAGATAATATACTTAGGCTTGGGTTGTAAGTCGAACTAGTATAAATCGACAACATCTTTCTTCTTTCTCTCTTTAGCCTTTAAATTTTCACATTATATTGTGTGTGTATATGTGTGCTATCTTTAACAAGAGGCTCATTCACTTTTATAAAAGGCTCCTTTTGTTTTCAACTTATAAGAGATTCCTTTTCAATTGTAACAAGTTCCTTATATTTTAAAATTGTTTTAACAAGACTTATCATTCAGTAAGCTTCTTTCATTTAAGCAAGGTCTTATCTCACAAAAGATTCATATTACCTAACAAGCTCCTATGTTTAAAAAGTTATATTGTTTGATAGACTGCTTTTCTTAACTAGAATCTATTTATTATACGAATTGAAAGAAATTACAAAAAACTTTATACACATAATTCACCTCTCTTGTTTGTGTTTGTTTTTATCAATACTGTCACATGCTAATTTTAATTGTACCCATAATAAAATCCTTTGCTCCTCCAACTACTGCTCATTAATTGATTCCATACAGAAACTGCTTCATTTACCAATAGCTTTCCCTCCGAGCAACGGCATGTCATTCCAATACACCATGTCTTCCAATTCACTTGCAGAGTTCGACGAGCACCGATGGTTGAGTAGTATTCAACAAACTATGGAAGAAGAGCTAGGTAATGGCCATGATTTCCCGGTTTCCATTTTTAACGTCCCAAAGACACTGATGGCCTGTGATCCTGCCTCGTACACCCCACAGCTTGTTGCAATTGGTCCTTACCATTATTGGAGTACAGAACTGTACGAGATGGAGAGGTACAAGATTTCTGCTGCTAAAAGGACTCAGAAACAGCTCCAGACCCTTAAGTTCCAAGACGTGGTTGATCACTTAATCAAGCTTGAGCTAAAAATTCGAGCTAGTTACCACAAGTTTCTGAATTTCAGTAAGGAAACTTTGGGTTGGATGATGGCTATTGATGCTTGCTTCTTGCTGGAGTTCTTGCAGATCTATGCCATTAAAGAAGGTGTTGTGACAGTGACTAGAGTTTCGTCAGGAATGTCACATTTGGTCGATTATACAGGCAGGAAATCAGCTCATAACTCAATTCTCAAAGACATGGTGATGCTTCAGAATCAAATCCCACTCTTTGTGTTGAGAGAAACGTTAGAAGTTCAGTTCTCGTCGTTGGAGATCGCTGACGAGAGGCTGCTTTTAATGTTAGAGGGATTCCGCCAGGAGCTTTCTCCGTTCAAGATGATACAGGATCTTCCAAAGATCCAAGTCTTAAAGTGTGCGCACTTGCTTGATTACTTGTATGACACGATTGTTCCAAAGCTTGAATCATCTACAGATATAACTGAAGCTGAATATCCTCCAGGCGACGAGGCCGATCAAAATTCTGGGAATTCAAGTTACGTCAAATATTTTTTCAAAAAAAAAAGTTTCGTCAAAGATTTTTTCAGTGAGATTTGGAGAATACTTTCCAAGCTAAACAAGGGTCCAATACGTCTTCTTAAAGCAGTGCTATTTTCTAGACCTGTTAAAGTCTTACTTAAACTGCCATGGACAATCCTCTCCAATCTTCCAGGATTTTCAATCCTGAAACAACCTGTTCAGTACATTTTCTTCTCTCAGGACAAAGAAGAGGTCAAACCCGAGAACAAGAGCTCGAATAAAGAAATCAGCAAGCCACCATTAGTAGAGGAAATCACGATTCCTTCAGTCACTCAACTCTCCAAGTCAGGCGTCATTTTCTCACCGACAACTAGTAGCATCCTGAGTATTACGTTTGATCCTAAGACAAGAACATTTTACCTTCCCACCGTCAGTTTAGACGTGAACACGGAGGTGGTGTTAAGAAACTTGGTAGCATATGAGGCATCAAACGCATCAGGACCGCTGGTTTTCACGAGATACACGGAATTAATGAATGGCATTATCGATACAGTGGAGGATGTGAAGCTGCTCAGAGAAAAAGGGATTATTATGAACCATATGAAGAGTGACGAAGAGGTTACCAACTTGTGGAATGGCATGAGCAAGTCCATTAGACTCACTAGAGTTCCTTTCTTGGACAAGGTGATTGAAGATGTTAACAAGCATTACAACGGGGGTTGGAAGGTGAAAGTTGAGAGGTTTCTTAAGGTTTATGTGTTCGGTTCTTGGCAATTTCTGACATTGATTGCAGCAATCTGTTTCCTGCTTCTGATGGGATTACAAGCCTTCTGTTCGGTCTACACCTGCGCTCGCATATTCAAAATCGACGACACTAATAGTACCACCACCTGAAACATCCTCGATATTCCTGTCATGTCTTCAATTTCTTTTTCATCCTTCTCTCACTTAACGCGATTTTTTTTCTCTCATTATTACATGATTGTTCTACACCTTCATTAGGCTTGTTTGTTAAGGGAAAGACTAATCTTGGAGATTGTCACAAGAGTGAATCCATTTATTATATGGTAAAATTGTTTGGTGACTTAATTATACATTTTCAATTCTCTTCTAGGTTTTCATTTATAACAAAACAATTTAGAAGAACTGCTATTTCAATGTGTATTGAGTAAATATTTAAATATATATCTTGAATGAAATATTTAATCAATTATCACCTTTAAGTTTAAAGCTTTGTTTTAAAGGAAGTTGATGTACTATATAGTATATACTTTCTCCTTTAATCGTGTGACTAGTAATCATCGAGATTTAATTGATAACGAGAAGATGACTTGTATGGGTTCCATTTTATATAAATATAAAAATAAGACATAGATTAGGTTCCATACTCAATTTAAAATTAAATTATTAAATTTGATTAATTTAATTTTAGTGAAATATAACACTAAAACAAATACTTTCTCCTTTAATCATGTGACTAGTAATCATATCATCAGGATTAAAAAAAGAGGCAGGTGAGGTTTAAGATTCCACTTCTAATATCAAATTAAGCTCGTTGGACAAATGATAGTGACCAAATATAGTTCTTTTAAACAAGATTACGATCAAGTGTATTGGTTAGCGCAATTGGCCTCCTATTCTTGCTTTCTTATCTAACAGATTTTATTTTTATTTTTTATCTTTTTTATTCAATTTTAAATGACAGTAGTGCATATTGCTTATAAACATAGTAACTTGGACCAAATCTTGAAGAAATTAGGCTTGTAAATTATGTACTCAACCATATGTTTTGGGCATTGAATTGATCATGTTTGACTTTTATTATTAATATATTACATCTGAACTTTGGATAATTGAAAAGAAAATAACTTTTAGAGATTGTGAATATTTTTAAAATATATAGATTGGGGAACATAGCTTAGAGGAAGGCACAGTGATTTATGCTACTCATCCTTGTCATATAATCGAACAATCCAATTCAGTATTGATGTGACTTGATGCTATAAGCTCGAGTTGAAATCATTCCCTCTACGTTTTAAGAGCTTAATGAAAGCGCTTATATTATGAATACGTTATTTCACCTGATAACTAAGAAAGGAAGATGTTAATTGTATTTAATCAAAAAATTAAGAAATAATAATTGGCATTTGTTAATTGTTATGAAGGAATGCCAGCAAAATCAATGGCTAAGTGGAGATCCTAGGTGCAACTTAATAAATCAAAATTTTATGTAATTCTTCTTGCTTATTTTAGCGATGACAAATTCAAGTTATTCTAAATGAAGGAGTTGATACAATTAACGTGGGATCATATCGATACTCTAGGACTTAGAAAGACATAATAGAGTAATCAATAAGTGAACTTACGAAGCAAAGGTTCATCCGCCATAGCTATGGGCTATATGCATCTCCGATGGTCCTTGTCAAGAAAAAGGACAATTCATGACATATATGTATGGATTATTGGGAGTTGAGTAGACATACATTGATAGATAAATTTTCGATACCTCTCTTTGAAGAATTGTTGGATGAATTACATGAAATTAGTTATTTCTCCAAATTGGATCTATGTTTCGGATATCACTAAATCCGGATGCAACCGGAAGATGTTCTGAAAACGATCTTCAAAACACATAACAGACATTACGAATTTTTGATTATGTCCTTTGGCTTGACAAATGTACCTTCAACATTTCAGAGACCAATGAATTGACTATTTAAACCGTATTTGTGTAGTTTCATTCTCGTATTTTTTGATGAGGTATTAATATATAGCTCATTGTTGTCAATACATGTAGAACATATCTCGGTGCCCCTTCAAACCATGATTTTAAATTTTGTTTCGTACCGGCTGATATATACATTATCAGTTGTAGAATTGAACGAAATGAAGGTTTTATGTACAGGGTGTAAATACCGGTCGGTATTGACCTATTTCGTTTGGTATCGACTAATATTTATAATATCAACTGGTATCGAAAATTTTGAAAAATATAGAAGATTATTAGCAAAATTTTCAAAGTTTATTAAAAAAAATTCCCTCCTTAGCGCTCCCTTTCTTTTTTAAAAGTTTTTTTAATTAGTTATTTAGTTTAACTTTTATTGTGATTTTTAATTTCAATTTTTTAAAAAATACTTTTATTACTAATAATTATACATTAAATAAAAATTAAAATAAATTATTTTATTTAAATTTGTTTTAATCTTTTATATAATATTTATTAATAAAGTATTAATAAAATGTTTTAAAATAAATAATTTAAAATATATTATTTATAAACTAATATTTATTTTATATATTTTAAATTACTAAATAAAATTTTATTTGAAATTTATATATTTTAAAAAATATTTTTCAAATTAAATTATATTTATTAATTATAAATTAAATTAAGATATTTATCATTTTAGTAATAATTAATTTTAATTAATTAATATAATATATTTAGTTCATAGTAAATTAAATAAATATTTTGTTTCATATTTCAATTCTACTTGAATATTTCCTTATCACGAACTCTTGTTGTAAATTGTAATAATTTGAAAGTTAAGGATATTTACTGTTCTTTCTATTGGATGCTTTGATGTA
>JANJEY010000005.1:8447639-8457654 GCA_024703695.1 Erythroxylum cataractarum | reverse complement strand
GCAGGAAACTAGTTAAGAACATTTCTAACAATCCAAAACTTTAGGATAATTAAAGAATCTTCCAATTTCCTCATACAAAATTTTCTTGATGACATTGATAAGGTCTTGTATTATATTTAGCTTCCAGTGTAACATGGAAAATATTCTTTACAAGATAAGGTCTTGTATTATATTTAGCTTCCAGAGTAACATGGCAAATATTCTTTACCACATGTTGAAAATAAGGGATGCTGGAGCGTTGAATTTAGGGCTGTAATAACAAAATAATTAAATAAAAGAACAAGGGTCTAGGTATCAGTCTGAGGGCTAGGAACTACTCCTGATATGAGAATCAGACAGAAAGCTTTACACTTTCAAATCTGAATAATTCTTTAAAAAATCGTCAACCTCCTAAACTTAATATACAATGCATATAAATAGACATTGAGGGAGTATTTTGGTTTAACTATAACTCTATTTCTTAATTAAAACTAGATTCTGACTAGATTCAGATTAATTGATATTTTGTATCTGAATGTTATAATATTGGATGCATAGAATGGAGACTTTAAAGAAACACCTTCCATTTTCTGGGCAAGAGGGGTTACAAGAACTCAAGAAAATTGCTGTGAGGTTTGAGGAGAAGATCTACACTGCTGCCACGAATCAGGTAATTCTTTGATGAATATCAACACTTTTGTAGCGCCTTCCAAATTCAGCTCGGAGTTTTGCATCCCATATTGACTTGTTATCTGTCGTTCCCCCAATATATTCCTGTCTTCAAATTGTGCTGACAACAATTTTCTTATCTGAATTTCTTATTCAGCCCGATTATCTGCGGAAAATATCTCTAAAGATGCTTACAATGGAGACCAAGTCTCAAAATAGCATTTCGAATGGTATGGCATCCAATAATGTAAACAATCCATCAGATCCAGGAGGTAAGAATGTGAAATAGATCTAAGGCTTATTTGACTGTAAAACTTGATTCATCAATTTCACTGTGCTCCTTTTTCTATTTTATTCTTTGAATGATGGTTGTATGTAGTTTGTTCAGTATCTTCTGATGAGAGCATGTTGTAACCTGTAAAACTTTCCTCAAAATTCTTTACTATAGTTACCTTGCTTCATTGAATTTATTCATGACCTATTTAAAATACATTTCCTAATAAACCCACTGAAGTTAAGCTATTCTTTGACCTTTTCCTTTCTTCCTTGATGTGTGTCTCTCTCTAACTAGGTTTCTATTCCTTCTTGTGCACTGTTCAGCTTCACACAATATGCAGCCCCAGGTTCACAATCCAGGACAGTCACTTCCTATCACCTTATCGGCTAATCAATCTCAGAATATTTCAGGGCGTCAGCAGTTATTATCCCAGAATGTTCAGAGTAGTATGGTGTCTAATGCAGTTCAAAATTCTGCTGGTTTACCATCTGCACTACCACCTGTTTCGGGTTTAAACCAGACTCCTATTCCCGGTATCATTGGTCAAAATCCTAATGTGCAAAATGTTACTGGTGTTCCACAGAACTCACTTGGCAATTCAATGGGACAAGGGATATCTTCTAATATTTTCTCCAGTCAGCGACAAATCCCTGGTAGGCAGCAAATGGTTCCCCAACAACAGCAGCAGCAGTCCCAAAATCAACCGTATCTTTATCAGCAGCAGATACAACAACAAATTATAAAAAAACAGTTTCAACAAGGAAATATCCCTCACACACATGTTCAATCTCAAATCCAGCAGCAGCAGCAGCAACAGCAGCAGCAGCAAAATCTGTTACAACCAACTCAATTACAAACTTCTCAGCCATCTGGTATCCAAAATTCATCCGTCGTGCAGCCTTCCATGATGCAGTCAGTTCCACCCTCTGGTCTGCAACAGTCATCACAACATGTGCTTCAACAGAACCAGCCATCTCAGCAAGCCACACAGTCAATGCTTCAGCAGCATCCACAATCGGTTCTGAGGCAGCAGCAACAGCCACAACAGGGTTCTGGTATTCATCAACAGCAAGCACAACTGATGCAGCAGCAACAGCAGCTGATGGGGCAGCAACCAAATGGCACAAGCATGCACCAAGGCCAATTGATTGGACAACAAAATACCGTTGGTGACATGCAGCAGCAGCAGCAGCAGCAGCAGCAGAGGTTGCTTAGCCAGCAGAACAACCTTCAAAATATGCAGCAGCAACATCCACAGCAGCAGCAGCAGCAGCTAATGCCCCAACAAAATAACATATCTAGTATGCATCAGCAACAACTAGGATCTCAAAGCAATGTCTCTAGTTTACAGCATCAGCAGCAGTTGCTTGGTACTCAGGCTGGTAACTCGGGCATGCAAACTAATCAGCACTCAATACACATGCTGCAACAGTCCAAGATTCCACTGCAGTCACAAACACAGCAAAATTCAACTAATTTGTTGCCAAATCAAGGACAGCTGTCACAAACACTACCTCAGCAGCAACTAATGTCGCAGATGCAATCACAACCGGCCCAGTTACAGCAACAACTTGGCTTACAACCACAGTCCAATCAGTTTCAACAAAGGCTTCAAGCACCAGGTCAACCAACTGGCTCCTTGCTTCAACAACAAAATGTAATTGATCAGCAAAAGCAGCTATATCAATCTCAGAGGCCCCTTCCAGAGACATCATCAAGTATGCTGTTATATCTTTGAGAGTTTCTAGTGTTACTCCGACCATACTTTCTCTCTTTTATGTCTTACTGATTATAAAGTAGGTGGCCCTCAAATACAAATTTAAGTTCTGTTCTGCACCTCCTCAAGTTCAGAGTTGATGCCCTTCTCAGAAAATATACCAATTTTCAACTCATGTGCTGCACTTTTTGGCAATGTTTCCCAAGTTTTTACTCTATTTGTGCTTGCGTGTTTGTTTAGACTGTTATAGATATTGGTAATAGTTTATATAGATTTATACTTTGACCATTTTGATATGTATGTGAATCTATGAACCTACCCAAGATATAAGAAAATTTAGGAGTGTTTCTCTAGTCCTTCTGCTGCAGCTATTTCTTGCAGTATTCTTGTTGTTGCTATTGGAACAACACTTGCATCAATGATGTGCATAAAGGGTCTAATTACTGCTTCTGACATTACCTTATGGCATGGACTACAACATTGTTCAATACTTCACATTGTCACCTAGGGATAGATTATTAGCAGATACTAGAGGCGTGGCATAGTAACAGGTCTTAAGTTTCCTACATCAGGTTCCTGCCATAGTTCTGCTATTCGTGTGATTTATCCCATTTGCTTCAAGACTGGTGATTTCATTTCTGGGAAGGGGACATTCATCTGTATGACTTATTCGGTATTTGTTTATTTAATTTTTTTAGCTTCCCTTGATTCAACGGCACAGACAGGACATGCAAACGGAGGAGATTGGCAGGAGGAGGTTTACCAAAAGGTAATTTACGTAATGTTTGTTACAGGAAATTGAATTAACTATATTTTTATCAGGATTGTAAGGTTTCTAATCCAGGTATGCCATTTTCAACTAATTATAACTGTTGCATTAATATACTTTTCCGAATTTTCCACTCATTATTTATACTTGTGGTTGAAGAATTTAACAGTTATATTGTCCTTTTGATAATTCTAGATCAAAGTCATGAAGGAAACTTACTACCCGGAATTGAATGAGATGTACCAAAAAATTGCTGCTAAGTTACAACAGGTAGGTTAAGTGTGGATCTCTAATCTTGGCTTCATGATAGTTTACATGGTTTTTTGAGCTAACTGTTCCTTGGAATGTGTGAAAGAGTTGTTGACTCTCTTCTTTTCCTTTTATCACTTGTCAGCATGATTCTCTGCCGCAACAAACAAAGTCAGAACAGCTCGAGAAACTCAGGGGTTTTAAGACGATGTTGGAGCGCATAATGTCATTTTTACAGGTTGCAAAAAGTAATATAACACCTGTCATCAAAGAGAAATTGGGGAATTACGAAAAGCAGATTGTAAATTTCGTCAATACAAATAAGCCTCGAAAGCCTATTCCTTCCATGCAGCAAGGACATGTGCCCCAACCTCATATTCAACCTGTGCAGCAAACGCAGTCACAAATTCCTCAAGCACAGTCCCATGAGAATCAAATGAACCCTCAGTTGCAGCAAATGAATTTGCAAGGCTCCATGCCAACAATACCACATAATAATATGTCAAGCTTGCAGCACAGTTCTCTATCCTCCTTGTCTGGAATTTCTACTTCACAACAGAACATGATGAATTCGATTCAGTCAGGCTCCAATTTGGATTCAGTACAAGGCAATACCTTAGGTTCCGTGCAGCAGGTGTCTATGGGATCTTTGCAACAGAATACTGTCAGCACTCCTCAACAAACCAACATTAGTTCCATGTCATCTCAAAGTGCTGTGAATATGCTTCAATCAAATATTCCCCTGCAGTCAAACTCCAATATACTTCATCATCAACATCTGAAACAACAGCAAGAACAACAGATGTTACAGAACCATCAGCTCAAGCAACAGTTTCACCAGCGCCATATGCATTTAATGAAGCAGCAGATTTTGCAGCAGCAGCAGTTAAACCAGCAAGGGAAACCGCAGCTGCCTGGGCAGATGCAGACACATCAGATGCCACAGCTGCATCAAATGAATGATGTCAATGAAATGAAGGTTAGATCAGGTATGGGGGTAAAGCCTGGGGTCCTTCAACATCATCTTTCAGCAGGTCAGCGTGCTGCTTATTCCCACCAACAAATTAAACCTGGAGGTTCATTTCCTATTTCTTCACCACAAATGCTTCCTGCTGCATCCCCACAACTACACCAACATTCTTCTCCACAAGTTGACCAGCAAAGTTTACTACCACCAAAAACTGGAACCCCATTACAATCTGCAAGTTCTCCCTTTGTCCCATCTCCTTCAACTCCATCTCCCTTGACTGGAGATTCTGAGAAACCCGTTTCTGGTGTTTCCTCTCTGGCAAATGCTGGGAGTGTTGGACACCAACAAATTACTGCTGCACAAACAACAGCTCCATCCCTTGCAATTGGGACTCCTGGTATATCTGCCTCGCCTTTGCTAGCAGAATTTACTGCTCCTGACGGTACTCATGTCAATGCTTTGACAACTATTTCTAGCAAGTCAACTGTAACTGAGCAGCCACTTGAGCGCTTGATCAAAGTGGTTAGTTATTCTATCTGTTTAATTTGTGTATGGTATGCCAAGGGAAAATTTTTTTGTGTAAATTCCATCTTGAATATGTATTATTTTCCTTACTCAATTGTGGATATAATGAAAAAGACATAATATCATACCTCTCAGGTCAAATCAATGTCTGCTGAAGGGTTGAGTGCAGCTGTCAGTGATATAGGGTCAGTTGTCTGCATGATGGACAGAATTGCAGGATCAGCCCCAGGAAATGGATCTAGAGCTGCTGTTGGTGAAGATTTGGTTGCCATGACAAAATGTCGTCTTCAAGCTAGAAATTTCATCACACAGGATGGAATTACTGGCACAAGGAAAATGCGGCGTTACACAAGTGCCATGCCTTTGACTGTTGTATCATCAGCTGGCAGTGTGACTGATAGTTATAAGCATTTGGGTGGCCCGGAGGCATCTGATTTGGAGTCAACTGCTACGTCTAGTGTCAAGAAGCCAAGACTTGCGGTAATTAGTGCTCCTTGGTTTTATGATACATGAACTCTTTTCTGCAATTTATTTTCCTTTCAATCTATGAGATCTTCAATTATTTTATTGGTATATCTGATCTCTACTCATTAACTTGGCCCTACCACATTGTTTTCTCAAGAACTTACATGCTAATAGAAGATCTTACTTTCTCAATGGAGGATTTATTCGCCTATAAAAACTTATACTTTGTTTCTAAAAGCAACCTTCACATGATCATTTCTGAACTATGTGCCTTAAAGCGAAGCAATGAGGGTGGAAAGAAGTACTATATTATTGTAATTCTGGATGCATAGGTTTCCAGATTCTAAAAAGAGGATTATACCTTTTCTAGTTTTAGTTAGGGGTCATTTTTGTCCTACTTGTTCCTGAGAGTTAATATATAACCTTATGCTGAATGGAGAAAGAAATGTGACCTTTGCAGGCAAATCATGCCCTTATGGAAGAGATAAGGAAAATAAATCAACGACTTATTGACACCGTGGTTGATATTAGTGATGAAGATGTGGATCCCACTGTAGCAGCTGCCGCTGCTGCTGAAGGGGGTGAAGGCACTATTGTGAAATGCTCATATACTGCTGTTGCGTTAAGTCCCAACTTCAAGTCACAGTACGCTTCAGCACAAATGGTGCGTAATGAGATGTCATGTGGGGCATTTTGTTAACCTACTTGCATCATGTCTTACTATGTTCTCAGTACTATTTTGTGTTTAATCCTGTGCAGACACCTATTCAACCCCTTAGATTGCTTGTGCCTACGAATTATCCAAGCTGCTCCCCTGTATCGCTAGACAAGCTTCCTGTTGAAATCAGGTAAAGGGGAATTGGCGTCCTGATCTTTGTTGCTTTTCTGGCCTCTCTTCTCATAGCAATATGTGCTTATATGATGCGACACATTTATGGTTTATTCCAAGCCATTTTTTGGAGGAAATACAAGGTCAAAGAAAGATAAAAGCCTGTATGTCTTGACTGGGTTTTGTAATTAAAACAGATAAAGCTAGATGGTTTATGATTACTTCTGAAAAACTCTTGGGGTTGTCACCATCATACTTGAAATCACTTTACATCATATAACAGATATAGTCTGAAGCACAGTTAACAGTTAGGGTCCTGTTACACAGAATTGGAATTGTAACAAATGTGTAGTAATTTAATGAAGATCGTGTTATCCAGAACTGGAATTCCTTATCGATACACAATTAAAAATTTGTTACAGAGATGAGAACTGAATTCCAATGCGGCCAAATGCGAGCTTATGATAATGCATTTAACTTAAGTGCTTACTTAGAAGACTAACTCTCATCTCATCTTCCATTTTCATGTTTACTGATTTGTGTATTTGTCTCGTAATGCAACAGCAAGGAGCAAGAGGATCTGTCCGCAAAGGCGAAATCACGGTTCAGCCTATCTCTTAGAACTCTTTCCCAACCCATGTCACTTGGGGAGATTGCATGGACCTGGGATGTGTGCGCACGTGCCGTGATTTCTGAGTATGCTCAACAGAGCGGTGGAGGCAGCTTCAGCTCCAGATATGGAACCTGGGAAAAGTTCGCGAGCACAGCTTGATTAATCTACCTCTCAGAAGCCCCAAGAAGAAGCTGTTAATAGTAGGTTTGGTTTATATTCCAATATCAGTAAATCCACTCTGGAATAGCTGCTCTGATGAAGTTTGACCCAACAAATGCAGATATGGATATGTGAGTTCTGATAATCCTTATGAAACTCAGGAGGAGCATAAATTTTGTTTATGTAATTAAGGGTTGATTTGTGTAAAGTTAGAATAATGTTCCTTTTCCAATGACGTGTTGTCTGCTATAACATCACACTTAAGACTCCTGTATTTGGTCGATTAGAAAGCTATTTGCATTTGCGCTGGCCTTTGTTTTATATGTATATCCAGGACTGGAAGAGGTTCCACATTGTTCTTGGACCAGCCCAAAATTTTAAAAGAAAAAAGCCACCTGGCGTTGGCCCTGTATTCAGATGATTACAATAATGCATCTACTTCCATGCCCCTCCTTTAACCAATAATCAATGCGGGTAAATACATTTTAGACAGTCATTTGATTTTTTATTTTAATTATTATATAATTTTCTATCATATTTAATTTGTTTTTATTTACTTTTTACTCAAAATAATAGCACATTAGATCAAATATTAATGAATATAAAGGGATAGGAAATCTAAAAATGCTCACTTTTTTAGAAATTTAACAGTTCAATTTAGTAATTTACTGAAGATTTAGATAACAAAATTGTTATTGTGCATGATATATAAATGTCTACTTATAAAAAATTCTCTACGCGGTTACTATTTTTTTCAGTGAACATCTATATGGCATAACCAGTAAAGATTTTGTTGGCTAAATCAACAAATTATTAACGGAACTAAAGTTTTTAATTAAAAGGTTAAGGTTTTAAATTTAATAACTTAATTGAAAATTTTAAAATTTTGAGTATTAAATTAAAAAAATTTCAAAGGGTAGAACTTTTTAGAATTAGTTATAAATTATGTGATAAATAAATCATAATATAAAGGATAATAATAAATTTTAAAATATAACAATCAAAATAATAAAATGTCAAATTACAAAAGATCTAATATAATTTAACTTCAATCAATAATGTTAGTAAATAATATTATTTGATTTATTATGTGTAAGACATTTTAATGATCATTTGAATAAAATTCGTAACAATATCAATGATTTAAAAACTGGATCGGATCGGTCAATTCGACCAGATTAATTTCGAACTAGCTTGATTTTTGGTTTGGCTTTTATTATTAACCATTTTGAATGAAAACAGACTGGTTTATTGTTAAACAGGTTAGTTAAATCTGAATCGTTAAAAACCGTAAATATGATTTTTCTTCTTCACGATGGGTCATAGACAGAACTATATTTTGAAATGTTTCCTAATATGTAAAATCACATATAAGAGAAGGATATAAAAGATCCTTCATAACATACAAACCCAAGGTCAAGTATAGAAGAGAAGCATTGAGAAAAGCTATTAATCGAGAGACGTGAAACAAATTTCTTCTTGAATACTTCCAAGTATTAGGACAAGCTAGTCCTCGAGAGATGTTAAAAAACAAAAGAGGTTTTATTTGTTGGGTTTGTCTTCTTGTAGTGTCACATTTACAATGATAAAAAAGTGAGGTACATTAGTATTGAAAATAGAAAATAAATTGTAATTATTTTTTGTTGTTGATTAAAATTTATTATGTTATATTTTATATCACATTTAAAAGAACTAGTAAAATTTTAAAATAAAAATACATAATTTTCAATTATTTTGAGACATTAAGAATATTACTATTTATTGATCAAAATAAACCAAAATTTTATCTTAATTTTAAAAAAGCATATTATAAAAAAATACTAAAATTTTATTAATTAACAATTTAATAAAAATAATGATATTTGGTTAAGATAATTTTAGAATATTTTAATAAATAATATTTAAACTTTAATTAGTTCTTTATATAATAATAAACATTAGTATATTTTTATTTCAATTAATATTTTATTTATACTTTTTTTAATTTATACTCTTTATTTATTAAATACTAATTTTACAATGATTTAATACAATTAATTTTTAAAATTTTAATCATTTTCTTTGATCGATTCGGTAATTGATCTAGTTTTTAAAACATTGGACAGCGGTGCTAACTGTACCAAAAAAGAAACTTGCAAAATCAATAGTTGTAAAGAAAGAAAGAACACTGATACAATATTACTTACACAAACAAGGAGAAGAAAAGGGGTTCAGTCAATTGCGGTTACTTTCTGCCCATCCTATTTCATTAGCATTTATTCATTTAATTTATATGGGTCTTATTTATTATATAAATGAATGCTTATAAAATAAGGTAGGAATAGAATAATAAGACATGATTTGTTCTCGAAAATAGTCTTCTTATTATGTAAAGATAGGACTGCGTATTATCAGATATTTCTAAATCTTGTTTTACTGTAAGATTTTGAATTAGATGCGGGTTGTGATGATAAAAAGAGACTTAACCCACTTCTTAACTTTTAGGTCTAATTTGATCATGCCTTAAAATGGACCTTAAGCTTTTTTTTTTTAAAAAGTACCAAAAGTACCTAAGATAAGGTTGGAGATCGGATTGTTCAGTTCCAGTCTGCCTATTTGCTTGGGGAGAGCTCAAACTTAATTGTCAAAGCTTGGAGGTAATGCACCCATGGTGCTAGCAATCGCAACACCTGCACAACTGTAACTGGTAGCCTCCTTTGCGACAGTGATGACAACTGGTTTGGAGGCTTCACTCAGAACCTAGGATGGTGTGCTCCGATGTTTGCTGAACTTTGGAGAGTTTTTACCTCTCTTT
>JANJEY010000005.1:8401398-8417503 GCA_024703695.1 Erythroxylum cataractarum | reverse complement strand
GCATGATCATGGACTAGCACAATCGTGATAAAGAAGAAGCGTCAAATAATGCATGATTGTGCACAAGCACGATCGTGATAGTGAGGAATCAGTAGGAAATGTATGATCATGCACAAGCATGATCGTGAAAGTGAAGATGTTATGCTTTTAGACAGTTTTCGACACCCTTTACTATTTTGATCATAACTTCTTCTCCGGACTTCCGATTGACTTGAAATTTGAACCACGAACTCCTCACACATTATTTTTTCTCTCAAACAAATTTCATCGTCATCTAAATTCATTAGTAAAGGATTGATAATGATTTATTGATGAGTTTAGGATGAAAATGATGAAGTGTGTTGGAAAGTGTTAAACGGAGTGATTTCACTGAACAAGAATCTATATTTTGGCCATTTATTGATCTGTAGATATCCAAATGGAATGATTTTTTATTTGGATTAAACTAGAGACATATGGCTACAAATTTTATGAAGGAATAAAATTTTAATTATGTCTCGAAGAGCCTCAAAATTTGGCTTGAGGTTGAGTACTGAGTGTTGTTGCAATTTGAGTACAGTCTAACATATTTTATGTATAACTTTTAGAATACTAAACCGAAGTGTATGAACTTTAGTTCATTAGAAACTTATGATATAGAGGAACATTTTTTTAGAAGAAGATGTTGCCTAAATACTTCATTTTTACTTGTCTTAATGACCATGCAAAATTGACCCAAAAATCTTAGAAAAGTTGGAATGATTGATTGATGATGTTATAACTTAGTTAATGAATTGTTGATATCAAAGTACTAAAGGCATCTGTATAATGAGAATGAAGACGTTCATATGATAGTAGTTGTGATTTAAAAGAGATGAATAATATGTATTCAATAGAGGTGAATGAGAATTGGGTATTATGAGAGCATATAATGCTAGAAAAGAAATGACGAGTAATTAAATTATGATATTAGATTAACCAAGTGTTCTTGAGGTGTAAACCTAAGAATAATTAAGACATGTACAGATGATAAGGTTTGATTGATCAAGAGACATGATTAATTAAATATACCCATAATAGTCAAATTGAGCATACATTATACATGAGGCATATACATATGTGTACAATTGAATGTTTATGTAATTGTGCAATTAATAATGTGTGTGTAATGTGTGTATTGCATAATGTTGATGTACAAGATAAAACATCTGCATCCAGACGTTTCTGGATCATGGAAGCTAATACTAATCTGGAGCGTACCGTGAGTCGACCTAGATGATCTTACTTTAAATGATTGTTTGTTTTAAATTCTATGTTGAATTATTATGTGAATGTGATTGTGTTGATTCCAGACATTGAATGTCCAAGACGTTTGATACATGAATTATATATATTTGAAGTGCTCATTGATTGTGAATTTGATGAAATAAGTGATTACTTAACATTTTTATTGAATGCCAGACTAAGGTCTGATGATAAATGTAAAAGTTAAAGTTAATGTGAATGTGAAACTGAAATCGTGTGACTGATTGAAAATATGTGAATGTGATGCATTTCATTACATGAAAGCATAATAACATAAAGACTGTTGTTATCGGAGTAGCCACCGAAAAAGAACTTAAAGCTCAGAATGTAATAAGAGCCTTTGACTCAGTTGTTAAGGTACCCGGTATTCACAAGGAATATGGGAAATTATCTGAAACAAGCTCGATATTCACAAGGGATATGAGCTAGTAAAAATGCACTCGGTCACAACAATAACAACTGAAAGTGAGTCTTATGTGCATTAAATATATATGTGATATGTATGATTTAAATGATCGAAATGAATTGTTTGACTACTCTGAATGTGAAAAGTGAAAATTATGAACAAAAGAGTTTTGTGATGCTACATGATGATAAATGAAATGATGTGAAATATGTGATCTTATGTGTTGACATGTTATGTGATTGAGTAAGCCATCGAGAATGATCAACTCACTGAGTTCACAAAATTCAACCCAAAATTTGCAATATTTTTCAAGCTTAAAGAAAATCTCTAGTTAGACAAATTGGAGTTTAGCTACTGCATTCAAGTAAGAGATAGAGGTCGAAATCAGTTTGCGTCTGCATTTGTACTTCTTTATTTTTCAGGATCAGTTCACATCTACATTTATACTTCTTTATTTTTGTATCAAATTGTGTATTCCGCATTTATTATATCTTGGGAATTTGAATAATTCTATTTTGTAATGACTTTCCAAATTGGAAATGTTTGTAAATTAGATTGATCAATGAGTGTAGTAACACTTGTGAGTGAAAATGTTTTTGAATAAAGAGGGCCTAATTTGTTATTAATTTCCTAAGTATGCGTGTGATGTTTGAAAAAATTTGTAACAAATTTCAATTATTTGACTATTCTATTATGTCATCCTCGTAGAATATGTTTTGAAATATCGTCAACTTGCTCGAGGATATGCCCTATGAGAGTGAGATGCTACATATACCATTCGTGAGTTTCTCAAGCAATCATCTTAACCTAGCACATAGGGAACATCGATTAACATAGGTGGAAGAAGAAGAGTTGCATCTTTATAATCTCTTACCTTGGTAATCATCTGATCGCTCAATCTTAATTGGGTAATGAGCAGTCTCGATGAGCAAATGGGGGGAGATAACTTTTTCCCTTTTGTTTACAGAATCTTCAAGCTGTTGTTTTTATTTTTTGCACGTTGTCATCCTTTACATGCGATGTTGTTTTGGTTTAGTATTGGTGGGTTGTTTACGTCGTTGTTAACGCTTCCTGGATTATTGTTTTAATGTCTTGGTTGTAGGAGAGTTCTTCTGCTATGTTACATATTAATTCTATTTATCCAAAATTATTTTCTTAAAAAAACTTTTTTATATTTTTCATTTATTTTTATATTTTTATTTTTCATATAGATTATTTGGAAACGGTCTTATAGGGTAATGCTGCATACTACTGAACTTCTCAAAACCTCGTATATCAATGAAGTTTTTACTGAGTTGTTATTGTTATGTTATTATCTTATTTTAAAAAAAAGTTGCCCTTTGTCATTTATCAAACAATAACCATATTGCTTATAACAATTCTTATCTGTGTAAAATATTAAATATAATAAGATGTACCATATAATTTGTTAAAATTAATGATGATAATTAGAATAATATTGTACCCTTCTATACCAATAAACGCAATAATAACATATTATCTACTATTTAACTTTACAATGCAAATTACACGAAACATTCAACTGAAGACAGGTATTTGTGAATATTTTGATGGATATAAATTTTCACGTAAGTTTATAGTCCCTCAATCATTGTAATTTATCAGTTATTATTCATGATTTATAACATTTGCTTTTTAGTAGAAATCTGTGTTTTTAATATTTATTTAATTTATTGAAGAATGAAATTCCACATTATCTCGTACATGTTCCATTTAAATGACAACTTATTAGGGCCTCTTGATCTCAGGAAGTGCTGACAACTCCATTAATATATTCAAACTTTGTCCCTGACCGTTTCTAACAACGGTATTTCTAGAAGTCAGAATCCCCGGCCTTCCTTAAATGGCCTTCACTTATTACAGCCCTCAACGGCAACCTTCCCTAATTGAGTGTTTGGACTGACATGAAACTTTAATTGAAATTTGAACAAATCCTGTACCAATCTCCACACCCTCAGGAATTGTATAGGTCAAATTTTGTCTTAAATAGAAGAAGAAGTAGAAAACACGGGATTGGATTTAAAGTCGGTCCAAAGTAATTGCATAAAAACACGGGATTGGATTTAAAGTCGGTCCAAAGAAATTGCATCTCTCCCACGCAAATAATCACATGCTGCCGAAATCGAAGAAAATGAGATAAACAACCTTAAAACTATTAAAATATCTCTTCTAGAATGAAGCAGAGACCATTTGTACCATGGATAGCAGCCACCTCAACTCCGTTTCTCATTCCTGACCAAACATACGTACTCTCGTGTCTTATTTGCGAATAGATGACAATGACTTGTCTAGATATTTTGTACCATGCATCCCCACATCCCATAAACACAGGACAGTATGAATGACTAGCTTAGTTGATCATTAGCAAGGTTAATTTGGGACAAAAATCAAGGTTTGAATCTCGACAACGGAAGGAGTGGATCGCATTACTAAAAAGCTGACTGAGATTAGACTGTAATTTACCCCCTCATTATTCTGTCAGGTAGGAGTGTGGGGGCGTCTAGGGTGGACGATTCCACCTTTTGGGATAAGAACTTCTTATGACTGAAAGCAGTTTATACTATAAGGGTTAGAGCACCCTATTTTACATGGGATGTTTCAATCTTGTCCACATATTTATATAAAATTTAATAGAATAAAGTTGAAATTGATTAATTGAAACAGAATATGTAATTCTACAATATACAAACTATGGAAAAAATAATAATTGCATGTTCCATGTTTTTTTTATTCTTTTTAACTACTAATAAAATGCTTGTTTAAAAAAATAATTTTCAATGATAATGTCACATGCAAAGTTTCAAACTGATGAAAATTCTTGATATTATATAAATAATATTAATTAATTCCAGAAATTCGAAAGCATCTTTAATTGTTGATCGGCTTCTTTAAAGGATGATTAATAACACAATCACGTTTAACGAGACTTGTTGTCCCCTTTTGACTTTTGGAGGCTAGCGACAAGGATTTGATTAAGCTTTTCTTCACCTTATTTTAAATTGAGACCGAGTGATTCAAACACTATCATCTCTTAATCAGATATCTCGAGTTTGAGTTTTGAAGATAAAAAAATCTATTTAGCCAGTATTTTATATCTTATGAGTTGATCCGATATGAGCAGAGATTAATCTGCGAATAGATAATTTAAATGCGTCTCCTTTTAAAAGATTTCGTAATCTAACTAAAAAAAGAAAATTAATAAGATGCACATCAATGTACTACAAAGGTGGACGGAACTTTTTTTATAATTCAGTTCTTATTATATTTTATTCATATATTTATATAAATTAAATATATTATAAATAAAAATTTGGGCATATAAATAGTTAATTATTCAATAAATTAATAATAAAATTAAAGCTTTCTTACAATTTTTTTTAATTCCGTACGCAAGTCACGGCAATCCTGCGCATGTGATGACAAGTCATGTCATATTCCAATAGAAATCGCATATATGAAAAAGAAAACATACACTAGAAGATAAAAAAGAGAAGTTTAAATTTGTACATACCAAAACTAATTTTTAATATTAAAAAATGGGAAAAAAGAACAAGAAAAGAAGTTAATGATAACGTAACATAACTCCACTTTGAAAATAAAGGAGACCCACTGTCCGACAACTGACAGAAGAGGGGAAAAGTATGGCGACCACCCAACTTATCGCGATATCATCGAGTTTAGCACTTTTTCTCGCGATACTTTTAGTATCCAACGTCTCGGGATCCGGTGCGCTAACTTGGATTGGCTTGACTGGTGGTTTGGATTTTGCCGAGAAAATTAAGGAGAAAACATTTATTAAGGAAACAGTTTTTTGTAACAATTGTTGAAAGCGACATGTCACGCAAGTAATGGGCTGAGAGGGCACGTGTACTCGCAGAACGTGGCGAGTGAAGTGCACGGACTAAGTTGGGGACTGGCCGTCGAGGATCTGGGAGGAACTAGTCCAGATGGAGACCATCCAATTTGGTAGTGTGACCAAGCTGTGTGTGTGACACCTAAGAATTTATGGTTTGACGTGGAGAGTTTTTTTTAATTATATATATCCTTTTTGTTTTAACTTATTTGAGGAGTTAAGTTTGGCACCATTCAAGGTTTGTGCTAGTCCCATTTACGGTTGGATGTTGCTCACCAAGAGGATAAGGTTAATGATAGGTGTGGACAATGTTCTGAAATTCAGACCGATCATCGAATCGGTAACTTTATTAGTCACTGGTTTGATCGGTATGATCGGTTCGACCGAGGTCGAACCGGTATGACGTAATAATTATACAATAATTATATTTAATTATATATAATGTTAAAAATATTTTAAAAAAATCAAAAAAATAAAAAATAAAAAATAGTCGAACCGGACCGGTTCGACCGGTCAATTGACCAGTTTTGACCGGTTCAGACTGGGTCAATTTATAGCCAATTTTGAGAGATAAATTGGATCAGACCACTGACCAGTCATCGATCGGACCGACCGATCCGGTCCAGGTTTAAAAATAAAGGGTGAAGCAAAGCAAGTCTTCTTGCTTCATTTTTTATCGCTATTTGGGAATAACAAATTAAAAAATTGTAAATCCTTTTCAATTTTTTTATTTTTATTATTTAAAATTAGATATTTATTAATCATGAATTGATATGATTAGTGTGTTGAGCAACAATTTTATCACAATAGTTTAAGCTATTATACGAGGCCAACATAAATAATTTTTGAAACAACTTAGAAAATACGGAATACTTTTTGAAACAATAACAAGTGTTCTTAGGTCTTACGTTGGTTTGGATTTACTCCCAAAAAAAATAAGTTGAACACAAAAGGGGAAAAAAAAAAAAACAGCCCATGTATGATTTGCCTGTAGTGGAAAGAAAATTGTGTCACCTCTCTTTATATCCCATCCCTGTTCTCAGTCTTTATTCTTATTTCCTAGCAAAGGGACACTTTGACGTCCTTTTCATTCTTTTTCCGTGTAATGCAATTAACCCTAATTTTCCAATATTAATCATCTTCAACGAGAAAAAATGTGATGTCTTTTCTCTAAAAGCCCATAATGGAAAAGAAGAGGGTACCATATGAATAAAAGTTGGAAAGCTGTCAGGAGCAGCTTCTACTCGTGGGTGTGGTGGGAGTGGAGTGGGGAATTGAGATTCATTGAAAGCACTTCCATTACTAGCAGTTAATGCATTCTGCTTTTTGCAACACTAGACAGAATCAATCCACGGGCACTTTATTATGAAAAGAAGTTTGAAATCTGGGAAGATTGATTAACCCAAGTGTATACAGATAAATATGATACGGGCAGTTACCTTTATATAAGATATTGCAGCTTCTTTAGTTGATTTTAAACAATATAGGAAAACCAAGTTCTCAAAACGAATTCTATAAATAATAAAAAAAAGAGTTGAAAACGTGTAGTGTGGGATCGCCAACACCACACATCTGACATATCTCACTTTCTCAGACGAGGAAAGCCAAGAAAAAAAACTTTAACGGCACAGGTGAGTTAGTAAGAGACTCTCTTGATTTAAGTGAGATCGCAGGTTTAAACTGTTCTCATATATGCAACTGTTTAAAATTTAAAGCTAAAGCTTCGTCTCTCGTAAAGGATCTATCCGATTCAAGCAGGGATTAGTCTGAAATTAAACAACTTAAAAGTACTTTTTTATATTTGAGACCCTCCTAAAATACCTAAAAATTATATATATAAAAGACTAGAAGAAGAAACACGGCACACGCGCACGTAACTTAAGATCTTGAGCTTAGCTGACGAAAAATATCCAATTCCAACCACTCGCTCACTCCAACAGCTTTCTGTAGTTCTACCATCGTCTTGGATTGGTGGGACGTTGTTGTCAACCATAAAATGGATGGCTTAGATTCTATCTCCTTCTTTTATCATTCTAACAAGGTGTTGGAAAATTAAGGAAAGTGTTGGACTACGCAGACCAGCCTTCACGACCAAAACCAACTAAGTTAGTTGGACCAGAAAAAGAAATAAGGTTACCAGTGGTTTATACAAATATTATCTTTTTATTGGGCATCACAAGTTAGGTAGATGTGTGACACTGACAATTGAAGTCTCAGATTTAATAATTAAAGTGACTTTATAGTTAATTAAAAAAGGAGAAAAATGGTTTAAGCTTGAGAAAGAATTGGTACTTTAATTAATTTATCTTTTTGAACAAACGATAAATAAAGAATAAGATACTCAAAGAACTTAGTAAAAACTCAATTTAACTAATGTTTTATATATATCGGTATAAGTCATAATTATTCTGTTTAAATATGATTAGATAAACTTTGGAGCGTGCACTTAATAATTTACAAATTATTTGTTAGTTAATAATATTTATAAATTTCAAAAATAAGAAAGGAATGGAAAAATCAAAATGGAACTTATTCAGTAACAAGATAGAAGGAATACGAAGACGAGGATATTGACCATGATGATAGCTCCAATCACAAGCCAACCCCTACACATTGGTTTACGTCAATTTTTAAGATACATGTGGGCATTGGGTACGAAGTCGAAAATGACACATGATGTAAGAGGGTCCTTTCAATAAGCTATAATTCGATGGTTGATGTTACACCAAGAATGAAATATAGCGTCCAGAGAAAGTTTCTTGTCTAATGCTTGTTTTCATATTATATACTGGTTGGGTCGGTCATGTTAAGCCTAGGTCTAACTTTAGGATGTCGTGTGCGTTTATTGACCCATTTCTAAGATGTTAAGTTAAACACGATAAGTATTTACTATATAAAATTATTATCTCCTCATGATGTAGGTACGACTCTAATAACTCTGATATTCTTTGTTCATAGACACAAAACTTACGACAAAGAGCTAACTTAAGTATCGGAAGGGCAAGCTGACAATTAACCCCCGACGTATCTTTATCATTTTTGCAGGTATCTCATAGTCCAAACTAATAGAGATCACAGATCCAAACAACAACGTCCAGTTTCAATAGAATCAGACTGAACGTATACATATCATTTTGAGAGAGAGCCCTCTAAATCAAGAATTATGGAATTGATTAAACAAAACTCCTTTAGAAAGTGATATACATAAATGGTCATTTTCAATGTGAGCTTCCTTGAAAGCTCCCTCCATCAATGCTTGGCATTATCTACATGTTTCCTCTTTTATTATTTTATTTTTTTCTCGTGTCCTTTTTCCAACCCTATATTACAATTCTAGCTAAAGTAAAAGTGTTACATATGACATATCCGTCCAAATAAAGAATATTAGAAGAATAAGATGGAGCTAGCCATAAATGTTCGGCTCGGCTCGTGAATCGTGATACGTACGAGTCGAGTGTTCTTGATGATGAGGTATGGCTGCTGGACTAGACATCGGTCAAATCACCTTTCTGGTATGGAGATTACTTTGATTATTATATATAACTTCTGTCACAATTAATGGCGTTCATTGATTATAATGTATTCACATACGTATGTATGTATATGTATATACATATACAGTCTCATTACCGTATTGGATGTGACAAAATATCAAAAAACGTACTTCGACAGACAAGACAAACTCGTGTACCAAAGTTTTTTTTTTTTTTCTCACGAGATATTTTAGGAAGATCTCAATTATAAAAAAGTATTTTTAAGCCGTTCACATCTTAATTAATTCTTACTTGAATCGGATATGTCCTTTATAAGAGGCAAAGATCTGATATCAAATTTTAAATTGCTACATGCATGAGAAAGATTCGAATTCCCGACCTCATTTAAGTCGGATGAATCCCTTATCAATTCGTAAATGCCCTGAAGTTTCGTGTACCAGAGTTGAAATGGAAAGAAATAATTTTAGTTGGAAGACTGATTCCTGCTGTCCATATTGGTTAAAGATATTAATGGTTATACGGATTCTTCTAGGGATGTAAATCACTTTTATTATATTCTCAGGTCAAATGAAAAATTCTTTAGCATGGGGTATTAGGATCATTCTTAAATTTAAAAGAATTTGAATATTGATGAATGTATGAGATGACTTTATTGTAGGTTTCCATTAATTAAAAATAAGATTATATAATTTTTAGACATCTCATATTTTCAAATTTTAAAGTATGATATACTAAAAAATAATTAGATAAGAGCTAAATAATAATTATGAACAATTATAAACTTTTGTAATTTCTTGATGTTATTCAATATAGAAAATTTTCCCTTATCTTATATTAATTTATCAAGATAGAGATTCATATAATCAAATCAATGAAATAGTCTCTTTTGTAAAAATTACAAAAAAAAGTTAACGTACATAAATAATTTTCTTTCAATTTTCGCAAAACGAAAAGTCTTGTATATGAGGTACATTAATTTATATTATTTTATTAATTATGTTTTATGGTGTAGAAGGTAAAGAGAGAATTGTGTTTTTTTTTTATATCTTAAGAGAGATACACGAAACTTTAATTTACTAGTAAGGAAAAAAACATCATAGAAATATCCTCTAGTAGGATAGACAGACAATTTACAGGCAAGTTTTGAAACAAATGGACGCCAAATTTAAGTAAATTAGCGTAAATAGTTAGCCAATTCGCAGCTCAATTAGCTTTATAATATATATGTCAAGCTTTCACGATCCAATTTCTAACTATTAAATTATAAATATTCAAAAGCAGAGAATTATACTAAATTTGATGTTCATCAGAAGAGGATAATATGTTGATAACTATCATGGAGTCCATATCTAACTCTATTTGTCAGTACCTGAGATTTCATACAAGTTGTAACGCGTTAAATACCTCCGTAGTTATGCGCAAACTTCGGTTAATTGACTCCTAAAACTTGTAATACACGGAAAGAAACGTCTTTTTTTCTTTCCTCGGAGAAGTTGAGTACGTTGAGAAACTGTGACTGAGCCTTCTCAAATGACTATAAAGTAGACGAGCTCTTTGTGATAGGAAATGAAGGGTAGACATTGAGTTTCCAAATGGTTGCCTTGATGGAAAGTGACAAAGCCTACTCCATTGAAAACTTAGGAAGGTTCGTTATCCAAAATCTCCTGTAGATATTCGATGACGGAGTCAAAAATTTAAAATAAAACGACCTAAATATATAATTTTTTTTAAATTTTAAAAGTGGCCCAATATATCATTAAATCTCAAATAACTATCATTTTATATACATATATATATAATTTTTTAAGATTTGTGTACTGGGCTCTAAGTGGCTCCGTCTCTGTAGACACTAACCCTGCTTTAGCGAATAAATGTGATAAGACTCTTTCTATTTTAAAAAATTACAAATTCAAATAAGAACTATAATTTATTTTAAAATTAAATATAAAATTACGATATTAAAAAATATACTAAAACTTGTAAATGATTCTTTACTTAATTTTGAATAATTATTTTTATTAAATGATTTATTCGTCATCTGCAATTCCACCGTTTTTGCGGTCGTCGGGTTTCCACGCCTGTTTCTTCTGTACCAAGACAAGGGATTGGAAAGTGCTGGCCTTTTCTTTCCCTGAACGTATCATTCACTCCAACAGATTGTTTTTTTCTTGATGTACACACGTTTATGGGCACAAGTAACTTTGGTGTTTTTATCAGAGTGTCTCGTATTAAATAGATATGAAAATGTTAAAACATTTATAAATGGTAAAGGTCGACTATCCAAACAATTAGTTATAATTATTTAGATAATAGTTGACCCAAGCTCAATTTTTATTAGTGGACTTTACACTCTGTCTATATTAAAAAATTTAATATGATATCAGAGCAGGTTTGGTTCGGATTATTAATTTCCCAGTTGTTAGTCTGGATATTCAATCTCAGCGACTCGGTCCGGTTACCACTACTTATATTTGAAGTGACAACTGGATGTCCAGTCTAAGTTACACTTGAGAGGGAGTGTTAAAGTGTCCTATATTACCTAGACATGAAAATGTTAAAGGATTTATAAGTAGTAAAGGTCAACTATAGTTATTTGGACAATAGTTGACCCAAGCTTAATTCTTGTTAGTAGACTCTACACTATGTCCGTATTAAAAAAATCAATACTTTTCTTCTCACTTATCTTTATACTTTGTTATTTATACTGTGTTGCATATTACAACAAAGTTCTGATATCATTTTAGGAAAGGATCATCTTAAAACCTCCAAAAAAAACCTCATCATCATTGGAATTGCCCTCAGAGGAGGCTTCAAGTTTATCCGAATATAATTGATTGAACCCAAGATCTTGCTAAGGTTCAATATCAATACGCTGCCAAATATATGTAGATTTTTGTTTTCTTTTGGACATATTTCGTTGGAATCTTATTCTTAGGAGATAATGGAAGATGACGTTTTTACGAGTCCAAGCTTTGGTTTTTCTAACGTCGCCGCCTGATGGACTTTATCAATATGCCAGTTCATTACGTGACCATTCATTCACTGTTTTATCTATCTCAGTTTATTGGCTTTATTATAAAAAAAAACAAAGTAAATGAAAACACAGGTAATGCTTGCTTGCTTTTCACTGACATCGTTGCTAGTCTTTCAAGGAGTAACGATTCAAAGCATCGTCACATGCTATGAACAAACTAGTTTTGTTTGGACCCAACTTACTTTGTATTGGATGTATTAAACTATCTCGTATTCTTTTTGGGTTCGATGCCATATTTTGGGAAAGAAGTTTGATGCCAAAAGAATTCCTTTTCCCTTATTGCATAATATTTAAAGGATTCGTGTTTATTTTATAAAATTAAGAATAATTTTAAAAGAGCTTATTTATTAAACTTATATTAGTTATTGTTCATGATTAAAAATAATTATCGGTTCAATATTAATAAAAAAATGAAGACTAAATTCAATCTATTCATATAGTTCAATCATAAAAATTGTGGACAATTCAATTATTTTGCTCATATTTTAATTTTTTAGTTTTATTTATTTTAATAATTAAAAATGACTTCATTTAAAACGTTTTTATAAATTAAAATAAATTAATTAATTTATATTTAACAAAATTTTTAATTACACTTCAAATTCTTCAATTGATAAGAGCAACTTCTTTCAATTATGTTTCAAATTTTTTAATTTTATTTAATCTTTAAATAATTTAACGATGATATAATATCAATTGAATCTTTTAAACTTTATAATTTTTTTTATCAAGTAAAATAATTGGAGCATTACTTTTAAAAATATTGAAAAATATATGCATGTTAATATTTGGGGCATTACTCAAAGAGATTTACTTTTCTCAAATAAGATTTTACTTTTGATGAAATGAAATGAAGCCCATAAAAATATAATTGTTTGATTTTTTATAAATAAATAAATAATCCAATGGAAGCATTTAACTTTAGAATGTTGGGATAATTCAAAGACTCCATGGTTGGTCGTCTTTAGTCCTTATCCTCGTCATTTGTCGCTTCCTTGTTTCGGTTGTCTAAATCATCATAAAAGCTAGGGAAAGAGAAATTGAAAAGAAAGGAGAGAAGAAAAAGGAAAGAAAGCAACATGTTTACAGTACACATCCCACGTAAAGAAAGATTAAAAGATAAGTTGTGTTTACAGTACACATCCCACGTAAAGAAAGATTAAAAGATAATTTGTGCTAATATCAAAAAAAAAAAAAAAAGATAAGTTGTGCCAGCACGGGTGGCTTGGTTTGATAAATTAATAGGATCAATTATAATAAAATTTTAGGTTTAACTTCCGGTAATAGGAGGTGATAAACCGCTTTATTAAGGAGTTGATCAAAATTAGACCGTGATTTATTCATCTAAAAATAATCAGACCTGAAAACCCTTAAAATTAAAGATTCAACTGTTTTTGGGAACAAAAAATAAGTTGTGAGAGGAAGCAAAACAAATAAATTGCACGATAAATGTCCTAATCAATCAAAGTTATTATTCAAATATGCCTTCATTTCGTAGCGAGACGATATATCGAGGAGTCTTTGAGAGATTTAAGTTGCTTTTCTAGGGTTTAACTTTTCATGGTGAGTGTCTCTTTCCCATTCTCAATAAAATATAAAGTAAAATGCATTCTTATTCGTCCCAAGAGTCGAACCACGACAAAGACTAGTGGAGTTGGAATTATATGCCCTAAAAACAAAGTCCTTGATTGAACTTCTTGTCACGACATGCTTGATGCTTTTGGTACATATATATAAATGGATGTCTCTACTCTCTACTCGTTACTTTTTTTTCTTTTTCATAAATGTCAAAAATGGTGTGAATTAGTCACATCAAGGGCGGTGTATACATAACTTATAATAGTATGACTGTGTCTTAGGCAATATTGTTAAAACAAGTTAAACTTTAAAAAAATTAAAGAGGTGTTTGACAACCAGTTAATCATTTATTTTTTTAGTTTATTGACTGTTTTAAAAAATTATTGATATGTTTGATAAATAATTTATTGGCTATTTTATTTATTTCCAATAAGGTAATTTCTAAAAACACTATAAGATGAGCTTTTTGAATAATCAGCCAAAATTTATTGGTAAAAAATCATATAACTTGTTGCATCATTCATATTAATAAAAATATATTATTATTATTATTGTTGTTGTTGTTATAGTTTTTATTAAAGTTATAAACTTAATTTTTGTAAAATTAAATATCTAAATTTTTATTAAAATATTCAACGAAATACTAAAAAAAATAATATTCATGCTCTTATATATATTTTAAATAATGCCCTTATAAGTTATTTTAGACATCAACTAATACTAAATAACTAATTTTACCAAACATCTTTAATAAATAATTGATGTTATTTATTGATCAAATCAGCTGATATAATCAACTGTTAGCTATTTGCTGGTCAAATCAGCCAATATAATCAGTTATCAGCTAACAACTAATGCAATCCGTTGTTTGCCAAACATGTCTTAAATTGTTATTAAATTATAATAAAATTGATTAAATATTAAATTAAATTAAAGAATTTAAAATATAACTAAAAAATTTGTCTAAAAGTTTAATTAAAAACAAAAGTAATTTTTAACTTTTATAGTGGATATAAATATAATGTTTTATTTCATATTATTCTGCAAAATAATATGGTAAATATTATTTCCAATTCTTCATATCAAATTATTTAATTTATTCAAACAAGGTTTTTTTTTTTCCCCCTCTGAGGTCTGTAGTTACTAGTTAGTCTAGTGTTCTTTTAGGAAAAAACTATATATTTATCTTCCCACTTCGCGGGGCTGTGATTCACGGCTGTTTGGGTAGAAATATGTACTGTCCAACATTTGACCTACCACTATCCAAGTGAATGCGTATGTTATTGCGTTATAGTTGTTAAAATGCTGCTGTCTGTCCTTATATGCCTAGGATATAAGCAATTCGCAATTTGACGGGATCTTCTTTATTTCTAGCTGATTTTGAGTTATGATTACGTCAAGGTTGGTAATAAATGTCACTTCGTATATGCTTTGCTAAAAGAATATGCAAGGCTAATTTACAAATTATTAGGGTAAGCACATTCTATATGAGCCAATTATTTACGTGACCTTGTTATGCATTTTATATTATATATATAAAAAGAGCGATTAAGTTAATTTTAATTGCATTATGGAAGCAATAACCACCAAATCTTGTGTGGGGTAGAACGGAAATTCTCCTTTTCATTATGATAAATTTCATGATCGTCGTAAACTTTGGCAAAAAAAGAAGAAGTAGTCATTAGTTCCATTTTGATTCCAATTCTACTACATTTGAACTACAATTTGATTATTTTATACAATTCAACTATCGTCACCTTACAACTTGTCCTTCCGAAGTTTATTTTATACACGCATTCATAGATAAGGTAGGTCCTACTAGATGCTTATATATATATATATATGTAAGACTTAAAAGTTAACGTAACCTATATATAAGACTTTTTGCTTTACGGTGATATGAAAAAGGTCATAATATATGTAATTTTTTATATATTTTTAAAGAAAGGTTATTTTTGTAACTTGAAAATGTGATCATATAAGTGAAGAAATAAAATTACTTGTTAAGAAAACTTCAATCTTTAAAATTGTCTAATTTTTTCAATTTCAATTTTTTTAGATTTTGGTTTAAAAATATAATTACAAAATATAAACACAACACTTATACCAATTAAATGTTAACTATATAACAATTCAACCCATCTCTTAAATTTTAATTGAACTAATTAAATACGAATCTAAATCAAATTAAATCATATTTGATGTTAGTGTCATGCTTAAAAAAAAGTGAAAAATTGTGAATTTTTTTTAACTAGACGAGTCTATAACTTTAAGCTATATATAAGAAAATCCCATATAAATAAAAAAATAACAATTTGCCATAAATAGTAAGTCCTTCTCAATTATTGTGGGATATTTTTCATTAAAATTTACGGATAATAATATTTAAATTGGGAAAAAGAAAAGCCAAAGCCGACAATGAGGTTTGGTTGGTA
>JANJEY010000005.1:8349726-8368497 GCA_024703695.1 Erythroxylum cataractarum | reverse complement strand
ATAAATAGATACCACTTCTTCATATTTTACTTCATCCCTACACACTATCTCTTACCTCAAATTTCTTACAAAATTTTCAAATGGTTTCCACTATTTCATGTTTTTGTATAATTCTAATCATTATATATTTTTGTTTCGTTCTTAATATAGATAATTCAGTTCGCATGTATTTTCTCTTAGTAATACCATGTATTATGATCCCTATGTTGCTTATTGGCATAGCATTTGAGCAAGGCATATAATTTATTTAATGTAATATCTCTTTGCGTATAGAAACTAGAAAGTCCAACTTAACTTTTTTAATGCTTTTGTGGGGTCTTTTTTGTTTGGTACAGGGGAGAGAATTTTGACAATAAAATTGTAAGATTGTCATATTTTCAAGATTACTTAGTGAGATTTATTGTGCAACTAGCAACAAAAAAACCAACTTGTCCAACTCCAAGAATATTTGTCATCATCAGGTATATATATATATATAGTTAATTTTTTCGTATTTACTCTTTTAACCTATATTACTATCATCCTGTCATATTTGTATATAGATTTATCAAAAATTATTTTTCTATTATATAAAAATAAGACTGTATATTATCAGATTTTAAATTTCCGTTTTATTACAAGACTGTAACGTATGATAATGATAACCACAATAGATAAAAAACAATAATTTCTACATTATATCCGCAATCTCCATCCATTGCCTGGCTATCCGATATCTGATTGAAGGTTACCTTCAAGTATGTTTCTACACAACTCTAATTTATAATTATTATATCTTCAACAGGTATTCTCAAGGCAAGACCTGTGCTGTGAGTATTAAGTCAAATTACTTATTTGACTAAATTAAATATAAACCGGCTAATTTCTAATCCGATTGGCCGATTTTTTCAAAAAACGGACCAATTCTTGAGAAAAATCGGCAACATAGTGATATACTTTGAGAATCTGTCGATCTGACCCGCAGCAAGTTTTGACAACATGCACAGAACATGCATTAACTGATGCAGAATGCACGGAGCTTTTCAAGTTGTTTTTTGTTTTTTCTGAGAATTGCAAATTGAAGTTGTTGATTTAAGAAACTTTTTAACTTTTAATCTTTTTTTTTTCTTGTCAAAGTTTTCATAAATTATATTTATATTTTATCTATTTCTTTATATTTTATGAACATTTTATTTTAAAATTTTTATTGTTAAAAATAAATTACTAATTTTTATTTATTTACTCTCACTAATAAATTATATTTATCAAATTTTAGGTTATTTTTTTATCTCTTTATACTTTAACTGAAAATTTTAAAATTATTATTGTTAAAAATTAATTATTATTTTTTATCATAAATTTTTTTAATACATTAAATTATTAATTAATACATATAAATAATTTTGCTTAAAATAATTTAAGAATATGTTAAAATATAATATTTAAACCGTAAAAAAGTATGATTGAAAGATATTAAAAAGTTTAAATAAAGTTATAGTTTTTTTAATCAGTCTTTATACATACTATAAGTTTTTAAATAAATGATAATATAAAATATAATTTTTATTTTTATTATTATTCTAAATTTTATGTTAGATTCAATCTTAATTTAAATTATTAGATTTATTACGAGTTTATTACATATTAATAGGTATTATTAATGCATTTTTATTTTAATAATTTTTTTTAATACTAATATTCTTATAATTTTTATTATATGCTGATTTAATCCCGATTAAACTTTAATTTTTTTTCTTTGACGGATTTAATATTCGATCTAATTTTTAAAACATTGTTTTTAAGTGTGATTGGATATAGGAAAATAATAAGAGTTTTTTTGTTAAGATAAGTAAAAATATAAGAGAGATTCTTTATCGGTTCCTTTAAAATTAATCAACTTAATCATCACATCCTAAGATACTTAAAGGGAAAGAATGGTTAGCTTCCATGTGTGGTGATGATTAGTGATTGATTATCTTAATCTAAAACGTGAAGTGGGTGTGGTGATTAAGAACATTGCGTGTATTATTATTATTCCCCCAAAATAAAAAAATAAAAAAATAAAAAAATAAAAAAAAGTGGGTGAAAGCGAAGAGAAGAATAAAAAACAAGGGGCCGCGTAGAAAATAAATATAATTAAATAAAAACAAAAAGTGGGACCCACATTCCCCGCCCTTCTTCTTCTTATCCACACCTTCTTAAGTGCACCTAACTCTCAGCACTACACTCCTTCCACTTCAACTGATTAACGTCCACGTGTCGGGTGTCAGTTGGTCCAGTGTGTGGTTCGGTCACAGCCACCTCGTTCGCTGTCGTCGTTTTAGTTGGGCTCTGGACACTCCTCAATTCTCATGTATGCTTTTGTTTCTCTCTCTTTCTCTGTCTCGCTGCCCTCTCTTTGTCTCGAGCTTTTTATCAAAATATCAGAGTGTTGGTTTGATTCCTTTATTGATCACGAAAGAGGTGAGAGATTATGAGTCTCATGGTTTTTCTTTTCTTTTTTTAATGGTTTTTTGGGGTGTTTGTTTCCGGGTAAAAGTAACGGTTTCATTTCATGAAAAAGCATTAGATGTTCTTTTCTTCACCCAATTATTTTCCTTTGTTCTTGCTATGTTGTCTTTGATTCTGTTTTTCGTATGTACTATCTTATGAAGTTGGATTCTTTTCTTTTTTTTTTTTAACTTTTGACGTTTCTTGGGAGTAAATTTTACTTCTGGATGATCTTTGCTTCTGTTTGATGCTGGGTATGTGTCAAAACAATGAAAACAGGACAAACATGGCAATATGGTAATTTTGGCGTCAGCAACAAATATGGGTTTAGTTGGATAATGCTTGTTTTTCATTTAAAGCAAATCCCAAGTTTAAAGCCTTTGTTTGGCTTAGTAGGAGTTCACTAGGTCCTGGTGTTTCTTCACAAGAAGAAATTATTGGTTATTCTTTTCCATAAAGAAACGATCTTTATCGCAATGTGGAGTGACTACTTATCCTGCTGCATCTTTTTTATGACTGCAGGGTGCAATAGGTTGCGTCTGAATTATGTGTAATTGAATCGATTAGTTATTGCCAGCCCCAGTTTTTTGACATTTGATTGATCACGAGATATTTCCTCGATGGGGGGAGCTTGTTCTAGGAAGCGAGATCAATTGGAGAACGAAGATAATTTACAGGGTGGTATTTCTAGGAGATACAGTAAAAGTTCAAGCTCTAAGTGGTTGGCAACGTCATTTTCTAGATGTTATAGTGATTTACAAAGGGGACGTGGGAAATGTCCATCCCTTATGGAATTGTGTGTTAAAAAAATATGCAAGGTACTCTCTTTCCTACTTGCTGATTGTTTCAGAACGTGGAAAATGCCAGGAATGGCTGATATTTTGCTCTTTTTACAGGATATAGAGGATCATAGTAACTTTTCCATGCTTCCAAAGGACATTAGTCAGCAAATCTTTAATGAGTTGGTGTATTCTCAACGTATGACTGATACTTATCTTAAGTGCTTTCGAGATTGTGCTCTCGAGGTATGACTGTGCTTGATTTTTGGAAAGTTCATACCTTTTTGATCTCAAAAAACGTTTCTCACGATATCTCTTATAAACAGTTACGTTTTTTTTTCGTTGCTGACCTGAATGGTTTTGGGGGAGTTACGACAGGATCTTCATCTTGGGGGGTGCTCTGGAGTTAATGACAGTTGGATGGATGTCATCTCTTCACAGGGAACTTCTGCGCTTTCTGTTGATCTTTCTGGTTCTGATGTCACCGACGCTGGATTGATTCATCTCAAGGAATGCAGAAATCTTGAAGCCTTGAATTTGGATTATTGTGAATGTATTTCAGATATGGGCCTTACTCACATCAGTGGTAAACTTTTATCTGACCTGTTTTCCTTTTCATTTTTATTCATAGTAAAGTAATTTTCATGTTCAAAAAGATCACTGGCCCTACCCCCTCATAAAAAGAGAAATATGGAAATGGATTAGGAAGAAAGGGAACGGCAAAGTCAGTAAGAAAAGGAGTAATAAAGGCCTCGGTGAGTGTGGTACAATAATGTAAGCCTGAGACAACAGGAATGGCTGTGTCATTCTGTGTTCAAAATCATTTAATTTCTCTTAACTAGCGGCTTTAGAAATGCAGAGATTGTCTCAATATTAGTTGGCACAAAATGGCAGTCTAATTAGTCTTGACCCACCATCAACTATATTGTTATCAAGGTTGACCATGTTGAGAAAGGAGAGTGAATGACTGTATGGTACCAGAGATGGGATTTTATGCTCAAAAGCTTTGTCTTTTTAACCCTTTTCCTATAAATTAGTTATTTGAGCACCATCAACAGCCACCATTTCATAGTCGTGTTGTCTAATGTAGATTTTGTTTTGTGCCTTGCAGGCTTCTCAAACTTGACAAGTTTGAGTTTTCGAAGAAACAATTTGATAACAGCAAAAGGGATGAGTTCATTGGCTGGATTAGTTAACTTGGTCAAGTTCGATCTTGAGAGATGTCCTGGTATAGGTGGTGGGCTAGTTCATCTGAAGGGTAATTTTTCTCTTTAGGGAGTGCTGTAAAGTTACTATTTTTTACTCAATAACTTCCACACAGACACACAAGACCCAATTATTATCAGATAATAAAGCTAGACTGTTTATGTAGTTGGACTATTTCCAATGCCGTACTGGGATTAGACAATAGCTGATGTTTCAGCAATGCACTGGTTGATTTATTTTATTTATGATTTAACAGGTTTTTCAAAGTTGGAATCACTTAATATTAAATGGTGTAACTGCATAACAGATGCCGATATGAAGCATCTCGCTGGTAATGTGCTTCTCTCTCTTTGTCACTGCATCTGCTGCTTCCTAACTGCGCCAAACACCCCCAGGGTCCAATAATTGCTTTAAGATACTTTGGAGATAGGCCTTAAGTGGTCTAAGAATTATAGAAATGCTTCTATATTTCAGTCCAACAGTTGTCTTTAAGAGAATATTTAAGCCACATGGTTTGAGAATTAGGTTAATGGAATACAAAATACAGGAAAGCTCATCTGGAAATTATGATCTGCTGTTGTTGTTTTTCCATTATTCTGTAGCTGAATTTTCCATGTTTTTAGCTATGCAGATTAATGGTTAACTTCTTTTCTTCTTCAGGATTGACAAACTTGAAAGAATTACAAGTTTCCTGCAGCAAGGTTACAGATATGGGCATCTCATACTTGAAAGGTACTTGGTTTATATATTGTCATGTGTGTGTGTATGTTTCTGTTAAATAATTCTGGAGATATCATTGATATATTCTCAAACAGCTCGATCCTGATATTCTCTTGATCAGTCACTTGTATCAAATAGCATTAACATCCTATGTAGCTGTCAAATCTATTTTTCAGTGAGCGACATTATTTATGTTCAGGTGCATTTTATGTATTCTAGTCCTCTATCTTCCAGATTGAGTGGGACATATTATTTCTTATTAACCATCTCTGAATCAGTAGCTTGCATTCCTTCCTCTGTTTACTTAATATCCCTAGAAATTTCAGCGGTTAAATCATTTCTCTAAATTGCAGGTTTGAATATGCTTAGTCTATTGAACTTAGAGGGGTGCCCTGTGACAGCTGCGTGCTTGGATTCTCTTTCAGGTTTAATTTTGACTCAGCTATGCAGCAGTTTTGTGATCAATGATACTTATTTTAATCAGTGTATATTGTGTGGTCACTTATGCATAAGTCTAAATTTATTTCTCATGTACATTACCTTTTACAGACCTTGTGAATTTTGAGGTACTTCATTTTTCCTTGTTATCTGAGGCACTTCTTTGATGATGATGGACTTGATAATCTTAACCTGTTTTCTGTCCTCTGTGCAGCTCTTGCTTCTCTGTTATATCTGAACCTTAACAGATGCCAACTTTCTGATGATGGGTGTGAGAAATTTTCCAGTAAGTTTATTGCATTTATGTAGTTCTAGCCGCTTCTTTGCTAAACCTTGATAATATTATGTCCTTATTAAATTCCTTGGCCTTTTTTTCCAGAATTTAAAAAACTGAAAGTACTAAGCCTGGGCTTCAATGACATCACTGATTCTTGTTTGGTGCACCTGAAAGGTACTTTTTATATTAGTTTTATATCAGATTTTTGTTCCGAACTTAAAGATTGAAACATGTCAAAGACTTCCTATAAAAAATGTGCGGTGGAGAAAAAAATTGAAAGGACAAGTCTTACTGGCTTGTGATAGAAAGATTTTTCCAATTATAACATTTTAAAGCCTAAGAATAAAATTGGACTGACAAATTTCAACCCTAATTGAGAAATTCCCTTGACTGGAGACAGGTCCAAGATTTCTTCAGGTTTTGAATTCCTTGGTACTGTTAGTCAGCTTACACTTTATGTAGTTCATTAAAAATACATGTAAAGAACTCCTTGCCTCAGTAGCTACATATTAAATACTACGGTGACCAACTATTGTCCATGGCTTACCCATTGAACTTTACCAATACTTATGAACCATCTTGTGCCCATAATATTTCTCTCAAAGCCCTATAAACTGGAGATGCTTGCCAATCTTTTTGTAGTACATTTCGTCCTTCCTATGGTTCCATATTTCTGCAACTTAGTCAAGCATAACATAAGAGGGGAGAAGACTTGGGACAACAATAGTTGTCTCAGTTAATCTGAATTTGATGCTGCTATGACAGTTGATGATAAAAAATTTACAAATTGATCTTCTCTTATATCTTGTAAGCAGGTTTGACAAATTTGGAAAGCTTGAACTTGGATTCTTGTAGGATTGCTGATGAGGGGCTGGCGAATTTAACAGGTTAAATTAAAAAATTCCCCATATCTATTTTGCATAAAATAAGATAACATTTTCTTTTTCTTCGATAGCATTACTATTTCTCTTTCTGATTGCTGTTGCTCAAGGTAAATAGGCTGCCTTGCATGATTATATAGAGCATCTATCTGTCAAAATTTAGCTATTCACCATGCAAGTCCTGGAAGTTGATTTTATGTCATAATGTCAGAGTGACTGCCAAGAATCATTAAATAATTGAATTTTCCTGCAGTTGTAGATGTATCATCTCAAGCAGTTTGTGTATGGTCTCTGGACTGTGATGGCAGTTTCCTGTCTGAATGATCTGAACATTTAACTTTCTTCGTCATTTGTTGTTTAATTTTGGTGTCCGTTACATTCATCAATTTTCTGATGTCACATACAATGCCATAAAGCTTTTGCACTTCTTTGCTGTCTTCTTTTCTTGCATTCTCATATTCTTTTTTTATTACTGGTAGTTATAATTTTGCATATGCTGCTTGTTAATATAGGTCTTAAGCGTTTGAAATGTTTGGTGTTGTCGGATACTGATGTTGGGAGTAGTGGTCTCCGCCACCTTTCTGGTAAGAAATCCGCATTTTGTTCATAGGATGGTAAATCAATAAACAGTTAGTTTTGCTTTTTGATTAGCACAGAATTGTAGATCCATTCATTCCATTTGGTTCACTTTGTTGCTTTTAGCTTTGACTTTGAGAAAGCTGATTTTAGTAAACAGAATCACATGAGTTGGCAGAATTATAAATGTTGTTCTGGTGTTAGTTTATTCTTGTTAGCGTCATAAGGCACGGTGAATTTCCCTTTAGCACTGTGAGAGAAGGAATTACACGTGTGCAATTTGATTGCAACACTGGTGTGGGTTGTATGTTTTCTCAATGACTGCCATGAATCATCTGTCATACTAAAACAGCTCTTCACTGTAGGCTTATTTGGGGTTAAAACACAGGAACTCTTGTATCTTGTTTAAGCTTTTTCATATATGATTGAAGGTGCAAGGATAGTCGTGTTGATATTAATGAAAATTGAGGTAGGTGATCAATTCTTTTTGAGAAAAATTTTATACAAGTAATTTTCATGATGTTAGTTGCTTCACACATACTTTTATGTTCCATTTTGTACCGATCTGTTTGCCATTAATCCTTGGTTGGTCGTGGTATTGGTATGCTTAACATTAATATACTCTTTTGCATGTTTTTTATTTTCAGGTTTGACTGGCCTGGAAAGCATAAATCTGTCGTTCACTATGGTAACGGATGGTGGTTTAAGAAAATTATCTGGATTGTCTTCTCTTAAGTCGCTTAATTTGGATGCCCGACAAGTTACAGATACAGGTCTTGCAGCCCTTACAAGTAAGTTTTGTGTTTAGGTTTATGGTGCGTTTGGATTCTTTTGATTTTTCAATCCCTTGAATTTAATTTGCTCAAATGGTTTTAATTTCTTCATCTATGAGATATTTGATTCGTAAAACTTCTGGATTGAATATGTTGCCTGTCATTGATATGTTTGCTCGTGGTAATCGTGGCCTTTTGGGAGAATCGATGACTTTATCTTTGATGCACTTACTAGCCCAAGTACATCTGAAAATTCTTAAATTGGCTAGTTTTAAATAGCCTCATCTAAAGTTCCCCTATTACTTTTCCTCTGCATGTCTATGTCTATGTATCTGTTTACCCAATGAAGCCGTAACATAGCGAATTGCAACAGCTTTTCTGTTACTAGTTCTTATGAATTGCATTCGATAATCTTTTTTCTTGGGAAATGTTTTTGACATCAAATCCCGAGGGCAGAATCTACTTATTGGATTGAGGATAGGGGCAATCAAAATTAAATTAATATTGTCTAGAAATAAAGACAATCGAACCTACAGTGAAATACCTGTGTAGTTTTTGCAGCTTGAACTGTAATTTTGGAGGTCTGCCCCTGATTGTTTTTGTTTTCTGAAGCGTGTCAAGCTCTCCTTTCTTCTCATGTCAATATTTTAACTTCTAAGTGATTTTTAGATTTCTTTTCTGCTTTTCTTATATCTTCTAACAATGATCATTGCATTTTTTTTTCTCAAGCTAAGTTCCTGAACTGCAGTCCTGTAATTCGTCAGTATGATTACTAAATGTTTTCGACACACTTTTTGTAATATCTGGCTTTCTTTATACAGGTTTGACTGGGTTGGTACATCTGGATCTTTTTGGAGCTCGAATCACAGATTCCGGCACACACTATTTGCGAAGTATGTGATATAATGATGCAATCTAGTAGAAGAAATGTTAAATTATTTCTTGTGCTGCATAATTCATTTCTTTTACTTCCAACTTTCGAATTCAAAAGCAAATGTGTGTTTCCTGGATGCCCTTGCCTATTACTGTTGTGTTTATTTTTGACTTGAAGTTGTTTGCTTTTGGTGTAGATTTCAAGAGTCTGCAGTCCTTGGAGATATGTGGTGGAGGATTGACTGATGCTGGCATCAAGAACATCAAAGATCTTTCTTCCCTGTTGCTACTAAATATATCCCAGAACTGCAACCTAACGGATAAAACCTTGGAATTTTTATCTGGTTTGTTCAGCACATTGCTCTATATTTACTTGTGATCATTATGATTAACAAAATGTGCGAAAACAAAGATCAACACACCGGAGAGCAAACCCTGAAGAAGAAAAACTCATATCTATTGATTGCTCTAGTGCCATTGAATGTTAACGGTGCTACAGAATTTTAAAGAGTTATTGCAAAGTGACCTTGAAACAGCCACAATCACATAATGTTAGATTTGTTTAAAATCTCTTGTACTATGCAAGCATCATAATACATGTTTCTGTTATAAATGTGCAGGGTTGACGGGATTGGTCTCCTTGAACGTTACAAATTCTCGTATAACCAGCGCAGGTTTACGACATCTGAAGCCACTGAAAAACCTGAGGTCTTTGACCTTGGAGTCTTGCAAGGTTACTGCCAGTGACATCAGGAAGCTTCAATCAACTGATCTCCCGAATTTGGTTAGCTTCCGGCCGGAGTAGTTGGTGGAGGCCGTATAATCGTACATCTTGTAAATAACTCCTTGTGCAGGAGGATCTGAGACAAAACATTTAGACTTGTCTGGAATTGTACATAAAAACACTTGAAGGGTTGGTCATGGGAGGCTTAAGGAATATCAACGCTTAATGTGAAGCTAAGAAATTGTATATAAGCTTCCGAGGCAAGGCATGGCATGGCATGGCATGGTCATTCTTCACTCTTTCAAGTTGAATGCTTGTATCATGTCAAGCCCAATTTGCTAAAACTGCTCTTCTTATGCATTCTTCTTGCTTATCAGAATGTGCAGAATTAATTTAGTTCATGAACTTGCCAAAACTTCATCCTTTCTTATTAACTTGACTGTAATTAAATGATAATAAATATCTGACATTGATGAAGAAGAAGTAAATTATAGGAAAAAGAATAAATAAATAAATACAAATAATATTTATGGTAAAAATACAAATAATAGTAAATAATAATAAGGTAGGTAGGAAATAATCTGATATATACTTGATAAAAATTTATTTAATGATTTATTATATGATTTTAATTAATTAATATTGCAAAAGTTTTTAATTAATTTGGAAAAATATGTTTCTTATGATAAAAAGTATTTAATATTTCCAATCTAAAAATCCATACACTAAGCACTAAAAAATCTAATCCCCCCAAGGCCCCCACAAGGCTTCTCCTGTCTTCTACAATCTTCTCCGTCACAATGGCTTCTTCGCTGTCAGTAGACATAGCCACCACTTTCCTCTCCTTAACCTGCCGCCGTCGCTCCAAGCAGGCGTTGGACTCCCGACTACACGCCACCGTTCTTCCTTTTCTTCCATTTAAGACGCAGACACCTCACTGGTCGCTCTCCGTTAGGGCCGAGCGCTCGTTTAATTCTCTTCGTTTCTCCAACAACTCCGCTTCCACTCTCCGCCGGCGGTTCTGCAGTGCCACAGCCACTTCTACCTCGCTGAGCGAGGACTCCGAGTTGGCTACCAAAATTCCTCCCGATAATCGCATTCCCGCCACCATCATCACTGGGTTTTTGGGGTCTGGAAAGGTACGATCTTTCTTTTAATTTTTTCCAAATTTTATATTTTTAGATATTTAATTTAGTGTAAGTACGTCGTTTGGAAATGGGAATCCTTTCCAAATGATGCCTGGCTTGTTGTCTTTTGCCAAAGATCAGTTTATGATCAAAGTACGCATGTATATCACAATTTTCTTTTGTTACTCTTTTTCAAAAATTTTTAATCCAACTTTGAACACGTGATGGCATCAAAATAACCTTCTGGGAATTAAAGACCGGTCCTTCAGAAGTTTGAGCTGACCAAAATTTCCATTTTTTGAAGTAGGGATTTAGCGAATGATTATTGTCAAATATGCAGTTCAATGTCTAATGAAAAGGGCAGTGGCATGATTATCCTTTCTGTGTTTGTTGTTCGGATTTAGAGTTTGTTTTGCGATGGTTGTTTGCTCATTTATTTTTCGTTTGCTTGTGTTGTTATCAACAGACAACATTGCTCAACCATATCTTGACTGCAGAGCATGGAAAGCGCATAGCTGTGATTGAGAATGAGGTGTAGTATTGAATTTTAAATGAGCTTGTTATTGCTTTAGCGTTATTTCATTTTGATTTTTCTCTGCTACCTGATATTCTTTTTCTTTAAGGGGGCAGTCACTTTGGGTTGTAACCTCAGCTGTTTTGATGAGGGGGTTTTACTTGGCAGTTGAGACTGACGCGCTGGGTGAAAATATGATTTCTTGAGACATTAATAGTACATGTTGGGTAATTGTTTAACATGCAGTTTGGTGAAGTTGACATTGATGGTTCTCTGGTTGCTGCAAAAACAACTGGGGCCGAAGACATTGTCATGCTGAACAATGGTTGTCTCTGCTGTACAGTGAGGGGTGATCTTGTAAGGATGATCTCAGAACTGGTTGAGAGAAAGCGAGGGAAGTTTGACCATATTGTTATAGAGACTACTGGTATGGAATTAATCTGACAATAAGGTTCACATTATGGTTGTCAATTGGAAAGACTCTTTATTACTTATTTCTTTTCCTCTCACCCTAGCTTTTGTAACTGAAGAGCATCTATTTTCTTAGTTGCTGGTCAACATAGTTCTGTGGATATGAAGCAGATTTCATGCACATATTGGACCTTGTTTGCGACTGTTGTTCTAACACATTCCAAATTTAAAATTTTAGGTTTGGCAAATCCAGCACCAATAATTCAGACCTTTTATGCCGAGGATAGTATTTTCAATGATGTGAAATTGGATGGTGTTGTCACCTTGGTTGATGCAAAGCACGCTGTTTTTCACCTAGATGAGGTTAAACCTAAGGGAGTAGTAAATGAGGCTGTTGAGCAAATTGCTTATGCTGATAGGGTTATAGTAAATAAGGTACTTTTCATTTCCAATTTATTGTTCTAAAGAAAAATCAAGTTAGATTTATGGCCATGTTGCCTCTAGGATCATTGAACTCATTAACTTTTATATCTTATAATCCGTTTGTGAGTAAAGATGCTGATTGCATTGTTGAATTCTATCTGTTCCTGACTATCAACTTCTTTTGTGTTATAGACGGATCTTGTTGGTGAACAAGGCATTGCTTCTTTGGTGCAGCGAATAAGGGTTGGTGTCCTAGTTTTGTTTTAAGGCCATCTGTTGCCTTTATTCTTTGTCTTTGAGTATTTGAATTCAAGTTGCATTTGTCTCTGATGCCAGAACATCAATCGCATGGCTCATTTGAAGCAGACACAATATGGGAAAGTTGACTTAGACTATGTACTTGGTATTGGAGGCTTTGATTTGGAAAGGTTTGTTTATTTTTTTGTCTTTCCTTGATACTGCATTTAATTTCTTAATTTTAGCCATGGTCAGATAGGATAGGATTCAATGTCAAAGTAGGATATCTGCATCATGGAAGTTTACTTCTTTTCTGATCAAACTATTTTCCTGGTTGTTGTTTGCACAGTTTTTTGCTCATTCTATATTTGCAACATTGTTCTCCACGGGTTCCTTTATTCTTTTATATCCTCTGTTAATAGGATGGGATTGGAATGTTGAAGGACAGGGACCTTCAATTGGATGCTGTAAGGCATTTATTTGGTGACTACAGTCAGATATCCTGTAGAGTTGGAGCCCTTAAGCCAGATTTTGGGATAGCAATTTGAGGAAATGGATCATGCTCAAACATGCATAGGATTCATAATGAAGATTGGTAGTTATAGGGGCCTTTTGTTGCCGTCTTTTTTTATTTACTTTAGTTGTTGTTAATTACTGTAATTATTGTTTCATGCAGAGCTTGTTAATGTGGTTGGTTGCAAAGAAATGCTGTTGAATGATATATCATCTGCCTGATGTTTTACCTTCTTCTCTTTTCTCTTTTCTTTTAGAATACTGTGGTTGGAGTAGATGCTTTTGTCGTAAATACTGATAGTAAATAAAAATAATCGGGTGTAGTTGCTAACTTGAACTGATTCTTTCCAAGGATTGAGAGTGCCGTTGGAGCAGATGCCGAAAAGGGAGATCATGGTCATGACCATGATCACGTTCATGACCACGACCACAATCATGAGCATGGCCATCATCATGATCATGACCACCAACACGGTATGTCTAGTGTTTCTTCAATTGCAGTGACTGCTTATAATACTGTCCTTGCGTTGATAACTTGTTAATTGAGTTCTTTACAATGTTAGAAAAAAGTTCTGTTACATCAAGTAATGAGTTTCAGCTGAAGATATATATCACTATATACTAGTTGTTTTTCCACACTACATGTGGAAACCTTTTCCACATGCAAAATAAGGTAATCTTCATTTGCAAAAGATTCTGTCTCTGTATAAAATTATACAGAGAAGGATTGAGAGTGCTGTTGGTGCAGATGCCAAAAAGGAAGATGATGGTCATGACCATGATCACGTTCATGACCACGACCACGATCATGAGCTTGACCATTATCATGATCATCACTGCCAGCACGGTATTTCTAGTGTTTCTTCAATTGCAATGACTGCTTATAAGACTATCTTTGCTTTGATGACTTGTTATCTGACGTCTTTGCAATCTGAGAAAAAAACTTTGTTACCCAAAGCAATGAGTTTTAATTGAAGATATATTTCGCCATATACTAGTGTTACCACACTACATGTGGAAAACTATTTCACATACAAAATAAGGAAAGTTTATTTTGCAAAAGAATCTTTCTGTGTATAAAATTATACAGAGAAGATTGAGAGGGCCGATGGTGCAAATGCCAGATGCCAAAAAGGAAGATCATGGTCATTACCACGACCATGATCATGAGCTTGACCATCGTCATGATCATGATCACCAGCATGTTATTTCTAGTGTTTTTTCAATTGCAATGCTTGCTTACAAGACTATCTTTGCTTGTTACTTGAGTCTTCACAATTTGAGAGAAAACTTCTGTTACACCAGGTAACCAGTTTCAGCTGAAGGTATATAGCTACAGTTAATTTTCATATTCAAAATAATCTCTCTGTATAAAATTGGAAGGCAAAACTTACTATACAACTATATATTGTAAACTAGTTGGCATAAGGATGCTATAATTACAGTTCATATAAATAAAGATTGACAAATAAAATTTGAAAAGAATTAAAATAATGATTTTTTTTTTCCTGAATCCAACCATCTCACCTTGATTACTATACGTGTGGTGAAAAGATTATGAATACCACAGTTTTGTAGTGGAGAGGATGCAAATGGGAAAGAGATTGGTGCTGTGACCACCTTTTGTGTCGTAAAATGTTATAACTAGCTAAAGAAATCACATCCCAACTCTTGAAGAGCTTATATTGTAGATATGAATAAGGCATTGTAAAGATCATTTGTGTTGCATATACATGCAAACATTAGACTACATGATTGGAAAGAAAGCTTATTAAAGAATTTAAAGGTTACCAATAAATTTAATCCTTTAATGTGTAAGTTTGACTATAGTAGGTTAAGGAATTTAAAGATAAAAAGGTTATTAACTAATTTAAACAATAATGTAGTATATAGTCTTGAAAGTATAATTATGTAATGTATGTGTAAGTTTTATTCGGCAATAAATATTCTTCCATAATTATGTTTAACCAAAAGATTTTGATTGAAACTGTGCTAAAATGTGAATCCTATGTAGCCAATGTATAGATATTTCTTCTCATTATAGCATTATATCTACTTTAATAGATGTATAAGGAAATATATATATTTATATGATGGAACCTAAGAAGTTATATAGCCAAATACCTTTCTAGTAAGGAAGATGTTCTTTGGCATTTTCCTGTTGCTTTCTTTCAATTATTAAGTTGTCAGATATGAAAGAAGCCTCCACGATGTTGATTGTTTAGCGCTCAGAAATTTATCGTAGATTTTCGTAGGTTTATCGAAGATGGACAAATGTCAACATAAATACCAACGAAATGTTGGTGGTTTGTTAAGTAGGTATATGTGGACTTGCATTTTGTTATCTAGAACATGCTTATCGGAAATTTGATGTACATTTGTGAGTACTTTTTTGCATTTTTCTTGTGGTGATTCTATAAACTATTATCAAAGTTGCGAATTTTGGTTTTCAGAACATCACCATTCACATGATCACACTCATGATCCTGGTGTTTCTTCTGTTAGTATTGTTTGTGAAGGAAACCTGGACCTAGAGAAGGTGCGTTTTACTAAGTGATTAGAGTATTTGGAGCATTTATGGAGTTTCTTACCGATTTATCATCATATTTTGCTTAATTTATCATAAAGTGCGTACTACTGATGGCAAAGGAATGGTGTTCTTGTCTTTCTCTCAGGCTAACATGTGGCTAGGTACTTTATTATACGAAAGAAGTGAGGACATATATCGGATGAAAGGTCTTCTATCTGTTCAAGGAATGGATGAGAGATTTGTGTTTCAGGTAAGATGCAGAATTCCATAATTGCCAACTTTCTGGAATAAGAAAGTTAGTGGTATGCTTCCATGAAATAAGGATAGTTCACGGACATGTTGCTACATGTACTCAGTCTAGGGTAAAAGGTTTTTGTCTATTTTTCTGGTGTCGCTGATTTAAGACAGTGGTAGTCAAGTCTCAAGGGTCGGTTTTGATAATTTGGGTTCTAACTTGACACACACACTGGTTTGTTGTTTTGCAGGGTGTTCATGACATATTTCAAGGATCACCTGATCGGTTATGGGGTCTAGATGAACCCAGAATCAACAAAATGGTGTTTATAGGCAAGAACTTGGATCAAAAGGAAATAGAAAAAGGGTTCAGAGCTTGTTTACTGTGATTACCAACAGGAAGCTTTTCCCAAGTTCTGGGCCATTGGCATCTTGTAAAATGCGTGACAGTTGAGGGAACAATATTGCTACTCGAGCAATCGAGCATTATTTTAACATCAATCTGGTCAAATATTAGGCAATTATATGTCATTATCCGATGCACCTCTCATCGTCTTATACCATTTGTTAAAGAGTGATTAGATACATCATTACTTCTTTCATACTTTGACTAGAATTTGGTTAAAAAGTAAGTACCATTAGACCAACATATGATGGGATTTAAAGATAATTATGAACACTTTATATTATACAGTCGCACACACGTTAAGTCCATAAGAATACGTTTGGAAAAATGGTTTTGAGATAAAGAAAGTAGGAGGTGGGTCATGTAATTTAAACCTATAGCCATTTTAATCCCATCTCATAACACACGGCTTCTTTTCTGTTTAATATAAAAACCAAGTATCAAGCGTGAAGGCTGACAAAGTATCAAACTAGATCTTTGGCAGATGGAGAGAAGAGTGTACCTGAATAAAAGAGGGCGTCTTCTCTTTTTAACTTTTACGTCCATAAGCTCATAATTGCTATAGATACTAAGAAAATCTCAGTAAGATGCTTCATTTCTGCTTATAGAAGATTAAAAAAAAAAGGGTACTTTTGCATCTTCGGCTAGCAAGTCGGATCAGGAAAGCTGGTAACAGATACCTACATTACCTTATACTAACCAGATCCGAATTTTGATTCTGAACACAATGACATGCCAACTTTATTTCTTATTTTCAATTCTCAGAAAAAAAAACTTCATTTATTATTTTCAAGTTTAGCTGTTCTTATTGGCTTGATAAATGATGAAAGAAAGCTTGTGTCTTAAATACAGAGCTTATTAGAAAAGTTAAATATGCATTTTCTCTCCATTCCACTCTCCAGTCTCCACATTAACAGTAAAGGAAGCTAAATTTAACCATCATCCATACAAACAGTACAACTAGTGAAACAAGTGAAAGTTTCTGGCCCCTTAAGGGGGGATCCAAGTAGCTGTGGAGGTGAGTCTTCAAATAGTCTTTAATTTAATGATCACGAGTTCGAGATTAGGTTATCGAACATTCACCTCATGAATGTTAATTGGTAAGCGATCATGACACAAAAGTGAAAAACAGATAAATAGATAATTCTAATACAACCTCAATTCAGACCATCAATAATGAGCTCTTAGACAAGATTATCGAGTAAAATCTAGTCCAGTTCCTCCTCTGCACTCACTGGGGCAACTTTCTTGATCGAAAGACTGCAAATTTATTAACATCTGAGTAAGAAAACTGAATCCCGTTATCATTCAACAACCCTTCAATCAATTTCTTATCTTTTTCGGGGTCTTTACTCTCACATTCAATCTCATAACTCGTCCCAAAATCATATATCGTCTCATCAAGCTCCAAGTTCAGGTTTTTCCAATCAAAAACCTGTCTAATATTCCTGAAACCACCCAAGCACACAAACCCATCAATGTCTTTAACTCCAAACTCCTCTCGAACTCTATCCATAATCTTTGACGGCTCCAACAACCCCAATCTCGAAGGCTCTGCCAGGCACGTGCGCCCCATTTGAGGGTCGATGGGCTCCTCCTGCTCTTCCACGCGACTAATGCCATTGGACATTAAAGGCTTGGCTTTGAGTGAGAGGACACAGCGTGAGTCGAGGTTGTAGAATCGGATACGGAGGGCTGCGAGGCGTGTGGCGAGTTGTGAGGTTTTGGTGTCGAAGAAGTAGTTTTCTTGGACATGGGTTTTGACGTGAAAAGCAGAGAGTAGAGAAGAGAGTTTTTGGTGGGATTGTGAGTCTGGAAGGCGAAGTTTCACTTCAATTTCCATGGCTCTGTTTGGTGAATGGGAAAAGCCAAGTACAAAGATGCTTACTTTTCTGCTTTTGTATCCGCTAGGTGGTAATCTAGTTTACGAATGGAGACAAGTTCCAAAATCCTGTGATTCGAAGGGGGAGATAGTAGTAAGAGTAGAGCCAAATGAGTCGATGCAATTTAGGAGGCTTGGTTTTCTTTTCATTTTTTCTTACTAAATCGGAAAGATGAGCAATGTTCTTCTCTTCCTTTTTTATCATTGTTATGAGTACCGTATCAGATATAGTACTGAATTGAGCTCTAGAATGAAACTATATTGATACCAATCAGTATTGGGTATCGTTTCGAAAAATCTTTTAAATTTATAAAATTGTCCTTAAAATTTTTAAAAATTACAAAATAATCCATATTGATATATTATACAGTTGTACTATATATTTTACTAGTTTACTGTTTACACCAATTATGTTTTCAAAAATCTTAATTATAAATAATAATGATAATTAATTTGAAATAATAATAAATTTAAATATTTTACATATAAATAATAACAACAATTTTCAATCCTAACAATTATACAACAATAATATTTAATCTAATATTTTAAAAACAAGATCAGAAATTAAGTTGATAAGATAAAAGATTTATTATAGAACTAACTAAAAATTAAATAATTTTAAAATTTTAAAATATAATTAAAAATAAACTATCAACTAAAAAATAATTATTTTAAATAATTAATTATTTTATAAAACAAACAAATGATTAATTAACTAATCAGTATTTAACAGTCAAGTTATTAAAATAAATCATACTAAAAATAAACAACTCAA
>JANJEY010000005.1:8312985-8326450 GCA_024703695.1 Erythroxylum cataractarum | reverse complement strand
CAAAAATCATCATATTGAGAACCAGAACAAGTATTACTGTAAATGAATAACCAAAGTGAAAAGGAAAACATAAAAAGTAGCAGAAAGACAAAAATACAGAACTCAGACTAATTAAAATAAACAAAAGTTAGATCCAACTTACCCAGATTATGGCAGTGTTCTTGAACCTCTTCTATATCATATTGAGTTAGCATTGATGACGCGTTCCCCATTGTTATCCTAAAAAGTGTAAAGTACAGAACTTTAAGAAACTGAAACAACAGTCAATCTTCCGCCAAAATACCCATCGATAAAAAATGAAAAAGAAACAAAATTTCAGAGTAAAAAGTTGATGAAATCATGAAACTCTAGGAAATTGAATAGACAACAAATTAAAATGATCGAACTGCAGTGTACACATAAACACATAAAATCCAAATCCAAGTCCAAATCCAAATCCAAATTGTCAGAAAGATAAGAACACTATCTAGTAACTTAGCAAGTGCAACTACCAAAAATCGAGAAACATTTTTCGAGAGAAATGACGACTGCTTACTTCAACCAAATAGATAAGATAAAGAAACAGGCAAATTCAATGTCTGAAGGTAAACGTATGGATTATCCGATTATGGAATAGAGATAAGAACCGTGCGGAGGCTTTATATAACAAAAGGTGGGATCTACCTACGTGGTGGCCATCGAACTCCACTAATGCCTGTCCCAATCTGGCGTAGGTTTTGTCGCTGTCCCACTCCCATGCTACCAAAATCCTTGCAAATTTATTATAATAAATTATTAATTTAAACCAAATATAATTAATTTGATTTATATTTAAAATTTGAGTTAATAATCATATAAATAATATTTAATTAATTTATATCTAATTTTTATATTATATAATTTGTCACTATTTTTAAATTAAAAATAAAAATTAAAAGTATTTTTATAAAAATTATTTTTTTTACTCCATTATTGTCTAATATAGTAAAGGTTTGTATATGAAGATATTTTTCTGATCATCATTATCCAAAAAGCCCCACCCTATTTGGAAGAGTTGCAGAACCGACAAAGAGTCCTGCCCCTGGTCCACAGACACTTGCAAGCCATGAGTTACAAGTGTCTGCAAATTTGTACTATCTTTATCCCCAGCCTTTGTCGCTAGGTTTGCAGTATCTGCATAATTATTAGTTACCGCGTTACAATCTCAATTAGTTAATATTATCGAAGTTGAAGTACACAACTTTTTCAACAATTAGTCTTAATCCCCATTGGATTACGTTTTCAGTCACTTGCACTTTTTAATAGTTGACAAGTCCGTGAAGAAGACAGCCATTATATCAGTATTCAGTAGGGAACAGAGTACACATCAGTCATCCTCTATGATTACGTACTATTTCGAGATTAAAAAGTTAATCGGACCACTTACAGCAGAGGAAATTTCATCTGTAAAATCCCATCAAATTCACTTAATCACCACCACTTGTTCTAAGATTGAACAATTCTCAATAATCCATACAGCTTGAATCAATCCTTCAGTGATGGATATGGCAGAGGGCCTGGTTCTTCCTGCGGAGGTATTGCTGACGAAACGTGTCCAACAAATGGTCATAAATGGAGAAGAACCACAACCACCATATGTTTGCAGAGAAGATTGTTCGAATGAAGACAGTTTTCCTGATACGGCTCCTCCAATTCCTGTTATTGATCTCAGCCTCATCTCTTCTCAGCAGCCATGTGCTGCACGGGAAGAACTGGAGAAACTTAGATCAGCTCTTTGTTCCTGGGGCTGCTTTCAGGTCCAAGCTCCTAACCTAAACGATAGTAACATGATCAGAATAGCAGCATAGTTTTACTAAAAGAAAAGAAGTTGAGAAGGCCATTTTAATTAATTGCAGGCAACAGGTCATGGTATCTCAAAACCATTTCTCGATAAGATTCGCGAAGTTACAAGAGAATTCTTCGCACAGCCAATGGAAGAGAAAGGAAAGCATGCTAAAGGAGTCAAGGAATTCGAGGGCTATGGAGCCGACCCTGTCCCGTATGAGGGCCAGTCGCTTGACTGGTCTGATCGCCTGGTCCTTAACGTATACCCAGAAGATCGAAGAAAGCTCAAATTTTGGCCAGAAAATCCAAAATCTTTCAGGTTTGCGGACAGTTTAGTGTTGAAACATGCATGTGTAACAAGAATCTTTCTTTATAGCTTTTCAAAATTGAGACTGCAGAGAAGTTTTGGAGGACTACACCACTAAGATGAGGACATTAACTGAGCTTGTTTCAAGAGCCATGGCAGAGTCATTAAATCTAGAAAAGAATTGCTTCTTAAATCAGTTTGGTGAACAGGGAACACTAGTAGCGAGATTCAACTACTATCCAACCTGTCAAAGGCCTGATCTTGTTCTTGGTCTGAAACCACATGCAGACGGAACAGGGTACACCGTTATCTTGCAAGACAATGTCCCAGGTCTTCAAGTTCTTAAAGACAAGTGGATCACAGTTCCTACAATTTCTGATGCTCTTTTCATACTTATGGGTGATCAGATGGAGGTATGTTTCCTTCTTGCAATGTTTGTATATGGGGATCGAATGTATATAAACACTACTCGTTCTCCTCTACTAATTGCATTGTTGCAGATAATGACTAATGGAATGTTCAAGAGCCCAGTGCATAGGGTCCTGACAAACTCAGAGGAGGAGAGGATTTCTGTGGTTGTCTTCTATTCTCCTGACCCCAACAAAGAAATTGGACCAGAAGAGGAACTGATCAATAAGGAAAGACCAAGACTTTTCAGAAAAGTTAAAGATTATTCCGATATACACTGGGACTATTACCAGCAAGGAAAGAGAGCTCTTCATGTAGCTAAAGTTTAGACGTTTACAACCACTAGATGTTTGGTTAAGCATTTGGATATCTCAAATCTTAATAAATGCATGAATGCTGAAGTTTGTACGTATTTGTGACTTCTGTTCTACCATAAAAATTTTAGTACTGTACTATTTTCCTAAACCAAATAACTGTTGAGTTGCACTATAATCAAGAGTCTTCTGCTGAGCAAATGTCATGTACTTTTGTGCTTGTTTTCCCGAGGAAGTACCTGAAGTTGGTTACCAAGATGATCAACCAGCTTGCTACATGTATTTGTTATTATTCATTGCCTCAGAGGAATCAATTCAAGTGGTTGAAACTTGAAAATAACATTCATGTCCAGTTCGCGTTGAAGATGTCAGCTTTTTCCCCGTCCTTCTCCAGGCAACATATTGTGTTAGCTTGCAGGAAGGAAGATGCCAAAAGACCATGTTTCCAAAGTTATCACCTAATCCTGATATATTCTCTTAAACCCCATTAATCCATTAAGGTTTTATTCTTGAGCCTTCACCATCAGCATGCAATCCACGTTTGTCCAAATAGATTATACATTAAAATTGAAGAGGGCATTACCCTATTGTTAGTAACAAACAATAACAATAACAAAAACACGCACACACACACTAATATATATAGAATGATCAGGTCAGTTCTCAGCATAGCTCGTCAATGCTATTGGTAAACATGAAGGAATCATCCGTTCTTCCAGTATCTGTTTAGCTAACGGAGCGTGAAGTCCAAGAAATGGTCCTCATTGGCCTACCATTGTCACCGTTTTTATGCAGAGATGGCAAACCCCGTGAGGACAAAACTGGTCGTTTCCGGTCACTGATTTCAGCCTCATCTCTTCTTTGGAGCCATCCATCTCAATGGAATTACCCAGACTTTAGAGATGTTCAGTACATGGGGCCGTGTTTACTGTTTAGGACATCAGTCTTGAAGACTCGAAAAATTTTCGTAACCACCAGCCACTAGTAGTTCAAGTTGAAAGCTCTTGTTGCAAAGTTGGAGAACTTGCATCATTCTCAACGAATTGTGAATGCAGGCAATAGATCACGGGTTTACCAGAGCATTTCTGGATAGGATTTGACAGAAAGTAGAGGGTTCTTCGAGCAGCCAATGAAAGAAAAGAGGTCGACTCATGGGTCCGTTCTGAATGCGATCTGAATGCTTAATGTTACACCCTGAAGATCTCAGGAACCATAATATGGGGCCGAAAACTGAAACCTTTCATGTGCTGACTTTTTATAGCTGCTTACTCGATTATGTACACCCAGAAGACCATAATCTTTCAGAGGAATAACATCCTATAATTTTGTAAGAAGTCAAGCTCATGCAATAACTTTGGACACATGCCGAGAAGTGTTGGGAGGATTACACGAAGATTGCAATCTTCGTGAATCAGTTCAGTGAACAGGCAAGATTCAACTGGTCTTCATGCTGTCAGAGTCCTCAAGTTCTTGAGTTGAAAGCTCATGCAGCAGATCAGGGTACCCGTTACCTTGCAAGATCATGTACCAGAGCTTAAAGACTTCAAAAACATTCAATTCTGATGCACTCAATCCTTGCAGGGGATCAAATAGAGGTTGCCGTTGCTCCTTCTTTCTCGTTAGATCAAATAAAATATACGTTTCTTTCTTGTTTGGGAATGGAGACCTAGCTACTATATAGTGTACTCACAATAGCTAAAATAATGGTGAATATTTTTACTTCTCAAAAATGGTTTTTGATATGATATTAGTAGATAATGACTAATGGAATGTTCAAGAGCCCTGTCACAGAGTTCTGAAAAACTTTTAAGCCGGGGAAGGCATCTATGGATGTCTTCTACCTGAACCAAACAAAGACAATGGACCAGAAGACTAGTGATCACTAAGAACAGACTAAGAATGTATAAAAAGGTGAAAAGCCATACTAATATACAATGGGATTACTATCAAGCAAGGAAGTGAGCACTTCATGTAGCTGCCATTTAAATCATGCACTCTGGTTTATTTATGGAGATTCCCTGTCCTTGGTTATTCCTTTACTGGGAAATAATAAAGGGTAGCCTAGCCTAGCTAAATTACAATTCTAAGACTGGTTTCTATGCTCAAGAATGTATTTCCTTTTGCAACAAAGGCAAACATCAAGCTAAGGAAATTTAATAATACCCTTCTCTGACAGTCTCAAAACACGTAGTAGTGAAATACATTAGCATAAACTTTCTACTGTTAGGTTCAGGCTTATTCTGACCTGGAATAGCAGAAGAGGTCTCAATCTCTAAGTGGTGCCCAAGACAAGTTCCCATTCAGCACGTATATTGAACGCGACTTGTTTAGCTGGCTTCAGTACACCCGTTAGATATGAGACGTTCGCAGTCATTAGGTACATTGCATATGAAATGTGCCAGATCTGAGATGATGCACTTGGTACTTCTAACAGCAATGAAAGTTAACACTATTATAGTCAAGAAGATTGAGGCTGAGAGTTCATGTTAGATATTTGCATCTGTAATTTTACTCAAGCAAATTCGGCAAATAGGTCAAATGAAGGAAAACAACAAGAAACTAAGCACAAACAGTGAAACCTCATCCAATGAATGATGCAGATAGGTGGTCCATTCAACATATTTATTGGCATAAGAAACTATCTTTTGGAGCAATTTGAAAAGAAAATTCAAGTACAACATTCGCAGAAGTACAGAGCTAGGAAAGAATGGATTGCACAGAGCTAGTTGACAAAATTTCTTTCTAACAACACATTTTCACAAAATCTGAGTTGAATTAAGCCAAAATTTGAAAGGCGCTATTTCTGAAACTCATGCAGCCAGATACAAGTAGAGGACCTCATACTATGGATATCAAACACCTCTTCTCAAGCTACTCATCAATTCACTATATCGCTGTGGGCATCTGAAGGAGCACCATTGGTAAGCAACCTCTGCAGCTTCTGCTTCCCCCCATCCAAGACCTCAACTTCATCTGTATTCCCAAACAATTGCTTCCTGTAATACTTGTGCAAATTACTAAACAACTCCTTCTTAATCGCCTCAAACGCCATATCCAATCTCTCCAATTGCTCCAGAGCATTGTTATTAAATAAAAACAACCCATAGTACAGCTCAAAACTATCCCCTTTAGTATTCTCCACCAAATTCAACAAAGTCTCGTACCCTTTAGTATTAATAGGTGACGACTCCAACCCAAATTTCTCCAACACTCTCCCCATGGTATGAGTGATAAACTGCGAACCCGCGGCGTACCTATCATGCTCCACACAGCTCATTGGCACCATCCTACACCCTTCTCCCGCAAAAATCTCTAAAAACTTCTCACACCTATCAATCCTGTCGTCCTCATTCCCAATCCTAACCTTGTCATACACGAAAGGCAAACCTGTCCACGAATCCTTACCACTCTCTGGTCCAAACATGGGATGAGTACACAACACATCAAACTCAACAGGCAAGTGCTTTAACAAAACAGTCTTGGCATACTCCTTCACAGACAATACATCAACAAAAAGAGTGCTCCTTTTTAGTCTCTGAAACGGGAAAGACATGAGCACCTTTTCAGTGGATAAAATCGAAGTGCAGAGGACAACTACTTCTGGGTGGTTCTCACAAAGGTCATCTGGGTTCGTGTAGAATGTGACCCCTAGTGATTTGGCTACATCCGCATAGTTGGTTCGCGAATAAGCAAGAACAGTATGGCCTTGACGCGAAAATGTCTTCGCTAGGAACTGACCAAAGTTTCCGAATCCGATAATAGCGATTTTCAGCGATTGGGATTTGAGGTGCTGCAACCGGAGACGGGCCTCGTAGTCGTAGGGTTGAGCGGCATCGATGGCGGCGATACGGAGGCGCAGAGACCGTTGTGGTTGAGAGCGTGAAGGGGATTGGGAGGGTTTTAGGGTGATGAATGAGGACGAGATTGACCGATTAAAAGAGGGACGGAGATGGATGGCAACGGCCGAGGAGGAGGGGGGTGGCTTTGTGGCGGCCAACGGCGGCATTTTGGTTGGTGACTTGAGATGTGGTGTAGTGGCGGTGTTGAGGTTTTGAGGTTATTTAAAAACTACACGAGAAGCATTCATGGACATTTATGTTTCTCTTCATTCTTGCCAGGTAATTCTATATTGTTTAAATTTACATTAGATATTTATTCAATTCTGACCCGTAACTTAGGCCAAGAAACGTGATTAATTTGACAACTTGACATCAAATCTCAACTTATTTTAACACAAAAGGATAAAAAGAGCAATAAAGTCAACTTAAATTTCCACTTGCTAATTGGGATGGGAAGTGCCAAATGTCTTTTTTTTTTTTAAAAAACATTAGATATCCCAGCTTAACTAGTCTAATCCTAAGCCCCTACAACCCAACCTCAAGAGCCTAAAGGATGTAAACCTAGACCCGAGATTCCTTATTTTCCTACGTAACTTATATACTTTTTTTTTTCATTAATTAGGGACACCGCCAAAGCTAATAAACATCCTTTTTTTTTTCATTTTGTCTGTATCCTAACGGCAAAAACAGCGCATTAAATGATCAACATCCAAACAGGCCTTTCAAAAATAGTATCGACCTCACTAAACTAGGAAAACTACATGGGGAAAAAGATCAGTTTGTGAGTAAGAAGAGGGTTGTTGGTCTCTCTCTCAGAAAATCTTGAAGAGCAGGCCACCGTGGGTGGCGAAGAAGGGAGCGAAGACCAGCGACTCCACTGCCATGAGCTTGATGAGAATGTTGAGTGATGGACCTGAAGTATCCTTCAGTGGGTCACCAATGGTATCACCAATTACAGCAGCTTTGTGCGGATCAGAGCCTTTGGGACCGAGGGTCCTTGCATGCTCCGAAGCACCAGCCTAACAAATAAAACCCCATAGTCTATCACTTAATAAAACAGCCATAACAACAAGTCACAACGTAACAGCACATGACAATTTTTAGGTTTTACGGTACCTCAATGTATTTCTTAGCATTGTCCCATGCACCGCCAGTGTTAGATGCAGAAATTGCTATCTGTTAAACAATCACAGACCAGAAACGTAACAACAGTCAGCAAAATATAGCTGCAATAGGTATCGCAGATTTTGTTCTATTTGGAATTGTTGCCACAGCAAATTGCTTCACCTGAACACCAGAGACAAGGGAACCAGCTAGAACGCCAGAAAGCGTCTCAACACCAAAGAGGGTCCCAACTATGAGCGGTGTGAGCATGACTAAAGCACCAGGGGGAATCATCTCTTTGATTGACGCATCAGTGGAGATTTTAACACAGGTAGCATAGTCGGGCTTGGCCAGACCCTCCATGAGTCCAGGAATAGTGTTAAACTGCCTGCGAACCTCCTCAACCATCTTCAGAGCTGCACTTCCAACACTCTTCATGGTCATGGCAGAAAACCAGTAAGGAAGCATAGCACCCACAATCAGACCGATAAAGACCTTTGGGGTCAAGACATCAACAGTAGTAATAGCTGCTCTGCTAACAAAAGCACCAAACAGAGCCAAAGATACCAGAGCAGCAGATCCAATAGCAAACCCCTAGAAAAATCCAACAAATTACGAAGAGTAGTAAGCTTGACTGACAGGATAATAAAAGTAGTAAGCTTGACTGACAGGATAATAAAACTACTATTGCAAAGAGATGCTGCAAAAGGAGGAAGAGAATAATAACATGACAGCAAGTACTTCAGTAACATTTAGAAAGTCATCAAGGCCTCTTTGGTCCCTTCAAGTTTTGAACTTCTGAAAACATATTTATAGCATCCACAACAGAAGGAAGCATTTTTTTGTTTAGCGTTTCCCTAACTACAAATATATTATAATAGGGTAAGTCTCAGTACCTTTCCGATGGCAGCAGTAGTGTTTCCAGCAGCATCAAGGGCATCAGTTCGTTCACGGATGCGATGACTCATGCCAGCCATCTCTGCAATGCCCCCAGCATTGTCACTGATGGGACCATAAGCATCAATTGCCAATCCTGTCGCAATTGTGCTCAGCATCCCAAGGGCAGCCACCGCAATGCCATACATAGCTGCAAAACTAAAGCTAACGAAGATGCTAACTGCAATAGCAAAAATTGGAATGATGACAGACTTGTAACCTAAGGCAAGGCCAAAGATAACATTAGTGGCAGCTCCAGTCCTACAGGAGTCGGCAACATCTTGCACAGGGCTGCAATCAAAAGAAAAAAGAAACAATCATGACAAGAATTTAATGGCAACATCCAGACAGCTATGAAATATTGTCACCACTTCACCTGTAAGCATTGCTGGTGTAGTATTCAGTAACAAATCCAATGATAAGTCCTGCCCAAAGACCAACAGCCACGCACAAGAACAACTGCCTGCAAAGCAAAAGTTTATAAGTCAATTCTACATGCAAGTTCCCACGTGTAAAAATTTGAAGCTGGGCATAAACTATGATGTTTAGAATCAATATTAATTAAAATATATCTTAATCGTATCTCGAGGCTACAATGACCAATGCTTTAAACTTACCAGTTCTTTACAACCTTCTGGGTGCCAAAATTATAAATTGTGAAAGATGATGGCAACCCAATCCAGGACACAATTGCGATCCCACCAGTCATCAAAATGGTGGAGATTATAAGTTGCTTCTTCAATGATGGTTCAATTTCCTTAACGGCTTTGATTTCAAAGAAGTCGGTAGCAAAGAGGGTTGTAATCAGACAAACAAGGATACCAACAGAGCTAACAAGCAGAGGATATAACATGGGAGTGAACTCGTGGTTGATTCCAAAGGAGGAGATGGAAGCAACAACAAGAGCGGCACATGATGATTCAGCATATGAACCAAAAAGATCAGACCCCATACCAGCAATGTCACCAACGTTATCACCAACATTATCTGCAATGACCTATAAGTACAACAATTGAATCAATCCATTTAGGCCTCAAGTAGACAAGAACATACAATTGAGACTTCATATTCAGAATTTATGCGAGGAGTAAGGCTTACAGCTGGATTTCTTGGGTCATCCTCTGGAATGTTTCTTTCAACCTTCCCTACAAGATCAGCACCAACATCAGCAGCTTTGGTATAGATACCACCACCAACCCTCCCAAAGAGAGCCATGGATGATCCCCCAAGACCATAACCAGTAATAGACTCAAAAAGGCCTTCCCAATCTGAACCATAGTAAAGCCTGAAGAGATTGATGGTAATGTAAAGTACCAAAAGACCATTTGCAGCAAGGAGAAAACCCATCACTGCTCCAGACCTAAATGCAGCTATAAAAGCCTTTCCTACACCTTTTCTTGCTTCCAAGGTTGTTCTAGCATTGGCATAAGTAGCAATTTTCATTCCGAGAAAACCCGAGAGGATAGAGGTAATAGCACCAAGTAAGAAGGAAACAGTGCTGAAGATTGCAGTTGCAAGTGCTGGCTTGCACATCTTCTCCTTATCATAGGTGCATGGCTGGATTTTTGAGCTAAAGCCATTAACAGAACCAAGGAAGAGGAAGATAATAATTGCAAAAGCAACCATGAAGATACCAACATACTGATATTCAGTGAACAGAAAGGATGTGGCACCTGTCGCATCCAATCATTCATAAATTCAGTCTGCACATGTCTGAATTAGTTACACTTGCAAAATTCATGGATTTTCTTTCTTATTTCTTGGTCCATATAAACAATTGAATATGATAAACAACTGCAGAAGCACATCCAGAAAAAACAATGATGATGATCTACTATGAATTTGATTCATAGAGGAGAACAAATCCAACAGCAACAGGTGTAAATATTTGCTAGTCAAATGATTTTCAGAAAACAAAAGAATTATATATGCATTCAAGTGATAAGTGATAAGCTTCACATTCACTCACTCTCACACAAGTTAGGTTTGTTCAGAAACTTCTCCACGAATGTTGGAAAATAAAAACATTTCTTTTATTTTCTATTTTCCATAAACAATCAAATGAAACGTACATATATCTGTTTTATACTAATATCACTATATTAAGTACATTTTAGCCACTAATCAATTTCGTAACTACTCAAAAAGAAAGCTAAGTAATTAACTGGCAATTATAACTGTCAAATTAGTTAAAACAGTATAACTGTCTAACAAAGTGATCTCTATATAGCTAACAGATTTAACTTCTATCTGCAGCTTTCTGGAATACCACGTTTTAGTTAAATGCCTTCAACTGTTTAAGCATAATCAGGTCTTTTAGGTAGTTCAGCAACAACAGCTGTTTGTTTTGACCAAGCACCAGTGATATCTGTTAAGAAAATAGAGTCCTACATATTGTGCATCGACTTTATATTTTCTTGAACCAAAGAAGAAAAAGTTTTAGAGTAGAAGATTAATTCATTATCCAAATGCTAAAAAAGGCTTTAGGAGTAGGGTATAATAAGCTTACTTTCACCTCTTCTAGGAGCAGCTGTACTACATTAAATCAGTCAACCAAACTAGAAACGACAATGAAGACCAGCAAGCAGAAAGACAGGAAATTTATTTGTGGTCAACATTGAACCAAGCTCCAAAAGATAGAAATATTACATATATACATACACTAAAGAAAGTACCAAGAAAAATATATTATGGTTATTTATTCTCCTCCTAGATCCTAGTCAATTGGGGTCTAAGGATTCCTAAACAAACAACAAATGAGCATTAACCACATGCAGCACACATGGAAAGCATACAAACCCTAGCAACAAAAGAAGGCCAAATACCACAAGACGAGAATAACTATACTAATAGCGACAGAACCACTAATCTCCGGGTCAAATAAATAAACAAATTAACAGACAAACATCTAACTCCACCAAATGGGAATTCATGAGAAAGAACAAGTCATTTTCATAACACAAAAATCTAATCCAGATACAAACTTGTTAAAGAAACCCTCAAAGTAGCAAAGCAGATCTGAGGGAGGCAAAACAAGGGGATTACACAAAACTCTGTAACTTTCACTAACACCACCATACACATAAAGTCTTAATCGAATGCAGTCATTTCTAGAAGGAATTAAGAAAGCATATTATAAGATTTCTTACCGTAACAAAACTCAATACTCAACTAAAACCACAACACAAAGGTTTATCATAGTTTAAACATTTAGTAGCTCAGACCAGTAAAATTACAAGCAAACACAACAGAATTTGCAAATGTTGTCATTAAAACATCATCTTCTCATTAACTAACAAATGAAAAGCGATATTCAACCTCAGACTAATATAATATCATAACACAGTTAACAAGTAAACTCAATCATAACAAAAGAAAGCCTGAGAAACGATCTCCAATAAAGTAAAAATATTAGTTACAAAATCATAGACGGACACCAGATCCAAAACAAACACCAAAGCTTTAAGCTCCCTTTTATATACCTTCAGAAATGGCGGTCTGTATCTCAGCGCACTTAGCGACCACCCCAGGATCATTGAGGCCTTCCTCTTCCTCAATTAAAGAGTCGCTGTAACTGTTCTTGTTTGCCTTGTTCGCCTGCGGTCGCTCCGGCAAGAGCTTCACGCAGGAGACTAAGTACCATTGAACCAACGAGAAGACGATTCCGATCACGGCACACGCCGGGATAAGTATCTCAGTTCCCAACTCCGGTAGCAACGCCGACGGCATCTCCGGTGACCCTATGTAGTACTCCTGCGTCCGTTCCCTGGGAAATTACTCACAGAGGCTAGTACAAGAGAAAGCAACAGATGGTGTAGACGTTTACTAGCGAGTTATTTATAGTGGTAGCTGTAATGCATTTTCCTGAATATGGAGATATTTGTAGAATGCAACCGTTCTTATTCTAGTAGCTTGCAGTCTGTGTAAGGCATATGATAGGAATGATAGAGGTGACTTAGATATGCGAAGGACGGTGTGCAAGGCATGAGCAGGTTAGGAAAAAGCGCAAGTGGTTGTACAACAGGACAATTCGATCGGCGCATCAATGTTGGTATTCGTTGTCGTTTTATTATTTTAAAGCAATAATAGGATGTTACTGAGTACTATTGAAGCTGATGATGAACCGCTTCCAAAAACATGAAAGGAGTCCCCTCCTTCCATGGTAAGAATTTGTGGGTCCATGTTCTGGGCAGTCGGCGGATCAAAGCGAAGTACATGTGCGGTAACAAGAAGCAGCAAATCATAACTCGAGGATATGGTGGGACGGAGGCCGCGACTCATGATGTCCGCTTGTATTGGACGGTGTGAAACTCCCTAAAACATCCTAATGGATAATACAATAATTTAAAAATAAATAAATGTTTTAAATTATTTTATTTATTTCACGATTGTATTTTAATTTTTCGTTATTTTTTTATTCTATCCACTCAGCCTCCATCGGTCCATCGGTATTGGCAAATTGCCAAATTGGATTAGTGACATGATTGTTGTTGACTTGTTGTTACTTTCCTTATTACTGTAACTAAATAGATTGGCGTGAGTAGTTCAGCACTCTTATCTTTTAATTAAAGGTCTCGAGTTCAAATTCTGATAATGAAAAAATTTGTTTGGTTAGCACTTTACTTCTTACGGGTTGACCTGTTGCGAGCGAAAATTAGTCTGAGAATGGAAGACTTAAAGACGTCTGCTCATAAGTTGAGACCCTTTTAAAATATTCGGTGGACTTAAAAAAAAACTTTCATGATTACTATAGT
>JANJEY010000005.1:8261718-8272538 GCA_024703695.1 Erythroxylum cataractarum | reverse complement strand
CAAATAAGCAAGGAATAAAGGACCAAAAACATGTTGAATTTGCAAGCTATCACATACTTTCCGTTATAGTAGCGGATCTTACCTATAAAGGGGGCGGCTGGAGATGGAATGAATTTCAACAGTTCCTGTCGTCTACAGTGTGTATGGAGTTGGCGACCTACTATCCCTGTGGCGAGGATGGAGGATCTGACAGGATGATTTGGGGCCCGACACCTCATAGGAAGTTCACAGTGGCGTCCATTTATAAGCTCATAGTCGGCCGCTCCACAGAAACTCAGCCTAAAATTTGGGAGGTTATTTGGAAATGGGCAAGGTCGCAGCGGATCCGGTCGTTTCTATGGCTGGTCGCTCAGCGTCGACTCCTGACCAATCAACAGCGTGTGGGCTGCCATATTGCATAAGATCGTCGTTGCCACTTCTGCGGCCACGAAGAATCCCTTCTTCATGTCCTGAGGGACTGCTCACGCGTGAAAGGTCTATGGCGACAATTCCACCCAGCGGGGGTCGATACCACATTTTTTCAACAGGATGTGGAAATGTGGCTAGTGTCAAACCTCATGAGACACTCCCAAATCTAGCAGGAAGTGTGGTCAATCATCTTTGGGGTCACCTGTTGGTTTTTTTGAAAATGGCGTAATGAGAGCGTGTTTGACCCGACTTTTGAATGGCCATCGAGGGGTATCAAAATCATTCTGGATTATGTCGGTTGGATAGCACGCACATGAGCTATGACGAGTTGCGTGTTTCCGCCTCAAGGTATACCCGTCGGATATTTAGTGGGCTGACAAAACCGATGGAGGGATGGGTGAAAGTCAAAACTGAGGGTGCAGTTAAACGCGGGACCGCTACGGCCTCCGCTAGGGGCTTAATTAGGGATAGCCATGGAAATTGGTGTGGGGGCTTTCAACAGTTTATTGGACGGGGTTCTCCTCTCTCAGCAGAACTTTGGGGTGTCTTCTCAGGCATTACTTTGGTTTGAAACCTGCGCTATCGACGAGTTGTTGTCGAAACTGACTCTCGTGAGGTTATTAACATTATTAATTTATACAATTGTGTTCTGACTGAGGAAACTTTTTTGGTGCCACTTATCAGGGAGTTTTTTCATCGAGACTGAGAGCTTCACCTCCAACATGTCGTCCGCGAAGGGAATCAATGTGATGACAGTCTGGTAAGTCTTGCGGCCTTTCTATTACCAGGTCTTCATGTCCTCCGTGACCCTCCTCAGGACATCCATGAACAACTCCACAAGGGTGCTCGCAGAGTATTGAATTCCAAAGCTTTAAGTTAATTTTGCCTCTTTCCTTTGTAAGCAAAAAAAAAAAAAAAGAATAAAACATATCTCCATAGAAATTGTTGTTTGACATTTTCAAAACTGCCAAGTAGATGCAACATGACACCATGTCTTGGAACCAGTCCTGAAAATTTGTTAAATGTAGCATCTCGGGACCTTGGTGTTTTCATGCCACCAATTGATGTCGGAAGAGGACCTTCAAAACCATTTCTGGACAAGTTGAAATGCACCAGTTGTGGAAATATTTTGCCAATGTGTCTATCCAGCTGTCCATTCAAGCTATTCTCATATCAACTGACAATAAAGAAAAGTTTGAAGTTGGTGGTAGATGTAAATGACCATAGAGTTACTCCTAAAATTTAGTGTCTCCGGTTCTGGATTGTTTTCAAGCAGCCAACTAGGAAAAGTTCCTGTCAACTTGTTATGAGACAGTTCAACTGTTATCAAGGTGTTCTGGTGAAAGAGGAACTCAGGAAATCCTATTCAAATTACAATTACTAGTACAAGGATCTTCGGTTGAAAATTGGAAGCCAACCCGGATAATCATTTTCAACTCTGAAATGGTTGTTGTCACTTACCAACTGAAACACCACAAGCCTGGACTGATTAGCAAACAAAACAGAAAATGAACCCTCAAAAACATTATGACTCAGGTCTAGGTACTCGAGGGACGACAGACTGGTAATTAATGAGGAAGGAATGTGACCAGAAAAATGGTTTCCAGAAAGATCCAACACTCCTAAGGGACTTCAGTTTATTCAGACATCCCAGAAGGAGTCCTTCAAAACCATTGTTGTTGAGATCCAACTCCTCAAGTTTCTCCAATGTACATAAACCTGCTAATACAATTATCTCATTATATCCCCTATAATTTGTACATGCAGTATAATTCTAACTGTGTGCATTTTATATACTGGACTTAACAACAGGAATGCCAAGACAATTTTACTCTGAAATGATGTTCTTAGAATTCTTTTGCACTTACTCTGGTGGTAAGGAACCGTTCAAAAGATTTGATGATAAAGACAAGGCCTTCAGGGAAGCAAGTGCTTCAATGTTAAGGGGAATGTTCCTGGTGAAACCATTGTAACTAAGATCTAAAACTTCCAAATTGGTAGGAGTTGACAAACCTATGAAAAAGAAACATAACATAAATATCGTATCAGATTACTGGTACCAGCAGACTACTAGGAGTTAAATTGTTTGGTATAGACTATAGTGAGAAGAGATATTGCCTTCGAATGGAAGTCTGCAATCTGAGCCCCTTCAAGCTACTCAATCATACCTTTAACTAATGAAAAGGGGTTACAGCCAACTTATTCTCTTAAGGGAAGGAAGTGCACATAATGACTGTATGATGCTATCATCGAAATGGTTATCTCCCAGATCCAAGGTCTCCAACTTTCTGAAACTTGCCCAGCTCGTATCCCCTTTAAATAGAAATCATTTCAGTTTTCAATCCTAGAACAGAAACAGATTAATAGTCAAGTTGGAGTCATTGGCATACCTATGTTCCCAATCCCAATAATATCTGAGGATAAAGTCAGTTATTTCAGCTCCACCAAAGTATGGAACCAGGAAATATTTAAGGGCCAGTAATTAACATCTCCATAATACATTTCTGGATTGGCTTCAAATTCTTTCCCATTTACCGCAATCACTATAGCTGAGCCGCTTGTCCATGCTGGAATAAGATAGTCTGCATCATATATATCCATCAGATTCTAAAGATGCCTTAAAACTCTAAGAGAGCCAGTCTCTCCTCTTCAAAACAACTTGCACTTGCACGGATTTGAACCAGAAGAATCAAACCCAGAAACAAGCACTTTACTGAGGCTAACTCCATTGTACTTCCTCTTTCAGTTTCTTCTACAAACTGGAAAAATAATTTAACCCGAGTTTTCTAAACATGATCATATGGAACAAGGAAAATAGCCTCCTTGTGCTTGCTACGCGTAAACAACGTGAAAACCAAGATCAGTTGAAGAGGTTGACTCGTGTGTTGAAAATAATATACCAAACACAAAAGATTAAAAAATAATGTCTGTATAAAGATATTCAAGCATTGGAATATCTTTTATATAATGAAGTCAAATCGTAAATTCATAATCATATAGCCAAAGACCAGAATTATGATTCCATCATATCTTTACAGTCATGATTTAATGATATGTTGAAGGAGAAGACCAATAAACATGAACTTAGCTGATAGTGCTAACAATTAGGCGTGCACGCTCGTGGTAGTAACTTTAATTAAGTGGATAGTCCACAGTCTACCACTCATGACATTTTCATGACAACTTAGGCATCACATTTAATAATGTTGTCCTCCATTCACAAGTCATGACTTGTGATCAACTTAGGTATTATTTGAAATAAATATATATAATCACTATTTTTATTAATTTAAAATTCCGTGACACTCTTTTTTATACAAAGCATAAACATTACATTTGGTTATGCTTCTTTGTTTTTAACATGGACAATAAAAAGAGACATTGTATGGTTTATACTCAGATCTGGACTGACCAATTATTGATCTAATGATTGCAAATATTAATTTAAAGAATAGATTGCACAAAAGTATATTTTAAATTTCAATGCTTATAATAAAATATAAGTTTAACATTTTTTAAACGTTTAGAAAAGACTTGAAGTGGACAATTGTTAGATGTCATGCACGTTTATGTAAATTGTACATACAATCCAATTCTACTCTGAAGTTTCTAAAATTATTTTGCACCGACCGAGTGTTTGTAAGGAAACTTCCAAACGATTTGAAAATAATGCCAATACGTTCAGTTCGTGAAATCGATTTTATAGTGTAGAGAAAAGTTTAGTACATTAAATGTGACTATAAGAGAATCTCAAAACATGCTATTCATCGGCTTTCAATTTTGGTTTAGCTCTCTCTATTTCCTAAGTTATCAAACATGAAAAAGACGAAATAATTGTGTGGAAATTTTGTGTATAGGCAGGGTCCGTAAATGGCTATGGATGTAATATCAAAAGCCAATCAATCGATATAAGCCATAGTAAATGTAAAGAAAAACAATTTCAGAGTTATCGGTTAGGTTTTAGTTTTAATTTTCTCAAAAAATCTAAAATGCCATTTAGTTTTAGATTGAAAAATATTTAAAACCTAAAAACCAAAACTATATAAAATGTGACGACCCAAATGAGCACGTAACCATCACGTGAAACTCAAAAGCCAAATCCTTCATATTACAAGTGGTACAACAAATGAAAAAGCATACATAGAAGTAGGTATGCTATAGCACACACTCCCCAGGGTCACTGTTGCCAAATTGATGATAACTAACCTGAAAAGTAAAATTGTGGGGAGTCATACTTCACTGTGTAAGTCTATATCGCCCTATAATACCCAAAGGTATGCTAACACACAATATACAATTTATACTAACATAAACACACATATGTGATGCATAACAAATCACATGCAATGCTAAATAAATCGAGGAGGAAAAATATATGTAGAACTTTAGTCTTCAAAGGTAAATTCTCATAATATTACACCTCGACTGGCTATATAGAGAGCTAAGTATCACCAACGGCCTAGCTATACACCTATATTCATATAATTATATGACTTTTTTAGTTCAAAGGGAGATGTGGAGAGTCAAGCATCACCAATAGACTAGTCCTCACTCAATATACCTAAAGTCATAATCATATCAACAATATACATATCAAACAAGGATCTGACCAAGAGCTAAGCATCAACTAGGATCAATCCATACTATAACTTAATATCATATTACAATCATCTCTCATAATCAAACCAGTGTGTATCTGGCCCTGATGTAAACCTATCAGGTGGCACTTTCTACAATCACAATCAAATACATGAATGCACAATCCAAATATAATTCATGTAATTCACAAAATAAACACTCAATCTTGTGAGAACTATCATAAATGCATGCAATATGCTATAGATACCCAAATTTGTATGCGTATATTTAGATATCATGGTAATATCCATATAGGCATCATGATAATAGTTACACAAATTACATATGGACATGATATGCATGTATCATATCATGTCCATATGCATAAGGATAAGGCATCTATCTTGGCTTAACACGTCATTGTTCATATTAGTATAGAATTATATTCAATAATTGGTATAGATTTAATATCAGTAGATAGATATGAACTTATCTTATTGATGTACTTATTTGTTCAAACATCACGATGTTGGTCTCCTTCCTAATATACCTATAAATTAGAAAAAGAAATATCCTAATAAATGTCATTTACAAGTTGTTGGACTCGGTTAACAACATGGGGCTCATTAGATTTGCTAGGATGATCTAATAATGTAATTCGACCCTTGATCCTATTCTCGCCTAAACTTTTCGTGATTTTAATTCATAAACCGTTAAGAATTTTGTTATAGTTATTAAGGGAAAAATTGATTAACATAATTTATAGAAACTTTTTCATTTTTTTTTGAAAAATTCGTTGAAAGACTGCCAAAACAGTTCTCTAATGACCGAATTTTCCTCCAATCATCAAAATAATCCTTTGTGACTAAAGAAACTTTTGGTCTTAGAATTCAACGATTTTAATACTAAATGAAAGTTCTTGATAAGTAGAACAACTTTTATAACTACAAGAAACTTAAATTCTCAACCAATCTCAGCGAATTGAGGAAAATTATTTAGAAGTCCTAACCTCTATTTTCGTCAACCAGAAGCAATATAGATGATGACCAAAGACGAGACTATAGGGCTTTTCCTCTTAATATCAAAGAGAGTAAATCATGGTGGTGGTGGATGGCAACACTCATTAGAGTCGATAAATCAAAGATTTGAGTTGTTATTTTTTCTCAATTTTTTTGATGATTATGGCCTTGTTATGAGGTAAAAAGGCTATGATTGTAACAGGTTCAAAAAGAGGAGTTGATTGGTATATGTGGTAGACTGCTTAGGGTTGTCAACAGTTAAGAATAGAGGAAGATGATGGTTTTATGAATATTAACTTTTAAAGAGGTGAAATAAAAAGAAGAAAAGATGGGAGTGGAAGATCTATGTGTCTATATATATATATATATATATATATAAGGGAGAGTATTACAATCTCCCCTCCATATTAAAAAATTCTTCCTTGAATTTTACAACAATGCTCTATTGAAAAAATAAGTACATATTCAAAATAGCTACACATCACCTTAACTATAAGGATTTATTCTGACCGCGCATTTGAGGACCCAAAATAACCATTGTCTCCTCTTCGTAGGTTAGTTCTTATTCACTTTTACACCCTACTTCTAGAGTACAAGAGAAGGATCATAATTGTATAAAAATGTGAAATACTGGGTAGACTTGTGCATATATAGAGGTAGTGTTAATCGATATGTCACATTTCCAACTTTATTTGTTATCTCATAAGGTTCAATATATCTTGGAGGCAATCTCTCTTTCTTTCTAAATCTCATTACACCCTTCCTCAGAGATCTCTTTAGAAATATATGATCCCCAACTTGAAATTCCATCTCCTTGCACTTCGGGTCCGTATAACTCTTCTATCTGCTAAATGTTGTCTTTAGTCTTTACTTGATTAATGGAATCTTGTTTGATGTGATCTTGATTAGTTATGGTCCCTTTAATTGCATCTCAATTACCTCCTCCTAAAATATCGGTGATTTGCATTTTCATCCATACAATGCCTTATAAGTCGCCATCCTAATGCTACCATAGTAACTATTATTGTAAGCAAACTTGATTAGAGATAAGTGTGAATCGCAACTACCACCAATGCCCATTACACAAATACTCATCATATATTATAAGGTCCAAATCGTCTTCTCATATTGTCCATCAATTTGAGAATAAAATATCGTGCTAAAATTCAATCTGATACCTAATGCTTCCTGTAATTTCCTCCAAAATCAAGATAAAAATTATAATCCTCAATCAGAGACTATTGACACTGGCACCTCATAGAGACACATTATTCACTCATTATATACTTGCACAAGCTTGGATACTGAGTTGGTGGTTCTTATGGGTAAGAAATAGGTTGATTTCATCAACCTATGTAGAATCACCTAAATTGAATCACATTGAGTCCTCTCTTTAAGCCCATCACAACCATAGTAATTTTACCTCACAACAATGTTGGAATCATCATAAAAATCAAGAAAAAATTAGAGAAATATTCAAAATTTTCAATTCGTCATCTCTGGTGAGTGTTGTCAACTACCACCAATACTATTGGACTGTCCTAGATGAAAGGAGAAAAAGCTCTACAATCTCGTCGTCGACGGCTATCTGTATTGCTGCTAATTGATGAAAATAGAAGTTAGGACTTCAAAATGATTTTTCTTCAATTCGTTAAGATTGATTGATGATTTTAATTTCTTTCGGTTACAAAATTTGTTATATTCATCAGGAGCTTTCATTTGATACAAACATTGTTGAATTATAAGACCAAAAAAAAATTCAATCATTAAAGGAATATTCTAATGGCTAGAGGAATATTCTAGTCATCGGAGATACTATTCCAATGACTTCTCAAAAAAACTTGGAAAAAAGTTCTACAAATTGTGTTGTTCATTTTTTTCCTAAAGAACCATAGTGAAATTCTTAATGGTTTGTGAATTAAAAATCACAAAACATTTAATCAAGAATAGGATCACATTTTATAAGCTACAAACAAAGTAAAAAAAAGAGCCTTAGTAAATCAACAATGTACAAATATGTATTCTTTAAAGTAAACAAAAGATTCAATTCTCTTACAAGTCTTTTTTCATTTAAAATGTTCCTTACTTCATTGTCAAGATTATTTTAATTTATAGGATCATAAATATTCAATAGAATGATTGATCGTTTATCTCCCCTTATAATTTCTAAACTTAGTGCATTTGATATACGATAATGATTACTCAAATTATTAATATTCTCATAATATGAATCTCATCACTTAAATTTCACTAGGTTGTTCAAAATTATCTCCATTAATTCCTTAGAATTCTTATTAGAGGAGTTCACTCTCAAATTTATTGATAACTCCTTTTTAGAATTCTATTAACTATTTTACTCTTTTTTTTCTTTTTTTCTTTTAGATAAATGCTTTTTAAGTAACATCATATCAAATAATTATAATATAATTGAATTAAAAAAAGAACAAAAAAATATGTATAGAACTAGAAGAAGCAGGTAATCGCAAAAGAACAACAATAGCTCGACCATTTATCACAAAGATATATCAGTAGAATTCTATATCTGTGACAAACTAAAAAAATAAAGAGCCAATTTTAAAATCTTGTATTAAAAATAGAAAGCAAAGAGCAACCTTTCATGATAAAAGATATCATACTCAAAATTTATTTTCACTTTTCAAGTAATTATAAAATATTTAAATCTAATAGTGATCCAACAATGTCACAGCTATCAAGGCATCAAAGTACTAAGTCATACTATGAAGCTTTGGGAGAAGGTAATTGAAAAGAGAATCCAAAGAGCTGCATTTATATCGGCCAATCAATTTGGATTTATGCCTAGTAGGTCCACAACAGTAGCAATACATTTACTCCGGAGACTAATGGAATGTTACAAGAAACGAAAATAGGATTTGTTTATAGTTTTTGTAGATTTGGAGAAGGCGTATAACAGGATTTCTAGAGAACTCATATAGAGGTGTTTAAAGGCAAATGACATTCTTATGACTTATATCAGAGTAATTAGGGATATGTATGAAGGAGCATTAACTAGCGTAAAGACAATAGGAGGCGACACGAAAGCATTCTCCATTGAAGAAGAACTACACCAAGGCTCGACCTTAAGCCTCTTTTTTGTTCACATTAGTGTTAGATGTACTTACCAATCATATTCAAAGAGAGGTATCTTGGTATATGTTATTTGTTGACAATATTGTCCTGGTGAATGAGACCAAGGAAGAGGTCAATTCCAAGTTAAAACGTTGGAGAGAAACGTTGAATCGAAAGGTTTTAGAATAAGCAAATCCAAGACAAAGTATTTTGAATGCAATTTTTCAGGTAGCTAGATGGTACAAGAGACGACGGTAGCAATTGGTATTGACATCAGACCACGAAAATCGAGATTTAAATAACTTGAGTCCATCATTTAGAGAGATGGTAATATCGATGACGAAATATTACATCGTATTAGATTTGGGTGGGTCAAATAGCATAGTGCATCAAGTATTTTATGTGATAAAAAGATCCCTTCAAAACTCAAAGGGAAGTTTTATAAAATGGTGATTCAGCCAACCATGCTATATGGAATAGAGTGTTGACCTACTAAATGTAGACATACACGACAGCTGTTGGTAGTAGAAATGCGTATACTTAGGTGGATGTGTGGCATTACCGAAAGAGATAGAGTCTGGAATCGCGTGGTGAAAGACAAACTATAAGTGGCTAGTATTGTTGACAAGTTGAAAGAGACAAGGCTTGGGTAGTTTAGGCATGTGCGCATTATGCCCTCTGATGCTCTGGTACGACGTTGTGAGAAAATAACTCTTACTGGCTATAAGAGGAGAAAAGAGAGGCCTTACAAGAATTGAAAGGAGGTGGTCAGGAATGATATGTCAGAATTGGCCCTTACTGAGGCAGTGGTTAGAAATAGGAAGGTCTAGCATGATCGGATCAGGGTAAACAACACCCGTTAAAGTCCTCGCACCACATACTTACCGCATAGGAAGTCCAACTCATTGTCCTTTCTGCATTTGCGAGTTGTAAGTTTTGGCCAAAGCTTTAGGGCCTTCAACTTGGCTTTTCAAGCCCAGTGTTGTAGGGAAAGATTATTGTCTATAACCATATGATTGTCATATCCTCAAGGTCTCTAAGTGTAGACTTCTAGTGTAACTAATGACTAGGAGAACCGATCTTTGCAGTGGATAAGGTACTAGCAGATTTGGTCATCTTCAGGTATATCCTTATATATTATTTACAATGTTTTGAAACCTGGACCGGACGTCGAACCGGAGGCCTTACTGGTCACCAGTTCGACCGGTTTAACCACCAGTTGAACCGGTGTGACGTCATTATTACGTAATAATTATATTTAATTATATATAATATTAGTAAATTATAAAATTAGAAAATAAACCAAATAATATAAATAAAGTTTTCAACCATCAATCATATAATTTTTCTTAAATAATAACTAAAATATCATGACTAGATGTCAAAATAATTACATCAACCAACGCAAAATAAAAAAATTCACCAAAAAGTGTCTAAATATTTAATATCATAACCAAATCCAAGTCTAACCAAAGACAATCATCATCATACACACATCAAATTAAGAATAATACAAAGTATTTAAAATATGACAATAATATAATGTCATCATTTTAATGCCATTTCATTTAATATGTAATTAGATTTAGACATAATCACAATTTTAATTTAATATATAAAATTAATTTAATAACTATAAATAAATATAATAAAATTTAAAATATATTTTAAAATATATAAATTTCAAATAAATTTTGATTTAATAATTAAAATATATAAAATAAATAT
>JANJEY010000005.1:8240792-8253879 GCA_024703695.1 Erythroxylum cataractarum | reverse complement strand
TCAAGTAAAGTCTTTTGGTGAAGGTGAGGTTGACCAATGCAGAAAAAACAACTAGGTTATGATTTCGTACCTCAATTATGGGAAAACTATACCTTATATATGGTTTTGCTGTTAGGTTTAGGACTTTACGTGTTTGCATGGGAGACTCCCTTCTACAGATGGGCCAAGGAGGGCATGGGTCTAGGTATAAAACTGATCTTCTGAAGAGTGGACCGATCGGCCCACGGGTCGTTTGGACTGGATCCGGGCCCGACACGGCCGACCCGACCACCTATAAATTAAGAAAGGAAATATCCTAATTAGTGTCATATATAAGTTTATGGGCTCAACTAATAACTTAGGACTCATTAGGTTTGTTAGGATGGTTTCATTATACATTTAAGCCCTTGATCATATTTGTGTAATCTTTTCATGATTTTTAATTCACAAACAGTTAAAAATTTTGTTATGGAAGGAAAAAAAATCATTAGCACAATTTATAGATTTGTTTCAAATTTTTCTAAAGAAGTCCCAAGAACAGTAACGTCGGCAATTAGAATATTTCTCTAGTGATTGAAAAAAAATTAATCTTAGAATTCAACGATTTTTACATCAAATAAAAAATTTTGATGAGTAAAACAACTTTTATAATTGCAAGAAACTCAATTCTCAACCAATCGTAACGAAATAAAGAACAAATATTTGAGAACTCTGACCTCTGTAGTGATACAAACCATAAAGCTCTTGCTCCTAACATCGAGGAGAGTCTAAGGATGGTAGTAGTGATTGACAGCACTCACCTGAAGCCATGGATAGAAGATCTAAATTTTTCTATAATTTCTTCCTCAATTTTTATGATGATTATGGAGTTGTTTTTAAGGTAAAATGGCCATGGTTGTGACAAGCTCGAAGAGAAGAGGCGATTGGTACATGCGGTTGGTCAGTTTAGAGTCATAGACAATAAAAATTAGAGGAAGAGAATGATTTCATAAAAGATAACTTTTAGTGGGGTGAAAATGAAAAAAAAAAGGATGAAAGATATATATATATATATAGAGAGAGGGTATTGCATAAAATGTCTTAGTAAAAGCTAAGCTTGGTACTTTCGAGTTACAGGGGAAATTGTTCTTAATGTCAAATGCAAATTATATTTTTAGGGGGTGTCAAGTAAAAACTATTAACATGATTTTTGAAGGTTTGAGAAAAAAGGATAAGCTTAGTAACTGTGATATATTTTAGTAATGTGAAAATGTGCATGCATGAATATTGAATGAGGTTAGACCCTAATAAACATGGTTATTTACTCTAATCTTGGCTTGTAGTAGTATCATTATGTTTCAAAACAATTATTGCAGTTACAAGTTCATAAATAATGTTTGATAACAATTAAATTTTTATTCACTATTCTATTTATAATTGAAATACAATATCAGTCAAATTATGTTAAGATAAAATTGATCAATAGTTATAATTCGTTATGACATTACTATCTGTAATTTTATAAACCTTGTTCTTAATTTTTAGAAAAAAGGGGACAAAATTAAGACCCCAACTTTTAAAAATTTTGTGATAACACATGGGTTAATCATTTAATTAACCCAAAAATGTTGTTTAAGTATAATTTACAAATTGGGTATATCATAACTCTTCTCTAGTCTTTAGATAGTTTATGTATATATATATATATATCAATGCATGAAGATCTTTAAACAAGTGGGCATGTAGATCAAGGCTCTAAGATCGTACGGACGTTATGGTTGAAACTATATTAATAATAAACAAGCCTTTTCTTTATTAGAGAGGATGAAGTCTTGAAGTTTGTGCTAACAGCAATAAGTCATCTTTTCACATATTTACGGAAAAAAAAAAGTATTATGAAGTTATGATATATCTTCTATCTTCTCCTTTCAAGAAATTTTTCATAATTTCTCTTTAATTACCTTGTGGCTTTGTTTGTTCTAGGAGGTCATTCATGTCGAAAAACTTTGATACTTCTTATATTCAAGAATAAATCCGCTATTCTTAAAATACTGTGTCCCTCGTATTTAAATAAATCTCAATCATCTATTACAATAAATTGGATGATTAAGATAGTAAAGACACAACAATTTGGAAATTACAGATATGCTCCCCCTATATTCATACTCTTTGAAGCAGTGATAAAATGATTATCTTAAGGAAAAGGTCAAACCTTAATTTCTTACGAAAGACGACCCAAAAAGATAGATATACATCCACGAGAGAACAAGAGTCGCATAGCTCATCATAATTAATGCTAACAACTATGCATGCATGTTCTTTGAAGGAGTCCAGATCTCCTGTCTAATATTATGGTGTTTTATTGTGTCCAATAAATCTCAGTTGTTTATTTATGTGGGTCATATATAGGTCCTACGTGAACCTCACGTGAGTTCCACAAAATAAATGGTTGAGATTTCATAAGATAAAATAAGACAGGGTAATATTAGACAGAGAATCTTGATTCTCTTTGAAGTAACTCTAGTTAATTAAGTAGTTTATTAGGCAAAGTTTAACGTATTAAATTGAGAATCTTAGTTAGCTATGACTCCACTTGGATACATTTTTATGGCAACCTTACCTAGTCTTCACATTTAATAATGTTGTCCTCCACTCATCACTCGTATGATTGAGTGTTCTCTTAGACATCTTCTTTTGTTGCTTTAAAGATTATCACAAAAGCTGGACTTTCCTTGCTTGCTTTTAACATAGAATAAAAGAAGACCTCGTATGGTTTCTCTTGGTATAAAGGGCCAATCATAGATCTGGACCGACCAATTACTGATCTAATGGTTGAAAATAAGGCACATCTTCCTTTTTTTTGGCGAAAGAAAAACTAGCTTGGTTGACCTTCTTAAGTGATGAGTTCACCTTTTCAACGGGACTTGAAGACAACATTAACGTGTCCATTTGGGTTGGTTTCACTTGTTATATAAAAAAGCACAAGAGTCGTAGAGGTTAAGGTCACAACATACTCTAAACACGTTGAAACTGAGGGCATGAGTTTTTCTTGTATTATATAATCAAACACATCTATTTATAATTTGATACTTTTGATCTAAAAATAGATTAATAGAGCTTCAATGATAAGTAATTAGGATAATAAAAATTGCAATTCAAGTCACATGTATCTCACCTTAACCTCCTATATAATACTTTAATCGTCTCTTCTACGAATAAGATAAACGTAATTAGGCACCAACGCATCCAAAAATGGTGAATTAACAAGTTGTTAATATGATTTAGTGCCTATTTATATGAGATTATATTAATAGAGCTTTTGTTAGTAAAACTTTTATTAGAACTTTTCTGATAAGAGTTTTTTTAAAAAGTCAGTTGGTTGTTTGGTTATTTGATAACATAAAAATAAAAAAATAATTTTAATTTTAACTATATTTTATTTTATAATAAAATTATTTATGCATATAAATATTATTTAAAGTATATTAAATAATATGTAAAGCACAATATATTAATTATTATATAAATTTAAACCATATAAAACATAAATAAAAACATATCTAACCAATTCTTTTATATGGATTATAACATAAGTAAAATTAATATAAAAAATAAATATTAAAATATATAAAAATCAAATAATATTATATAATTTTCAAAATAAACGTGAAGATGAGTTTGTAGGTATTGTGAGAATTATGTGTAAAACATAAGGATAAAAGAAATTAAAAAATAGACTCATTAATTGATTTGAAAATTTTACTTAAAAAATGCTTTTTTAAGAAGCTCTAAATTTGAATTTCTTAAAACGTTATATTTTGGCTACCAAAAAAATTATATCTACTAAAAAATAATTTTTTTTTATTTTACAACAAAATACTCATTTTCTTAAAAAAAAACTTTTGTGGTAAAAAAGGTACATTTTACCGTCCAAAGTTTAACCAAAAAATGCACTTACAAGAGTTAACAATAATAATAATAATTTTATAATATTTTGATAATCATAATGACATGTATATACGAATCTAATTAAACTCTAATAAAAAGAGATTTAGGTTAAATTTGGTTAGCTATTAATGCTATATACGAGAAGTCATGTCTAATATCTTAAATTTTATAGTATAAATTTAATAACCAATAATAATATTGTAATGAAAACAAACCACTTTTTTACTATATATAGATGTGATTTTCCTACTATTATTAAGGGTAGGTCTAGAAGAATGTTGCTCCATTTCTTACGCTATTCTATGACCTATAAATTGATTCAAAGTATTAGATAAATTGCACTTAGTTTATATAGTTAAGAAACAAACTTTTAGGGAAAAGAAGTAATAGCAAAGAAACATCACAGGAATGAATAAAGCAAGTACCACAAATGTCAAAAAGCAAGCACCAAAGACCAAACCGTTGCAACAAAGCAATTATCAGAAGAGTAAAGCAAAGAAACTAGAAAGAAACCAAACGAACCCGAAAATAATGAGAAAGTAATGTCAAGTGCAATCCCACACGCAAACTTCAACAGAAATGGCAAAGTAACGAAGAAAGAAGGGAAAGAAATTTTACAATCGGAAAGACAAAAGAAAGAAGTCAACTTTGGTTAAGTCACTGAAAAGACCTGAAACTGGGGTCTGACCCTGACCAGCCAGAGGAAGGAGAGAGTCCTTGCACGCAGCTTTCGGCGAACTCTGCAGAGTCTCACCCTCCCCCGCTGACCCGCATGACTTCATCATCATTCAATGTTACATTTACACATACAGCTCATTTATGAATATCACACGCCACACTTCCTTCTTTTCAAATTTCAAATCCTCCCCTCCAACTCCAAGTCTTTATCTTCACTGTTATAGTATAGCTAGTGTTGGTCTTACTTCTACACCATGATTTTCCTTCTTATGGTTTCAAAATGTGTAGGAGACGGGTAGTTTTGTATGTTTGGTCGTTAGAGTTTGTGTCATTTACAAACAACTTGAAAAGAAGTGATTCCAGTACTTCATCAATATCTTAACCTCCTTGGTCTTAGAGTGATCTTATTGCTTTGACCCTAAAAGAAAGTTGTTCATTTTTATTTAATTCAGTATAAAGAAAAGCTAACATTGATGAAATAGATTACTGTTATAATAATAATAAGGTTAATTATGAACATGATCCAAATGATCTTTAAACAAAGCGTGTACTCAAAATCTGCATAACAGAAATCACTAACTTGGAAATGTAACAAACCCTCCACAAAAGGACAGAACCTAATGCATTGTAGAAAAATATGTGAACTCTCATTTTCAATTGTCAAGTGTTGACACTGAAGAATCCAAAGACAAATTTCCTCATAAATTTCCCACATCACCAGTTCAACACCAAAACTCAAAAAGCAATAGCTCCTTTTGTAAACCCTTTAAAACCCCATCTATACTTTTCCCTGTCCAACCATCTAAAACCTGAAAAAGCAATAGAATTTCCGAATATTTCATGCTCAAGCTTTAGTCTTTATCTTCATTCATGGCCTCCACTTCTAACACCAACACCACTACCACCACCATGAACCACCACCAACCCACCTTCGGATCAAACCCATCTAACTCTTCCAACACCACCTTTGTTCAGGCTGACCCATCAACGTTCCGGACCATAGTCCAGAAGCTCACCGGAGCACCGGACGAGCCGTCACCGCAAAAACTCCCTGTCACCCACCAAACCACCCGATCCACCAACTCTCCAGGTCCTAAACGGCCCGCATTCAAGCTCCAGGATCGTAGACCAAGTGCTAAGAATCTCCAAATCAACCTCGGCAACAACAGTTCTAACATAAAAAACAATGCTTCTGATCATACTGATCTTTTCCATCTCAGACAAAGAGGATTCTTGGTATCTCCTGTGTCAACGTTGGACTTCTTTGCAGGGCGTGCGAGTCCAAGGTCACCGTGTGAAGAAGAAGAGAGGGCCATTGCGGAGAAGGGTTTTTACTTGCATCCAAGTCCTCGTAACACCCCTAGAGGATCTGACCCGCCAGAGTTGTTGCCTCTGTTTCCTTTGACGTCGCCAAGAGAGAAATATGATGATTCCAATTCCTTTTCTTGAATAGGAGAGGCTACAAGGCAGGGCTAATCAGTAGAAATTGTGTTCTATGAGATGTATTTAAGGTCCTTCTAAATTCTTACTTCTTGTTGTTGGCTAATTTCCTGTTAGAACTTAGCAGTAGCTGGGGTGACAGGTAGCTTGTGTTCTTGCTCTGTGTATGCGCTTCGAGCACTAATTTTGTTACTTTTCAGTGTCGATTTGCCTTCATTTATCCAGCCATAGATAAATTCTGACAACAGGTTTCTATGAATGTGATTCAAGAACTCTATCTGTCATTTATTTGGAAATTAGGTTGGTAGGAACATGGTGAGCTACCTCGTTCCTGTCAGAGAAGAAAATCTTCCAAATTATCCTTTCACCAATTGCATGTGCAAACAATTACATCTATAACTACTTCATCAGTTCAGTTTTAGATGTAGTAGTTTTGCGATCCCATTTCTATCAGAAATCCATCTCTTTGAGTCTGAGATAAAGGTGTAGATGAAAGAGATCGCATAGATCTATACGTACATCAAAGTTGTTTAGTACTTCTTCCTCTTTTTCGATACGAAAATTCTTTCCTGAATTGAGTGAAAAAGGTAAATCTATAGGAGCCTCGCTCACTCCTGTTATTTAATATTACATTTTTACGTGTCAGGACTCAGGACAGTACATTGATATCATTGAAAGGAAAACCTTGAAAAGCGTCTGTAACTAAATGGCAGTCATTGTACCATCACTGCTCCTGCTCTCTGACGTACGGTTCGGAGGTTAAAAACCTAATCAGATCTCTGCCGTGAACTTTCTAATGAACGGCTGAGATTGTTTTTTGTCATCAATCAACTTGATGACAAATCAGACCTGTTGACTTATGCCCGAAAGCTTCCAAGCTCTTACAGGTAGTATACAGAAGACGACAGGTTAAGTCCAAATCCTGCAAGAAAACAATAGCCGATCTGTTCATCAACTTGGGTACATCGAACAGAAAACTGGGTGTCTAAAACTTACAACCTTATCCTACTCTTTTGTTGGAACGTCAAGGTCTTGAGTTTTTCCAGAGAACGGTAAGATGGAAGAATTCAGAGAATTTTTACTTGACACCAATATTGTAACTTCATGTCATTTTCTACTATTAGAGCCATTATATTTACAGCAGTTGATAGTAGCTCTTATGTAATTATATCCAAACCTCATACCAAGTTGATTGATCTCGGTTTATAAATGAAAGAACAGGAGAAAAAAAGTTTTATTTAGAGCAAATAATTATATCAAATAATTCTTAAAATAATAAACTCAATTATCATATTTGTCATATTGTAATAATTGGATACGGAGAGAAATAGGGATAGGTTTTGAATCTACTTAGCTAGACAATAATGAAAGGACAAGGAACATATGCAGACGAAGGGGGGGAAAAAAAAAACCAAGAAGGGTGTTTTACCAGAAGACCAATGCGACGCTCTTACAAGTAATTAAAGGGTGTTTCTTCATGTATGCAACCGTTTAAAATTTGATGTCAAAATTTTACTTCCTGTAAATAACTTACTTAATTCAAACGGGGATTAATCTGGATGTGGATAATTTAAAGATGTTTTTCTATAATTGAGACTTGCCTAAAACACCTTGTGAACAAAAAAAACAAAAAGTGTGACATGACAAGTTTTATATTTAGATGAGTTAGCTTTTCTTTTGATCAAATGAATGAAGTATTTAAGAGTTCCTCCGGCCTTAAATTGAGGAATATTATAGATAATTACAGTGGTCATTTCTTGTAATTGCTTCCACGTAAATATCTAAATTAGTTACCTATACCAATTTAAGACAAGTCTTTGATATATGGGATTTGTAGTCTTAAGATGTAAAAGGTTATAGTTTTGCTATTTACATTAATACCTCCAATCTAAGTTGTACGAAAATTTCCTACGAAAACGAAAATACAGGATGATGCAATTAATTCCACCTGGGAATAGATTCCCAATGTCAAACCAACCTTCTTACAACCCCAACAATGACTGCTGCTACTGCTCTTTGCTTCTGAATGTATTTCTAGTCCAAGAAGATGCTCCAGTAAACTAGAAATAGGGAAAGATAGCACATCTGTCACTAGCTCCCAAAGACTGCGTGTCACCTTTTCTCTTATCTTGTCTTTTGCAGCTCAGGTCAAGCAGACTTTTGAGAGGCTCGGTCTGGACAGTATCGGCTTCCGATCTCGTCAGGAGCATCAGATCGGGTGGAGTCGCCAGTCAGTTGGGTGGGTCAAGCTGAATACCGATGGGGCTTGTCATCGCACCCACATCAGGGCCTCAGCCGGGGGACTTCTTCGGGACAATGACGGCAATTGGCTAGGTGGCTTCTCCCAGTTTATAGGGTGGTGCACAACGCAGTCAGCGAAGCTCTGGGCTATCTACACAGGACTCTCCCTGACTTGGCAGTTGAGCTTTCGTAAGATTGAGCTGGAAGTAGACTCGTTGGGGGTGCACCAGCTCCTTTCTTCGATGATGTCTCGCTCTCAGTTGAGCAATCCTATCGTCATGGGTATCCTGGAACTTCTCACCAGGAACTGGTCTGTTGTTCATCGGCATGTGTACCGAGAGAGCAACAGATGCGCCGACTGACTCGCTACCCAGACAGGCCCGGCAGACATTGGCATCACCTATTTCGATGTTACACCTCCAGGGTGCCTTCCTCTCCTTTTAGAGGATCAATCGGGACGTAATTTCTCCCGTCTCATTTAGCGTTCTTTGTATTTCCCCTTTATAAAAAAAAAAAAAAAAAATCAGAACAATTGGTTTACTGACATATGTATTAGGTAAATTATTAATCGTATAAGAGTAAGTACTGCCGGTTCGTATCAATATAATGCTCGTCAAGTTCTGCATGCACGTAAGGGGATGGATTATACACTTCCGAACAAACTCAGAAATACTGGAGGGAAGATGATGTTGCAGTCCTATGGAAAGATACAATATTGAGCTACCAGATATGGTTTGAGGGCATGTAAATAGAAGTGCTTCAGATTTCTACGTACGTACATTCATTTGCTGATGGAAAGTAAGGAAGGAGGGATGTTACGTTGCCACATGTTGTTTCTTCCAACATGTAAAAACACAAGGAGAATCCAATGTAAGAACTCTTCGATCTCCATAGGAGTTTCTGGTTGTTGCCTGGCAAGTTCCAATAAAATAACTCTTGCTGATAAGTCAAGAAAGTAGTCACAGCGAAGCTTTCATTGGCACTCAGCCTTTTATTGACAAAACAAAATTTGCGAAGAAGATGAAACCTCAATTTGTACACAGATACAATAGGAACATGCCGAGTTTGATGTTTTTAACAAATTTTTACACCGATTCTATATATAAGACATTTTCCCTCTTTTTATCCAGTGCTAAAATGTTATGTGGGTGAGGCTGTTTTATTATCAACCAGATAAAAAGACAGCAACTTTCCTGTTGATTAGCTTTGCTTTTTTCACTCTTCAACGAACAGAAGCACAGATTGACTGCTGCTGGTTGTATAGCCCAGGGACTCCATTTTGGAACTGCTGCTTGTTTCTTCTCCGCTTTGCCACAACTATGAATCCATCACCATCGCCATTCTTATTTTTATTTACAGTTGATGTTTTCGCCTGCTCGTTGTCACTGGACTGAGTGGAGAAGTTTGCCTTTCCTTCATTTCCCTGGAAAATTTTTATTATTGCACCGTCATTTGCAATTTCATCAAAAGAACTCTCAGAGCCAACAAACTTGTTCTCACTAGATATAGGTTCCTTTCCCGAATCCATGTTATGTTGGACTGATTTCACAATGAAGCTTAGCAGAATCTGCCTTGCAAGTTCTTCTTTTCCAGACGTACTGCTTTTTTCTGAAGTAGCATATTTCATGTCATTGCTGGATTCATTATCAACTTTTTCCTCTTTACCCTTGCTTGTCCCAAGCAAAGGGTTTGCCTCTGTTGAAACACCAGTATCTTCACTTCCAAAATGTGCTTGGCAAGCTCTCCTCGGTACAAACTCAGGTGCATTGGGGTTCATAGATCGAGGAGGCATCCCTGCAGAAGATCGTAGTTTCAATAAACTCTGTCTCATTCGGCAAGCCTGGTTGGATCTATAGAATAGAGGTGATCTAGGTCCACAAGCAACTCTAGCAGCAATGGGAGGTGGCACCGGGGGTGCAACCACACCTTGACTGTCATTTACATCATAAATATTTGTCACAGCCACCATTTTCAGTGGACGAACCATGGGGAGAGCTCCTGGACTGAATGGTTCAGCTGCAGCAGAAAGTTTACTTCCATTAATTTCCATTGACTTTTCATGGTCACAAGGGTTCTCTTCAGTCTCAACATCAGATTCTGATTGAGTTCCACAATTTCCCTCCAAAACATCTTCACCCGATATCTTCGCATTGACACAATGACTTGTTTCTTCCTCCTTCGATCTTTCAAAAGGAATGCTAGATAAATGGGTCTCGGTCTTTTCCTTGCTGGAATCTTCTACTGTCTCTACAGATGGCTTTAAAACTGAACCTGGGGGTGCCACAGCTACTTCTTTGTAAGATATAGATTTAGATGCAATAGCAGCAAGGTTTCCTAAAGTAGATGAAGCTTTCAAATTACAAACTTTTGTTGCACCCTCCGTAATTCTCTTACTATGATTCTGTATTTGTTCAACTGGAAACTCAGTTTTAGAGCTGCCATTAGTTGTTTTCTTGGGAGGAGAATTGATTTCCAGCCTGTAACTACTTTCTCTGAAATTGGATAACCGAGCACCATTTGCGTTTAGCTTTGCCAAAGCTGGTCGCCTGATGCCAGATTTCCTGCCATTAGTATTACCTGATCGTCCTCTTTGATTGGCTTCTTGCCATCCTTCATCCGAAGTTGTTTCTTCAACTTCTTCACTTGAAAATGTTGAACTGAATATATTAACAGCAACATTTCCTTCTTCTCCATCATAATGAACTGTGTCCACATTCGCTTCCTCGACGTCATCTACCATGGCTGTCACACTCTGCAAGTCATCATGATTCACCGCATCTTTCATTGTTACCGGTTGATCAGCTTGACTGGTTTTGTCATGAGACTGCAGCATCTGGCAAATTGTAATAAGAAAAACTGGAATGACATTCTATCATCCTTAAGTTGTGCAATTTAAACCAAAGTTGGATAGCTACAACATAATTAATACATTCTGTGAATAAATAAATACATGTTATCCTTAGGAATGTAACAATGTAAAAGAAAGGAAATAATTTTTCCAATTTCGATAACCTGGATAGGACTATTTTCCAAGTTCCCAATAATAATAAATTCTTCATTTCAATAACCAGTTCACTAAGTAAACTGATTTGGAAATTTAACAAGACTCCATCAGAATGGCAAACTGATTGGGATTGCCTTTTCTATTTCATTTTTATCCTCTAAAAAGAGCAAGGAAAAGTCAAATTGTCAAGATTATATTGTCTTTTGACATGAAACTAGCAGTGCCAGTTCTAAACACAAGTTTAACTTGCCCATAAAGACATGCAAAACTATATCTATACATAATAAGCAAGTTGAAGTTTTACCCTTGTACGCCTCTGTTTCCTATATGTACTGCCTCCTCTTGAATCTTGACCTGGACTGATGTAATCTAATAGATCTGATACACTGCAATAAAGGATCACAGATTTGATACCAGAAGATATAGTTGCATTCCGAATACAAGTAATGTGGAGGATACCATATCAATACCTAAGATGACCTTTGCTTGCAATGGATGCATCTGGCTTAGGAGTTCCATTTCTTGCAGCTTCTTGCTGTTCAAGAACCCTGGATTCAAAATATTCAAGCCATGCTGCAGCGTCCTGCACAAAAATGTTTCACAAACCCATGTTATGCAAACAGATGGACTCCCAAAGCAAAGCCATGGATTATGTACAACATTAATTACATCATCCATGCCTTCAGGATGGAGAATGAGTAGGTCCCAAGGGCTTTAAACTCCTACAATTATGGCATACTTCTAATGTCCATTACGCGATTAGCAAGTATTTCTGCAACACACTCTAACTCTGTATTTTCAGATTACCTGAGTGCGGAGATCCTCTGATCCAAGTTTTTCTTGAAGTATTTTAAGTGTAGTTTGCTCATGTTGAACACTTAAGGAATATGCTTCCATTAGTGAAAGAGCTATGGCTATGGCATGGTAGCTTGCTGCTGTCTGCAAGTAGAAAAGCAAACAAAGAAATCTGCATCAATAGTTCTTCAATCACTTTTTGATTTTGCATACGAACAGAAACAAATATTTGTATTTGCCTCAAAAAGTTAAGCATGTGTATCCAATGCGAGAGAGAGAGACCTGTATGTGATCCGCTCCTAACAATCTCTGGTTGCACTTTAGAGCTTCATGAAGATATCTGAGAGCAATATGAACATTCCCAATACCCTCCTCCATCATTGCCACATTGATAAATGTTGCAGCAGTATTAGGGTGAGATAATCCACAGGTAAAATGGAGTAGGTACAAGGCACGATTTACATATCTGCCAAAAATATTTAGCATTCATAAGAGAGTCAATATAGGAGGACGAATGAAAAATCTTAAAAATTGGAGAGGACTTGATAAAGAATAATTGAATAAAACAAGGATATAACTGCAGGGCACAGGAAGCAATCAAAATTAAAGAAATAACTGCATGAAATCGCACTTCCATGTAAATAACTGGTTTTTGTGTAGATAACTTAATATAATAAGCTAAATTTTATTCACTTTCTACACCAACCCTTTTTAATCCAGTCATTTATATATTGAAATGACCATAGATGATTGGCAAATATATGATGAGCCAATAATGGACTGGCTTGATGACTTACTTCAAAGCTAGCTCAATGTGTTGGAGACGATAATAAAACACGGATAGATCCCCATAGCCTTTCATTGTGTCAGGATGATCAAGCCCAAGTTCCCTCTCATTGATATCTAATGCCTTTTGTTGATAAATAGTTGCCTGAAAAAGTAAATCATATTTAGTATATCCACAGATATATCTACACTCAATTAATCAGAAGAACCTTGTTTAAATTAAAGAGCCAGCAATTT
>JANJEY010000005.1:8207203-8226402 GCA_024703695.1 Erythroxylum cataractarum | reverse complement strand
AGTTCTGCTGGCGGCATTTTTATTCAACTATATATATATATTATCATATAGTTCTGCTGGCGGCATTTTTAATCGACTCTATCTGCGTAACAAACTTAACTAAGACCAATTCACATTCTCAAGCCATGTTAGGTGTATGTCATGTGCTAAAAAGAAACAATAATAACAGTTCTAACTTATTTTGAATTGGTTGATTATAAAATTAACTGCAGTCCAAGACTTGATTTTGACTTCGACATGGAAGTTACACCAAAGATCAAGTTCATTTTAATTAGATTGGGTGTTTATTAAAGAAATTAATTATTATATCGTTTGAAGGGAGGGTTAATAAAAAAATAAAATGAAATTAGATGAATTTTTGATTAAGTAAAATATTAATGTTTTAACATTGTTTGATAACAAAAGCATTGAATAAATCAAATTTTTAGTTCACTTTATAATTTTTTAGTTTGATTTATTTTAATAATTTTTGTTGAAAATTTTAATCAATTAATTAATTAAATAAATAAATTTTATAAACTAATCATTTTTATAAATTAAACAAATCAATTAATTTTCATTTAACATTCATCTTTTACAATTAAACTTTGATTTTTTCAATATTTTTAAAAATTTTCAATTTTATTTAATCTTTAACCAATTTTATGACAATCTAATACCAACTAAAGTTTTAAACTTTGTATGTAATCAGATTAACTTTTTGATCTAATTTTTAAAATATTAAAAAATAAAATAATTTTAAAACTCGAAACAGAAGGTGATATTTGGGGATGATCATTTCCTCTACGATGAGCAATTAAATTAACATACAATAAGCTAGCGTTTACGGTAAGCAATCACGTGGAACAAGAAGGACAATACAAGCAACTCAGGGCAATTAACAAAATTGGACAAGAATAAGATTCTGTTATATTTTTTTTCACTTTTGAAGTTTTCTTAGAAAGATTTCAATTATAGAAAGATATTTTTAAGTTATCTATATCTAGATTAATTCTTACTCAAATCAGGTAAATATTTTACAAGAGGTAAAAAATTAACTACAAATTTTAAACAAGTGTATATATAAAAAAGTTCAAATCGAAAACTTTATTTAAACAAGAAGAACCCTTACTATCTTACGACTTTGCTTATGGTTCTGTTTTTCCAATCAAGCGGCAACACTGTGTAATTGGGCCGTCACTCAAACCTTAACTTATGGAAGCCATTTGAGTTGGATTAAATATTTTTTAAAACAGGGTGAGAAAGTAATCTGATAGCACTAAACCCACTGTGACAGTGTGACCCATTATACTGCCTAGTTTCTACGCCTTTTCTGGCGCCAAAACCCACAACACACTCGCCGGCGGACGAATCGACAATGCCGGAGCTGCCGGAGGTGGAGGCGGCGAGGAGAGCCATAGAGCAGAACTGCTTGGGTAAGAGGATCAAAAAGGCCATCGTAGCAAATGACTCCAAAGTCATCGACGGCGTGTCTCCGTCTGATTTCGAGGCCGCTCTCGTTGGCAAAACCCTAATCTCGGCTCTTCGTAAGGGCAAGAATCTCTGGCTTCAACTTGATTCCCCTCCTTTCCCTACCTTTCAGTTCGGTATGGTTCTCGATTGTCTCAAAACCAACTTGCTACTTTCTTCTTGTTTGCTTCAACTTTTGCTGTCATATATAAAATAGCCATCTTTTGTTTTTTTATCCTTTTTTTTTCTAAAAGGTTAATCTTTGTTCCTTTATCGCATGCCCTTTTCATCTTTGTTGGGAAGTAAGGCTCTGTGGGTTGGAGTTGTTGCAAGTTTATAAAATTGTTAGAAAGCTCAAGTCTTTTATTTTTTTTCAGTTTGTCTTATTTCCTTGATTACCTGATGATTATTCGGGAGCGTTAAACTTAGGTTCATGAGTTCATCAGCACATGTAGCCAGTGTTGAGCTATAGCCTATGTTTTGCTAGTTATATTTGCTTATAAGATTGAGAATTTGTTTCAGGGATGGCCGGTGCTATATACATTAAGGGGGTTGCTGTTACCCAGTACAAGAGGTGAGTCATATCCGCAAAATTTTGTGTGCGTACGTTGCCCTGAAAACCTCATGCTCGAACAATGCTTTTGTACTAAAGAAATTGTGCTTGCTAATTGAGTTGATTTAAGGAATCGGGTTTTAGAATTTGAAACTAGTACATTCAACTTTTTTTCTCTCCCCTTGTTTAACAGCCAAGGTATATTCCTGTATTGATTGCATGTGAGAAATTTCTTTCTTATGCGATCTACTATCCTAGAAGTATTGTTGCAGAATCGTTGAAAATTCTCCCTTGAAATAGTAAGATAAGTTGGAAATATTGTACAATTATGTTTTTTCCTTATTAAGTATACAGTTTTTCAATTATCAATTATTCTTTGATACTAAGTTGTGGTCTTTTAGCCAGGTATGCAATACTTCAAAATGGTTGTTTGTGGGACTTTGCATTTTCAATGATGCGATGTATCTCTGATATTAACTGGCTGCTAATCTATGATCTTCAGGTCTGCTGTGAAGGACAATGACGAGTGGCCTTCCAAATATTCAAAGATATTTATCGAAGTAAGAACACGTTTTAATAGATTGAATGAATTTTCTTTTTCAATGTGTCTCATGGATTACGTGGGTTGTTTATTTGAATGGATGTGGAAATTTAGAAGTGTCTATATAACCATGAAATTGAAATTATATATGTTCATGCATGCAAAATCTGAAACCAGTGAGCATTTCCACCAATTGAAGAATTTTGGTACTCATGCAGCTAGATGATGGTCTGGAGCTGTCTTTCACTGACAAGAGGAGATTTGCTAAAGTTCGCTTGCTCCAAGATGTATTTGATTTTAATTCCCAAGGATTTATTTTGTTCCTTTTCTGTGCTTCTCTGTTGAAATCTACATAATAATTATTTTTTCTTAATCCTTTCTGGTACAGCCCACTTCCGTTCCCCCAATATCTGAACTCGGCCCTGATGCACTCTTGGAGTTAATGACAGCTGATGAATTTTATGAATCTCTACGCAAGAAGAAAATTGCAATCAAAGCTCTATTATTGGACCAGGTTAAACATCTTGCTGATTTACCTCCAATTTGGACATGCTGTAATATAAGTGTAACATATGAGCATGGAGATCTATGAAATACATCTCCTTTCCAAAATGCTCTGGCTAAATATAACCAATGGGTTATGGGTGTTATACTGTAATCAGGTGTCACTAAAAAGCTAAAATGTAACTGTTTGAGGACTAATGATGAAAGAATTAAGAAGTGGTAATTATTGAGACAAAGGTAGTTCAGGCAGCTTTGGCAGGCCAAAAATGTTTGCTGAAATAGGACTAGCCTAGATTGAAAAGTTTCCATTTATTTCATCATAATCCATATGCATGTTCTTGTTATTTACAAGATAGCACGGTACATGATCCTTTCTTAACTTATTCTCAGCTTTGGGGCATAAACTTGACCTCAAATATTGGGACATTGGGTTTCCGTAGATTATGTAGCTGTAGGAAATTTATCATCTACCAAAGCATTCTTTTTGTATGTGTATCACTATTGTTGCGTGTTAGAGGAGAAATTGTCTTTGAAGTTATAGTTGCTTTAAATTCTATCATTCGTGGTTCTGAGATGACCAGTTTAAGTCCCCATCCTTTGTGGATGCATCCTCTTTTGCCATAGGAAGCTATCAGAATGGTCATTTCTTATAGATGAGCCCTCAAAATTCAGTTGTTCAGTTAGATGGCTTTAGAATTTTCTGTGACTAACTTTATGGTCATTTCAAAGCATCTCTTGATTATTATGTTTGCCTTTAACTGTGCTTATGTTCACAGAGTTTTATTTCTGGCATCGGCAATTGGGTTGCAGATGAAGTGTTGTACCAGGTCAGTAAATTTAATCCTCACTTAGCACCTTTAGTTCTTTGTTCGTGGTTGTACTCAAGATTTCAATACTTACCATAATAGTTTGGCTATTGATTTGGTTGCATGATTGCATGTTTACTAACTATTTTTAGGCATGGGTGAAAGTGGTGGCTTCAATTATCTTAATTCTTCCTTTCTACTTTCTATTTCTAAAAGGGACGCATCTTCAATGAGGGCTTACTGGACTTTCAAGGGAATAACATTTCTTTAAAATGCTTATGGATTAAATGAGCTGTTGAAGTGCATCTAGCCTATATATAAAGCATGAACAGATTGGATCTAACTGAAACTGGATAATCCAGTCTTTTCTGGTATCTAGTGACTATGCTTGTTCATCTTAAATTTAGTAGGTTCACTAGGCTAGAACATGTTTCAGTTAGGGAAAAACAGAAATTGTTAGGTTCTGAGATTATGCATCTCATACATAATATAATATTAAATATATGCAACGAAAATAAACGGAACCTCAAAAACTATATCTACTCATGCATATAGATATAGAAAAAGAAAAAACATGAAATGTAAGATGTTTACATTTCTTTTTGACGATCTCTTTCGTTCTTTAATCTTCTCTGCGTTGGGTTGTCGTAAATTACAACGAAAAATCTACACGAAGATAAAAGGATGAAACCTCACTAGGAGAAGGCTAGAAATTTTTCTTTGTGCTAGCAAAAACAAGAACTCTTGAGAGAGTTAGAGAGAAAAAGTGAGTGTGTGTGAGAAAAAAAACCTTTCTTTTTCTTTTTATGCGTCTTACATAAGATGCACGAAAATCTTCTCAATTTTTTGCACCATTTGGCCTTTCATAACTCCCATCACTAATGGAAAGTTACGGGAAGTTAATGGTCATGAATAACATACATTAATGGAAGTTATGGGAAGTTAATAACCATGAATAGCATGCATTAATGGAAGTTATGAGAAGTTAATGACCATGAATAGCATGCATTAATGGAAGCTAACAAAACTTGTTTCTAATCTATTCCATGCAACGTTTTCTACCACGATCACATCGCGATACAATCCTAAAACACTCTCATATCTTGAATTACCATTCAAGACCATTTTACTCATCGTTCAGATCTCCTATGTGTGTAATCCATTAGGTTCCCGGTTATGTTGACTACTTGAATTAACACTTAATTCAAGTAAGTCAATAGTAGTATTTAGCAATACGTCATGATCTCCAATCAACTGGAAAGTTAGTGGTTTGACTACGAACTCTTCCATACGCAATGTTGCCATGCAATTTGTCCTTTCACCATCAATGCCCCACTTGATTCAAAGTATGGTCAAAGTGTCAACTCCCATTAGATTGATTACGTCACATTTAGTCCAAGTGTTATTAGATCTTGTCCTGATGATCTCATTACTCTATGTATCATTGAAGATTCTCTTCATGACACATATTTGCTCTAGCTAGAGATTCTCGAGTAATGACCTTGACAAGAGGCTGTGGGTATCATCTCCTTCTATCAGGAGTGGTGAATCCTTTATTGGCTACTCAATTGCTTCCGAATACCTCAAGTTGTACCTAATGATTACCCTATGAGTAACCCTTAAAAGGCATCGATGAATGTAGTCAAAGTATAGGATTAGTATCTGAGATATCTTTGAGCACTTCAAGTCAAAGAATTTTTGCACCATTGCTATGATGAGACTATCATTGAGATTGGAATAGAATATTCATATGATTGTCTCATAGTAGGTCAATCCAATGTACTTATTACGTTTAGTAAGCATCCATATATTAACTTTAAACAACTCATGTCTACAGCTTATGAGATTTACTGTTTGATCTAATCAAGGAGTATAACATGCGCTAGTCTATCTGGATTAATAATATCTCATCTCATTAATCCTATCATGGGGGAAAGTTTAGATACTAATATAATTATTACACATGATGAGAGTCTCATTATCATGATCTCATCCTGATTTTATATTTTGTATCAATTTAAGATCAACATCAAATCTATAATCGTATGAACATCGAAATAATGAAAAATATCTTTATTAATCATAAAATGATTTGTAAAATAAGTGCTAAAGGTGATTGCCTTTAGAGCACTTCTCTAACAGGAATCCTTTAGAAAGATATTGCCCTCCAAGCATCCCAGTTCATGTTTTTAAGGATTTACATGGTCCAAAAAAATTTCATCAGAAAGCTTCCTTCTTATGAGGGATGTTTCACTTTGTAGCCATTTTGTAACTCAAATATCAAAGCATGCTACTGGTCTCATATTTTCACTCTAATCACAGGCGAGGATTCATCCACTGCAGATTGCTTCTAGTATGTCAAAAGAAAGCTGTGTCACTTTACGTGATTGTATTAAGGAGGTAGGACACTTATGCTATATTCAGTCTGGAGTCTCATTGCGAAACTCAAAATCTGATTTGTAAAGGCATTCAATTTTCATGCAAAAATAGAGGAATCAATATGTAGGTTGTTCATTATGCTGTTGAAGTTGATGCTGAATCCAGTCAATTCCCTCTCGAGTGGTTGTTTCATTCTCGATGGGGAAAAAAGCCTGGGAAATTAAGTGGTAAGATAATATTTTGAGTGATCATCTTGACAAAAAGTAAATCACTTTTACAGGTCATTGAAAAAGCAGTAGAAGTTGGGGCGGATAGTAGTCAGTACCCCAATAATTGGATTTTTCATTTCCGAGAAAAGAAGCCTGGGAAGGCTTTCGTTGATGGTTGGCTCTTGACCTTACACGATATCTCCTTCCTCCTGTGGTCTGGCCATATATGAGCCTCATCCCTTCTATTGATATTTGGCTCATACACTCTTTATTACCTTTGAAGGGAAAATAAGAAACTGCATACCCTTCTTGCCCATCTATTAAAACTAATTGCCATGCACAGAGACAATGATGCTTTTTTTTTTGGTTATGGCAGGAAAAAGAATTGATTTCATAACTGCTGGTGGTAGGGTATGTTGTATTATCTCACTTTTTTTATCTATTTAGTGATTTATTTAAAGGACTTATTTCTTCTTCTATGAGCTCATGGAAGTAGATATAAATAGCAAAATTGTGTAGAATTCTTTAGTTATATTACGTTTGGATTTAGACAACAGCCTACGTACCGGAGTTGCAAAAGCTAACCGGAAACCAAGCTACAAAAGCAGTGGAAGCCAAGAAACAGCCTACAAAGAAGAAAAGAGGTGGTAAAGATGTCGAAAAGGATGGTGCCGGTGAGTCACTAAGTGAGGAAGAGGAGAATGCTGAAAGGGTACAAGCAAAGAGAGACTTGAAGCCTAAAGGGCGTGTAAAGAAGGATTCAAAAGGCAAAACTGAGTCTCAAGAAGAAGATGAAAACGATGATGTTGGTTCAGATGAATCTGTGAGCGAGGAAGAGGGAGGCGGTAAAAGGGCTGGTAAAAAGACAGAGTTGAAGCCTGAAGGCCGGCATAAGAAGCCTTCTAAAAGAGAATATTCCGGGGCAAATGATGAAGAAGGAGGCAGTCAAATGAAGAAGAGAAGAAAAGCAACAACCGCTAAACAAGCCAAGGAAGATCTGACATCGAAGAAGAAACTAAGCACTCGAAACAATAGGTCAAAAAAGTCGAGTAGATAACTTTTGCCATGAAGTGTTATTAGCTTATCATCACTCGGTTGCCATGTTTGATACTTTTGTAGTCTGGAAGGTGGAACCGAGTGGGTATCTGTATTATGTTCCCTCAAGTGTCACTTGGTGACCTTTTGTGCTGATGTTAATAGAGAGAGAAGCGATTTGGATTGAACCTAGCAAGCATGTATCAATTATCAACTAGGACTTTAATTGGTTGGTATTTGGAATCGGCCAACAGGTTGATATTTAATATCTTGATGTCAAGACTTGGACCGCATAAGATACAGCAATTACAAATACTTCTTTTTTACGTTTTCTATCATCATAACATGGCGTAAAGTTGAATAGAATTTACATTACAAGCTGTATGGCTGTTGAGATTTCAAACAAAATGAAAAATCCCCACTATCCTGCAGCCTATTAACTAACTTCTAATCAAACAAAATGCCAGATGATGCAACAGTTGAACGTGGATAGCATGTGAATCCAAAACAAGTGCAAGGCTCGTATTAGAACATTGTTCACTATATATCACAGTAGCTATGACCTTAACAGGCCATTCACACGATAGTCACACAATTTAAAAAGCCATAAAAAGAATTAAAGGACCATAATAGTGTCTGTATAAACACTTATTCAAGCTGCAACATAATCATCCATGATCCACAATATCAATAAGAGCTCAGAATCCACCGCGAAGGCGGAGAACAAGGTGCAAAGTGGACTCTTTTTGAATGTTATAATCGGCAAGTGTCCTCCCATCTTCGAGCTGCTTCCCAGCAAAAATCAGCCTTTGCTGATCCGGTGGAATACCCTCCTTGTCCTGGATTTTAGCCTTGACATTGTCAATCGTGTCAGAGCTCTCAACCTCCAGGGTGATGGTCTTTCCTGTAAGCGTCTTCACAAAAATCTGCATACCACCACGCAGACGGAGAACTAAATGAAGGGTGGACTCCTTCTGGATATTATAATCAGCTAGGGTGCGACCGTCCTCAAGTTGCTTTCCTGCAAAGATCAGCCTCTGCTGGTCGGGTGGGATGCCCTCCTTATCCTGGATTTTGGCCTTCACATTGTCGATTGTGTCAGAGCTTTCAACTTCCAAGGTGATCGTCTTGCCAGTTAGGGTCTTAACAAAAATTTGCATTCCACCTCGCAGACGGAGAACCAAGTGAAGGGTAGATTCCTTTTGTATATTGTAGTCTGCAAGAGTGCGACCATCCTCAAGCTGTTTTCCCGCAAATATCAGCCTCTGCTGGTCTGGTGGGATGCCCTCCTTATCCTGAATCTTGGCCTTGACATTATCAATTGTGTCTGAACTTTCAACCTCCAGGGTTATTGTCTTGCCAGTGAGGGTCTTAACAAAGATTTGCATGCCACCACGGAGACGGAGGACAAGGTGGAGGGTGGATTCCTTTTGAATGTTGTAATCTGCCAGGGTGCGACCATCCTCAAGCTGCTTTCCAGCAAAGATCAGCCTTTGCTGATCAGGTGGGATGCCTTCTTTATCTTGGATCTTGGCCTTCACATTATCAATGGTGTCAGAACTCTCAACTTCAAGAGTAATTGTTTTCCCAGTTAGAGTCTTCACAAAGATCTGCATGCCACCTCGAAGTCGAAGCACCAAGTGCAGGGTGGACTCCTTTTGGATATTGTAATCTGCCAGGGTGCGACCATCCTCGAGCTGTTTGCCAGCAAAGATCAGCCTCTGCTGGTCCGGTGGGATGCCTTCTTTATCCTGAATCTTGGCCTTTACGTTATCAATAGTGTCTGAACTTTCAACTTCTAGGGTAATTGTCTTGCCGGTTAAGGTCTTGACAAATATTTGCATGCCACCTCGAAGACGGAGAACCAAGTGAAGGGTCGACTCCTTTTGAATATTATAATCCGCAAGAGTGCGGCCATCCTCAAGCTGTTTTCCAGCAAAAATCAACCTCTGCTGGTCAGGAGGAATGCCTTCCTTGTCTTGAATCTTGGCCTTGACATTATCGATGGTGTCTGAGCTTTCAACCTCGAGGGTGATTGTCTTGCCGGTCAGGGTTTTAACGAAAATCTGCATCTGTTAAATCAAAAGAAACCACATCTAAATATTTATAATCCATACCCAAAACCAAACATTCAATACAACAGCATGTTTTCTTCGAAACACAAGATGATGCAGACAATAACCCACTCAAAATTTTCACACATGGGAAAACATCAAAATCTATACGAAAACAAGTCAATTTTGGTACGTCGGTTTTATTGATCTCATAAATTCATTTCATAAAACAAGAAACAAAGGAGGGATTTTTGAGAGGTTCATAAAGAATCCTAGAAGACAACAAAAAAGAATCACAATTCTACACCCTAAAAGCCCAACCAGAAATGAAAGTCCTAAACATCATATAGCAAATTGAAAACAAGGCACATGCTTCACAAGTTGCAATCATGTCCATCAGATCTATCGATAAAGGATATAAATCGGACGAAGAAAATACTAAAGAACAAAACAAACCATATTGAAGCGGATCACAAACTAAAAAAAAAAGATCTAAACAGAAAAAGGAGCCACCCAAAACTAAGAATTGAAAAATCGAACTATCTTCAGAGGTTAAGAACGTCCGACTCATAAGCGGAGAACATAACCAATAGCTGAAGAAAACTCGAACAGATCAAAGCAGCATACAAAAGATGACAGATCTATAAATCAAATCAACTCAACTCAACAGAACACAATAACATCACCAGAGAATCACAGATCTAAGAATCGAAATCAAAAACACCGTTATCTTAACCCAAACGAAGAAAGCAAACACACCTTGAGAGAGAGAGAGAGAGAGATAAGATCTACGCGTTTGGCTGCGAAAAGATTAGAAATATGTGATGGGAGCGCTTGAAGAGGTGTTTTCTTATATAGAAGTCCAGCGAGGGTTGAAATTACCAAATCACCCACTGACCTAGGTTTTACGTGTGCTTATGGACGTCTTTGCCCTTGCCGACACGTCAAGATTAGTTGTATCCATCCAATTTGAGTCGCACGTTATTCCATATGCCCTTTTCTGTTGTTGTATTTCTTTGACTTTGACTGTTTGGAAGTTTTTTCTTTTAATTTTGAGTAACTATAAAGGGCCAATTTTAGATAATAAAATTTTAAATAAAAAATATTATTAATTTTGAGAATTTTAATTATACTTTCAAATTTTTGGCAATAATAATAATTAATAGTACACATTCCTACAAATTGTATAGGCTCTTTTTGAATAAAGTGACATAATTTAAAAAATTAATAGCATATAATTTATATAAAAATTAGTAATTTAAAATTTATTAAAATTTAAAATATTAAGTTGATATTTAATATTTTATTTTATTTTATAAGTAAGAAAAAACAAATTTGTACATTTCATTCGAACTTAGAAATGAAAAGCACGAACTAGTTAGCCAATGGCAAGCGCTCAGAACCTTCTGGCTCCTCTCTTACATTAGGCCTGCGTCACACTCCAGATTTGCCCCTTTCTCTCTCTCTCTCTCTCTCTCTCTTTTTAATATTCCTAAAAGGAGACCGGCGGTGGATTTAACTTAGACGACGGGGGAGGTTCCAGCTATCAAAAATTGAAAGCTTCAAACTTTAATTCGATGGAGTAGATTCATGAAGCAAAAGGTTGCCAATGGCCATGATAGAGGTCTGTTTTTCTCGCGTTTGCAATGTTTTTTTATCGTTGAAGTGAATAGGGACGGAGTTTAAGGTTTAAAGAAATTCGGGTTTGCAATGTTTGGTTTCGATTTCGTTCATTGTGGGTGTGGTAAGCAGTTATAGATTTCAAAAGTTCGAGGCTTGAGTTTCATTTCTGCCGATTATTGAGTTGATGGAATGGGTAATAAGATTGAGAAGTTATTGCGGCTGTTTAGTGTTTTGGTGGTTTACGTTTTGTGGATAAAGGTAGTTTGATATCTTGAGTGGCCTGGATTAACAGTGAAGTTTGGGCATGGGTAGAGTTTCGTTTGAGTTCATATGGCATGAGTATATAGCCTAATGAATCTTTAGGTTGTTAGAGGCCTGGACTTGGAATTGGAAGCAATGGTAAGTAATACTAGTGATAGTGAGGATGGGTGTCCGTATAATTGCTAAGTATCATAATCTTATACTTGGGATGATGATCGTGGACTCACGAAACAGCTGAAGGCTCTTAAATATCCGTGCACAATGTGGCAAGTCATTTAGGAGAACAAACACCTATGTGAAGGGTTCTGACTTTTATGAGTCACAAAATTTCACAAGTTTAAACGTTTCATGATTATGAAGCAGTATTGAAAGCCGTAGTTTTCTAAAACTCCCATTTGCTAAACTTTCCATAAATGTGGTAAAAATGGATTAAAAATTTATGTAACTTGAATTTTAGGCTTGTTGACGGAAAAAAACAAGGTTTGTCACTGGATCTCTTTTGTTTCTTTCTTTTCAGATTGAAGAGGGCTCTCAAAACAGTGACCAAGTGCTTGAAGAGGAAGGTGATGATCTTGCATTTGATGGCAATGGTCTTGACATTGAGGGCAATGACCTTGAGATTGAGGACAATGGCCTTGATAGTGAGGGAAATAATATCGAGATTGAGGGAAATGACATTGAGTTAGAGAGCAGCAATCTTGAGATTGAAGATGACAACCATGAGATGGGAGATAACGACGTTGAGATTGATGGTGATGATCTCGAGTCTGAAGGCAATGGCCTCAAGAGAAACTGTAAACAAATTCTTGATGTTAGAGACAATGATCTTGCTGAATATAGAGATGACACAACCACAGTAGGTGGTCAAAATGGTGAATGTCAAGGCAAGGACTATCCTCCACCTCTCGTGGGCATGGAGTTTGACTCATATGATGATGCTTACAATTATTATAACAGCTATGCTAAAGAATTGGGATTTGCCATTCGGGTGAAGTCTTCCTGGACAAAACGCAACAGCAAGGAGAAGCGTGGTGCAGTGTTATGCTGCAACTGTGAGGGTTTTAAGACTGTTAAAGAAGCAAATAGCCGCAGAAAGGAAACAAGAACTGGTTGTCTGGCTATGATAAGATTGAGATTGGTGGAGGCTAACAGGTGGAGGGTTGATGAGGTTAAGCTTGATCACAATCACTTATTTGATCCGGAACGAGCCCAAAATTCAAAGTCACACAAGAAAATGGATGCTGGGTCTAAAAGAAAGGTAGAACCAACTGTTGATGTGGAAGTGCGAACAATCAAATTATATAGAACAACTGCTCCAGATATTCTGGGTTCAAATTCTAACGAGGGAGATGGCAGCCACCAAGTTGATACATCCAAGCGACTAAAACTTCATAAGGGAGATGATCATGTCATCCACAATTATTTTTGTTGGGTTCAGCTTACTAATCCCAACTTTTTCTACTTGATGGATCTTAGTGATGAGGGGTTTCTCCGGAATGTGCTTTGGGTTGATTCTAGGTCTAGAGCTGCATATGGTTACTTTGGAGATGTTGTCATATTTGATACAACGTACTTGTCAAACAAATACGAGGTTCCTCTTTTTGCCTTTGTTGGAATAAATCACCATGGGCATTCAATTCTGCTTGGTTGTGCCTTACTTGCAGATGACACATATGAAACCTATATGTGGCTGTTCAGATCATGGCTTACATGTATGATTGGTCGTCCTCCGCAAACTATTATTACTGATCAATGTAAGGCAATTCAAAGTGCAATTGCAGAGGTGTTTCCCAGGGCTCACCATCGCCTTTGCTTGTCAAATGTTGTTCAGAATATCCTCAAAAACTTGGGTGCATTACATGATTGTGAGGCATTTCAGATGATGCTGAATACTGCGATTTATGACTCTCTAAAAGTGGAGGAATTTGAAATGGCTTGGGAAAATATGGTTCAACATTTTCAAATTGCAGATCATGAATGGCTTCAAACTTTTTATGAAGATCGAGAGCGATGGGTTCCAATTTACTCCAAGGATACTATGTTTGCTGGGTTATCCTGTTTCCAAAAGGGTGGGTCCATGAGTCCCTTTTTCGATGGTTATGTGCATCAACAGACTTCTTTGAAAGAGTTCTTTGACATTTATGAACTAGTTTTACAAAAGAAGCATCAGAAGGAAGCAATCGATGATATTGAGTCGAGGGATTCAAGTTCCTTGTTGAAGACAGCTCGCTATTATGAAATGCAGCTCTCTGGGATGTATACCAACGATATTTTCAGGAAGTTTCAAGATGAGATAGTGATGATGTCCTCTTGTTTCGGCATAGCACAAGTACATGCCAGCGGACCAATTTTTACATACATGGTTCAAGAAAAAAGAGGCGAGGAGGATCCAAATGACGTGAGGAAGTTTGAAGTTGTGTATGATAAAACAGGAGCAGAAGTGCGTTGCATTTGCAATTGTTTCAACTTTAAGGGCTACCTTTGCCGACATGCACTTTGTGTTTTAGACTACAACGGGGTGGGGGAAGTACCTTTCCAGTATATTCTTGCACGGTGGAGGAAGGATTTTAAACGTCTTTATGTACCGGATTTTGGGTCTAACAATGTGGATATTGCTAACCCAGTTCAATGGTTTGATCATTTGTACAAACGAGCAATGCAAGTAGTTGAGGAAGGGATGACATCCCAAAGTCACTCTATGGTTGCTTGGCAAGCATTCAAAGAATCGTTGAATAATGTCCGGCTTGTAGCAGACAAGCATGTATAATTTTCAGATGTAGAATTATAAGTCAGAGAAACAGCTTCTTCTTTCTGAGCTCCATTTGCCACCGGAGGCATTCTAACATATTGCTTTCCAAGTTAGAACAATATCACATTGGCTATAAATTTTCTCTATAGTTTAAAAAACTTAATGTTGACTAATTAAATGTTATTTATATAATCATCTCGAATTGAATTAATTAAATTTGATTTAAATTAATAATTTATTATAATTATCTAAAGGGTAAAATATGTTTAACTCTCGTGTTTTATTCTTCGATGCGTCATATCTCACTTGATTTTTAAAATACATTTACCTTAAAATACCAATTTAAGGTAAGTTTGGTTGATTTAGGTAGAATTTAAATGTTGAAATGAGTTACTATATTAATAACATATGATTAGTTAACGTATATTGTTCCGTTGGTTTTGTTATTATTATTTATTTGAAATTTAAAGAAAATGATTTTAAGATATAAATATCTAATAATAAAATTAAAATAAATTGAAAAATGTCAAAGATAGTTAATTATTAGAACTTTAATTATTTTGAGTTAATTATTAGGACTTTAATTATTTTGAAACACCAGTCACATACTTTAATTAATATTATAAGTAATCCTACAATATTAAATTTGTACATATAGTTAACATAAATTTAAATATTTTTATATATTTTAGTAATTTTAAAATTAATGTATATTAAAAATAGATAATAAAATTTTTATTTATAAAATTAAGTAATTCTTCTACCATATACATAGCTAAAATATGAAATAGTTAATTCTTGTTATAATAGAATCACATTAGGACGACACGTGAAGTCCGTTTCGGTATTATAATTTTATTCTATTAAATCTTATATATGAATAACATTTAAATCAACACCGAATCTGTTCATTTATGATGATGTCACGCAGTCATAACGGGCCTATTGTTAAGCACTGCCCACTGGTCATAGAGGATCGAAGCTATGGAAATTCTAAAGTCACCCGTCGAGTTCTCTCGCTTACAGAAAACAAGCACTGAAACGTGCCACGTAAAACTGTCGCCGTCACCGTCGTACCGCCGCCCAGTTACCAGAGTCCCTTGATCCTCTCCACCGTAGAAGCAAAAAGTTCGTAAATGTAAGTTATTTTTCTGGCCTTCCCTGTAATTTGCTTAGTTTTTGTGTTTCTTTATCTTGATTTAGGTTTTGCCCAAAAAGAAAATTGAATACATTAACTTTGATGTAATTGTACGTTTGGTTGTTGGAAATAGTAGAGGAATTCTGTGGAGTTGAATAGCATTGGACTTGGTGAATTAGTCTTTGATCCACAATTGGCAAATTCGAGAGACTGTTCGAGATTTACTAATTTGGGAGCTGAGAGAGGTTCAGAGGCAGTTTATATTTTGAATTATCACTCTTTCGCCTTTTCTGTTAATAATTTTGATGCTCTTCCTCTTTCTGGAATTGCAGTATTTGACTGTGATTATGATCAAAATGGTTATTCAAGGGGACTAGATAATTTGGTGATTGTATTTACCAGTCATTAACATTGTTATTTTGCAATTCATCTACCACAGAAATTTCTGTGGTGGGTGACTAGGGGTGATGAGAAATGAGTTAGGCTGGAGGATATGTTGTCAATAAGGTTTCAACGGGGGCTTTATTAAGATGTGATATTGCCTGATTTCAACTTATTATAGGAATCTGCTACGTTTTTAGATATCTTCCATGTCCTCTGTCTGCTGATGATACCATGTGAATCTTTTTTGTTCAGTCGATGGCAGAAGCCCCCTGCAGCAATGAGCTGGTGCTGGACAACAAAGTGAATGATAATAAAAAACAAATGGACGGTGGGAAAATAGGATCAGATGACCCATATGGTGTACCTGATGAAAGAAAAGAGTTTGTTGCACCTGCTGTTGGAATGGAGTTCGAGTCTTATGAAGATGCATATAATTATTATAATTGTTACGCTAAGGAAATGGGCTTCCGTGTTAGAGTGAAGAATTCATGGTTCAAGAGAAATAGCAGAGAGAAGTATGGTGCGGTTCTTTGTTGCAGCAGCCAGGGTTTCAAAAGAATAAAAGACGTGAACCGTTTAAGAAAGGAAACAAGAACTGGTTGTCCTGCTATGATAAGGATGAGGTTAGTAGACTCAAAGAGGTGGAGGGTGCTAGAAGTTACTCTTGAGCATAACCACTTGCTAGGTGCTAAGATCTACAAACCGGTTAAGAAGATAGGAAGTGGTAACAAAAGGAAATCGAATACGAGTTCCGATGCAGAAGTACGCACTATTAAGTTGTACCGTGCACTTGTCATAGATGCAGGTGCAAATAATGGAAATTCAAGTTCTGATGCAAGAGAAGTAAGGAAATCCTCAGAGTTTCCCAATCAATTGAACCTGAAAAGGGGGGATGCACAAGCTATTCATAACTACCTCTGTCGTATGCAATTGACTAACCCAAGTTTCTTTTATTTAATGGATCTTAATGATGAAGGGCATTTGAGAAATGTGTTCTGGGTTGATGCTAGGTCCAGAGCCTCATGTGGTTACTTTTCCGATGTTGTTTATATTGACACTACATGTCTATCAAACAAATATGAGATCCCTCTTGTGGCACTTGTCGGAGTGAACCAGCATGGCCAATCTGTTTTACTTGGTTGTGGCCTGCTTGCTGGAGAGACGACTGAAGCTTATATTTGGTTGCTCAAGGCATGGCATACATGTGTGGCTGGGTTCAATCCACAGACTATAATTACAGACAGAAGTCAAACTTTGCAGACTGCAGTTGCAGAGACATTTCCTAGATCTCATCATTGTTTTGGCTTGTCACACATCATGAAGAGAGTACCAGAAAAACTTGGGGGATTACGAAACTATGACGCCATCAGGAAGTCATTGATGAAAGCAGTTTATGAAACTCTAAAGGTGATTGAATTTGAAGCAGCATGGGGCTTTATGGTCCAGCGATTTGGAGTTGGTGATCATGAATGGCTTCGATCTCTATATGAAGATAGAGTTCGATGGGCTCCCGTTTATTTGAAAGATACCTATTTTGCTGGAATGTCTGCTGCTCGGTCAGGTGAAATCCTGAGTCCCTTTTTTGAGAGATATGTACACAAACAAACTCCCTTGAAAGAATTCCTTGATAAGTATGAATTAGCTCTCCACAAGAAGCACAAGGAAGAAACTATTGCAGATATCGAATCAAGAAGTTCAGGCCCCATTTTGAAAACCAGATGTTCTTTCGAGTTGCAGCTGTCAAAGGTGTACACTAGAGAAATATTTAAGAAGTTCCAATTTGAGGTGGAAGAGATGTATTCTTGTTTTAGCACAACACAGATTCACATCGATGGGCCGATTATTATATTTTTGGTCAAGGAGCGTCTTTTAGGAGAAGGAAATCGAAGGGAAATAAGAGATTATGAAGTGCTGTACAACAGAAGTGCTGCAGAGGTTCGATGCATTTGCAGCTGCTTCAACTTCTACGGGTACTTGTGTCGGCATGCGCTGTGTGTTCTTAACTTTAACGGAGTGGAGGAGATACCTCCCAAGTACATATTGTCACGATGGAAAAAGGATTACAAACGTTTGTATATTCCAGATCACTCCTCCAGTCGGGTTGACGCTACTGACCGTGTGCAATGGTTTAATCAATTATATAGAAGTGCCTTGCAAGTTGTGGAAGAAGGGGTAATTTCTCTAGACCATTATAGTGTAGCACTACAAGCTTTTGAAGAGTCACTGAATAGGGTTCATGAAGTGGAACTAAAGCAAGATCAATTGTAATCGACAAGGTAAAGGTCCAAGACTTTTGTAAATACATTTATAAGTCTTGTCCTCCTCGTTTTCCATTTGTATGCAGTTAAACTAGCATTCTCGTCTAGAATGTGAATACTCGACATGGATATACAGGGAAGGGAGTGTAAGTTAGGCCACCAATGTACAATTTTAGCAATGGACAGGAAGGAAATAAAAGAACTTTCTTGGAAACATCCTGAACTATATGTCAACGTTCTTGTTTCAAAAACTTTCTTGGACGCAAATTCATAAAATTTTGAAAAAGGTAAAAGGAAATGCAGCATTCAAGTTGCTTTTGTTTATGGTGACTATTATGTTCTTATAGTTCTATGATTCCAAGATGCAATTCTTTTTTACTTAAATAGTAAAAGAACTCATGATTTGCTTCAATCACTTAATAATGATTCAGCAGTCAGCATAGCCTTTTAATCATATGAAAATTATCATTATCATTAATTATTACATAATTCTTTTAGTTTTTTATCAACTTTTTTATTTAAATTGACATAGTATATTTTTTTAAATTTAATATAACATCATTTGTAAATATTAATAAAAAATTAACAAAACATGACAAAAAGAGTTATATGATATTAAATAATATCATAAGGAATGAATAATAATTTTTAAAATATAATAATTAAAATGAAAAATTCAACAACAAGAGATTTAGTCTAATTAATAAGAAAAAACGCATTGATAATTTTTTATTTTAGTAATAAATTCTCACACTCATGGAAGCCTACAAACCTTAGAAGAAGATTATTAATTGGCATTTTTAACATCTATTTGAAAAAGTTGCCATTTACGAATTGCAATGATTATTAATAGGCTACAAATAGATATTAATCTAGCCACCAGACAAAGGTTTCCTTTTGGTCTGTACTCTGTACTGTACTTAATTGTATCCTTTGGCTCCTAAATAAACTTTGTAATGCTCAACAGAGCCCTCAGATTAAGTTTTGATACTGTGAAACTGTTTGCAGCCAATACGTGTTTTATTAGGATAAAGATTGACACCGTCTTAAGTATGACTTTTTTTTAAGGGCTGAAGTTCTTTAGCCATAACTTGCTGCCAAAAAGAGTCAACGCTCGCCTTATGGTAAGAACAAGGACAAAATTACTGTAGCAACCCCTGTATTATACGAAAGTAGCTAATTAAACCTTGAGATATAAAATGTTACTCTATTAATCTTATGTTTTCAATTTTGCTGCAAAAAAAACCCTTAACCTT
>JANJEY010000005.1:8111962-8128144 GCA_024703695.1 Erythroxylum cataractarum | reverse complement strand
AAGGGTTAGAGGATGAAGAGACAAAACGACATCGACACTAATGTTAAAAGTTGTGTATATCATCGGATTTGTAGCATGAAATTTGAAGATGCACATAAATAAAATGTCATTGACCTTTAAGCAATTTATATGTAATCCTAAACCCTTCTTAGGAGCCATATTTAGCCTCTTTTTCATTCAATTATTTTCCAGACTTTCTTAGCATTAAAGAACGCTTATGAGCAAGATTAGGGGAAGATTCATGGAAACAATTTGTGGAGATTTATGTTTAGCAACTAAATTCCTAGCTAGGATTAAGGATATAACTTATGCTAGATATTTCAATTATTAATGTATGATTAGTTATTGATTGGGTTAAATATATTCTCTTTGAGCTTGATTCTTGAATTTATACCTAATCATCATTGATTCAATCTTAGAGATTGTATCAAGGACTTCGAGGAGAAGTACAATATGTGCCCTAAGAAAATAATCACACCAAATTTAGTGAGAGATATATCTTACACTATTGTAATAACTAATAGATTAACTGATCTTAATAAATTTGATTAAGTTTTGCACCTTCTTCGATGGTAAGTGACAGTATACATATAGTCAGGAAGCCATTTATCAACAAACCTTGACTTCTTTATACCCACCAAATAACGCAACCAACTTACTTGTTTAATCGTATATAACAAATAATGCATTAAGGGAGGCCTATTCAACCAATGTTTGAAGAAACTGCAGATATGATTCTGATTTGTCTCTTATTTATAGTAACAGTGAATTTCTCTTACTAATATGATAATTAATGCAATATGTATTGTATAAACCTAATAATTCTACTGAGATTTATAGATCGACTATTCATATGATTTAGTCCAACTTTTACCATTTTTATAAATTGTTGTAGAGTAAAATTTGCTTTTCTTACCACAGATTTAATTTTCATAAATAAGTCTAAAATTTGAGGCTTGCCATTTTTAAACCTTCAACCTTCCCTTTCATGGCAAACACTTGTGTATAATTGTATGGGTTAATTTATTATGGTAGGTTTGTCTAGTGATAGAAATATAGGGATAACTTTTGATTATACATATTTTTTATTTGTTTCTTTCACCTTATGGTAATTTTTTGATAATTTAATTAGGACTATGACATTTAAATTAATACTTGTTTTTTGCTCATTTTGGTTTATGTGGATGATATGCTATTGACAGGTGATTCCGAGGAGGAGATTCAGAAAGTGAAAACCTTTCTGGATAATACTTTCACTATTAAAGATCTATTTCATGCCAAGTATTTCTTAGGTCTTGAGATTGTGCGTTCAACTCATGGCATGTATATTAATCAATTAAAATACGTGTTGGATTTGGTTGAGTCTGCTGGTTTAATGGGTTATAAACCTATTTTCACTTTTTTACAGAAGGGTTTAATTTTGGCAGCATCAGATGGTTCCCTACTTGGTGATCCTCAGCCGTATTGCCTGTTGGTTGGGAGGTTATTATATTTAGGGTATACACGCCCGAACATTACTCTTACTGTTCATCAGCTTAGTCAGTTCGTTAAGGTTCATTGGCAGACGGCTCTCCATGTTTTGCGTTATCTGAAGGGTTGTCCATCGTTGGGATTATTTTATCCTGCCAATCAATCTTTTGTTCTTTAGGCATTTTGTGATGCAGATTGGGGGGCTTGTCGTGATACTCACCGATCCGTGTCTGGGTTTTTATTTATTTTTTTGGGTTCTTCGTTGATTTCTTAGAAGTCCAAGAAGCAAGCTACTGTGTCTAAGTCTTCGGCGGAAGCAGAGTATCGGAGCATGAGTTTGGTGGTTTGTGAGCTTCTCTAGATTTCTTACATTTTGCGGGATTTTCGGATCCCTGTTCCTCTTCCTATTTCTTTGTTTTGTGACAATTAGGCAGTGCTCCACATTGCTGCCAATCCGGTGTTCCATGAGCGGACCAAGCATTTAGACATCAACTGCCATATCGTTCGCGAGTAGCTGAAACAGGGGTTTCTCTCTTTACTCCACACTTCTTCTTCTACCCAGCTTGCCGATGTTTTTACTAAGTCCCTTTTCTGCTCTTGTTTTCCATGGGTTTCTTGTCAAGTTGGGCTTGCATGATTTCTTACAAGCTCCAACTTGAGGGGGGGGATGAAGGAATTATTTATCACGTTAGTTTTATGTTAGCTTCGTTATCATTACTGTTAGTGTACAGTTAGTTCTTTAGTTGGTTAGAGAGAAGTTTTATTTTTAGCAGTGTACATAAGTCTGAATACTCTTTTCGGTAGATGATGAATATACAGAAAGTTTCTGCATACTCTGTTTCTTCATACAATAGAAAATTGTTCGATAACCAAAATCATTGATAATAATGAATTGAACAATTTTTGCTTGCCAAACTTCATTTATAACTTCATCAAATATTTGAAATAGAGCATCAACATTCTTAATAAGGTCAGAAGCATCAATTGACTTAAAAAATCTTGTGCTCTTTACAAAATAAACGAAAAACTTAATAATTTTCTATTTGTTCAACCATCACTCACGATTGAACACCCATAAGTAGCCCAATTCATTCTTTCTTTATTGAAATATCTTTTTATTTCATTAACAAAATTGCTCAAAAGTTAACCTTTGTAGTCATCAATTGAAATATCCTAGACTATAAAAAGTAATAACATCCATCATAAGTTGATAATAATAAAATTGGGCAACATTGAATGTTATACTTGAATCATACCACCATCTAGTCATTGTCATGTCCATGTTATGAGAAACTTCTCTGGATTGTAAGATATTACATATTGAAGACAGAACTCCAGGAGTTGTTCATGGAGTAAAAAATTAGGCTTTCTTTTTTTCCTAACATCAGGTGCAATATTTACTTCTTGTTGGGAATGAATAATATGACCTTTAACATCCTCACTATCAGCCTGAACATTTAAAAGAACTTCTACTACCATTTTTTGCCTTTTATCTTTCTCATGTTGACACTCTTCAAGTGAAGTCTTCATTTACCATTTGACGTTATGATTCACTTTCTTATAAGGCTTCACATCACCTTTGAACCTAACTAAATGTTTCTTTAATTTGGTGATTCCCTTGCCTTTCAAATGTTTGTTACAATACAAACAAATAGCATAGTTCTTCATTCCAGGAACCAATATAGTATGAGCCTAATCTCAGTTATCGAATCTCCTATACTTGAAGGGATTGGATTATTAAGTGTACTTGAATTTTCCTCTATTTATCTGTAAAAATAAATAAAGACATTTATTAAAATTAACTTAATAACTTTGTATCAAAATCAAATTGTGTATAATAATTGGAAGAAATAGAGCAACAACAATTTCTCAACAATAATATGATATATACATGCAAGTGACTTTCATAAACTTATATAAATGGTTCCTCAAGAAAATTTGTTGAATAATCACATTGTATCCATTTCTTAACCCAAACTTCAAACATATATATTAATTGTTACACTTTCACAATTATAATCCATTTTGTGTTATTATATAACTTAAACATAAAGTCACAACTCACAATTATAACTCATTTTTGTAGTTACATAATTTTACCATAAATTCACTATTATAATCATTTTGTATGATTATATAATTTAACCATAACTCAGAACTATAATTTATTTTGTATGATTACATAATTTAAACATAAACTCATAAGTCATTTCTATAACTCAATTTTTATAATAATGTAATTAAACCATAAAGTCATAAATATAACTCATTTTGTGTGATTATCTTATTCAAACATAACCTCATAAATTTAATTTAATTGGTATAATCATATAATTCAAACTAAATTAACTAACCCATTTTGTATATTAAGAAACAAATTTATAATATATAACCTAATTTATAATAAAAACCAGCATTTAATTCAATATTTTTTAAATTTCAAACAATAACACAAACTTGAATTTTGTATTGAATGATTGAATCCCCGATTTCTAGAATCCAAATAACCCATGACAAAAGCACACAAATTCCAAATATTGTAAGTTTATATAAAATCCTTAATCTCATTCCTTAATTTCCATAATTTAGATAAAGCAAACACATTTATTTGTTATCTTCAATTTCCAAACTCACAAGTCACAAACTCACAATTCACAACTATAAGTCACTCAAATTATCGCACACACGACAACTATTGAATTATGAATCAACTCAACATTCAACATTCAAGTAACACAACACAACACAACACAAATCAACACTCAACACTGCACACATTTCAATTTTTCAATTGTTCAAGGTTGAATCATAATGGCTTATTTGCATTTTGCAATTGCAACCTTGAGACTTGAACAGGTGATTGCACAGGAAAGATGATTGAGCAGGCAAGGTGACTAGGAAGGCAACGCGACTAGCAAGGAGACACAAATGGTGAGGTGAGGTATGGCGAGTCAGGTGACTGCAGTGCAGGCGAGACAAGGTTAGGCGAGGTGACGATAGGTGGTTGAGAGTAGATGTAGACCAGAGGCGGCTGGGTGCGTGGTGGGGGGTTCGAGTTATGGGTACGTTAAAATGTTTGGGTTTTTATTTTACATTTTATTCCCAAATTTAAAAAAAAAAAGACATTTCAATATCGGAAAATCACCGATATTTCAATACTGAGTAACAGTACAAAAATAGTGGGTACCGTATCATTTTTTGATCTGTACGGTACCCACACCATTGTTATAATTAGAAGTATCTTTTACAATTACCCAAAAAAAGTTACCTTTTAAAATAATCTTAAGGATACTACATAATATATTTAAGATTTTATTATTAAATTTTATATTTTGATTATTGATATGTTTATTCTTTAATGTGTACTGATTAATTTTAAGTTGCGTTTAAAATACTTATTTTAGTTCACATTTAAGTACAAGTTAGAATAATAAGAACTAAAATAAGCTAAATTTACATCATTGGTATTGTTCTATTTATGTTCAATCTTTTTTATATTCGTGGAGCAAGATGGAGATCAGTTAAGCTGAAGATGGGACAAATAATTGAAGAATTAGACCTATTATGACTTACACGATCATTTATGGGAACCCGTAACTTACTAGAAATGAGTACGAGCTCAAAAATATTGTTCCAAGAAACCCAAAGACCTACACGCTCATATGAAGACTTACACAGTCGTGTAAGTGACTTATACGGTCATGTAATTATGTAGATGCTTGGTTCACACAGGACAATGATAATATAAATGAGAATGAATATAGTAAAGAATGAGAATAGATATAATCATTATAATTATGATAATTGGTTAGGATGAAGGAATGATTACCATTAGTATTGATAGTGAATGTTTTGTAAAAAGTCTTAATAAATAAAAATTTGTTAAAAAATTGTTTTATATCAAATTTTAATATATTTTAATTAATTATATTTAATTAGTAAAAAAGAGAAAATATGATTAATTAATTATATTTAATTGCTAAAAAGTGTGACACTTCTTGTTACCGTCGTGACACTTCTATTTTAATTAATTAATTAATTATATTTTAATTAATTATATTTAATTATATCAATTACTAAAAAGAGAAAAAAAAAAAGCTAACGACAAGAAGTTTCCCCTTTTGTTTTTTAGTGAAAAGACTTTCATTCTTCTCATAATGGAGAATATGGAGTAATATCCAAAATTCAGATATAAAATTACCGTTCATCCAATAATAATATATTACCAAGCAACTCTTTTTCACTCCCTATCCATACCCTCTTCTTACAGTTATTAATCACGCACTTAGAGATATCAATAAGTCGGACCAAGTTAGACTAGGTGCTAGGAGGCCTTTGCCTGGCTGACCCAACCTTATTTTTAAAGAAACTAGAAAAATATCATAATTTTTGACGTTTTGATCGAGCCAAATAACTTTAACCTATGACTTGTAACTCGATCAACTCGAGTCAAAATTAAGTCGGACCAGATCAGGTCACCCCAAATTGGCATTTCTACCAGCACTCCCAAGACAATTCACTTCCTCATTCCATCCACAACTCGTTTTGGTCTTTACCAATAAAATAAAAAATTTACGACTACTAATTCCAATAAGATGAAAACTGCGATTTATATATATACGGTACAGCTCTAAAAACCAAAAATACAACCACCTGGCACCTTTCTTGGATGAATGAAAATTTGGTGGGAAGTGGAAGTTACATTTAGAAGCAATCAATTAATTTGAAAGGTGAGTACAACAAAATCTATTAATTTTAAACTAGAAAAAGGCACGTGACTCTGAATGACGGCGGGTCTGGCTTTTTATAACAAGTTAAAAGGACATTGTCATTTTTTTTTTTTGGGTAAATAAGGACATTGTCATTATTACCGAAGGGATCTTTTTTACGTGAAATTTTTTTCCTCAGTTAGTATTTTGCTACGATTAAAATTTTCTGAGGCGCGAAATTTTTTAAGGGGTTCTAATCATTTATATCCATAGATGTACATAAGATTATGTAACTATTTCTAAGTTTTCTGCTGTTTCTTTACTTGAGCAGGCATGGAGCAATGGCAGAATATATCCTCAAGAGCATCGAGTGACGATGCATGGGAACGAAGATAGATACTCAGTTGGGCTATTTTCTTACTGTAACAAGGGCATGACTGAAGTTCCAGAAGATCTAGTTAATTATGAGCATCCCCTACAGTTCAAGCCCTACAATCATTTTGACATGAAGCAGAGCTTCTTCAAAACAATTTCTGCCAATGAAGACAGCAGTCTAAAAGCCTACTGTGGTGTTTAAGGACTACCTTCTACAATATATGGGTTGGTTTAGGGTTTCAAAAACTCTCACAAGACTGCTGAGAGTTCAAGTTGTTATTATCTTGTATTTTGGTGTGATATGTACTTGGAATTCGTAATAATTTTTTCGTATTAAACGAATCCCCAATAACTTAACAATCTTAGCCGTCTTCTTTGTTGTTAATTAACAGTATGTTCAAGTATACATTGTTATCATAACAAAGATGTTAATTTCTAGATATCACAGTTTTGTATATTTTTAACCCTTTGTTTGGATATAAAATGTCACATTCATAAAAATTGAAGCAAGGATAAAAACTGACTTAAATGTTGTTGGTTAGGACTTCCTCGAAATGTTGTTGGTTAGGTATCAATTCTCACCAAGGATAATAACTGAACTTAAATGTTGTTGGTTAGGAGTTACTCGAAATCTGGTACTGGTTATATTTTGACGGTATAATGACACCAATTTTAACGACTCTCCCCAAATAAAATAATCAACACTCTTATTTAACTTTGTATGACTAATTGTTGTTAGCGAAAACAAAAATAATAATTAAATTTGAATGATTTATCTGATATGGTAATTAATACAATATGTATTGCATAGACCTAATAATTCTACTAAGATTTATAGATAGATTATTCATATGATTTAATCCAAGTTTTACCATTTTTATAAATTGTTGTAGAGTACAAATTGCGTTTCTTACCACAAATTTAATTTTCATAAATAAGTCTAAAATTTGAGGCTTGCCATTTTTAAGCCTTCAACCTTCCCTATCATGGTGAGACACTTATGTATAATTGTATGGGTTAATTTATCATGGTGGGTTTGTTAAGCGATAGAGATATAGGAATAACTTTTGATTATACATATTTTTTATTTGTTTCTTTTACATTATGGTAACTTTTTGATAATTTAATTAGGACTATGATACTTAAATTAATTACTTAAATATATCTGAAAATTTTATTTTTGTATAGTCAAACTTTTGTAATCTTAATTGATAATATATATAATAATTTTAGCATAGTTTTATTTTTGTTACAGAACAAGTCCATTAATAAGTAATTACAAAATTTAATATTATTTATTAAGAAACTTAATAATCTTTTCTCTAGTTAAATTAAAGCCTACTTTAAATCAACGATAATAAGTACAAAAGTTTCTTAGAAAGCTGTTTTTTATGTATAGAATCTAGATTAAGAAAAGGTTGATTACTTTTTCCTACTTCTATATATATCAAGAATTCACGGTCTTCCATTGAATATTATATATAGGCCGCTACTATCTACCTTCTTCTTCACTGATAAGTGGCAATATATAGACAAGAACTCACTTTACTATCAAGAAACCATGACTTCATCACCTCTAGTCATAAAGTTTCTTGAGGATGTTTTGAAGCCTAATGTGAAGCCTGAAACCTGGGCTAGCATTCGTGATAAACAGGTGATTCCTGCACTTGAGAAAGATGGCTATTTCATGGCAGACTGTGGAGACCTCAAAGGGAGTCGCGACACGTTTTTCAAAACGTCAAAAGAGATATTCGTTTGTCTTGCTAAGACCGATTCTGGTAAACCAGAATATGAAAGCATTGACATTCTTGAGGCCACTGGCGACAGTGGCTCTGAAAAATTCATTAGAAAGGGAAACAATAAAATGAGGTATTAATTATTTTTAAACATGATTCTAATTTTGCGGTATCGTAGCAGTGGCTTATACTATCAGACCTTGTTGCTTGATTACAATGACAAACTGATACATATTCCCTTTTATTTGTTGGTTATGGTTATTTAGTGAAAAAATTCTAGGATACACAAGAACAGCAGAAGTGTTGGAGAAAACAGTGAGAAAGATGGTGCTTTAGCACTGTACCAAAAAAAAGATGGTGCCTGAGCACTATAAATTACCTAAGGAATCGACTGGTTACATATTTCGAATGATGAAGAACAGAGAAGAAGTCACATTGGGTTGTTCTGACAATGCAAATCGTATCGAGTTTCTTGCTGTGCTAGACCTAAACGAGGTTAATAACTTGGATATGAAGTATGATGGCCAATGTTTTAAAATTCATGTTAAGCCATCAAAGTTCCTTATCATGGCTGGCAAGCCACTTAAGGTGCCCACCTAGTTCCTTATTCTTTTCCCCAAGTGTGCACGTACCAATATGTTTTATATATGGCTCAAGTTATTACTAAAAGTTGGGTGAAAAATAAACTTTGTGATCGTTTATCACAATAATCATCAAAATCTGGTTCAAGTCCTTAAAACAAGGGTATCTAATCATATATTTCCATAGATGTACGTTAGATTACGTAACTATTTCCAAGTTTTCTGTTGTTTTTTTACTTGAGCAGGATTGGAGCGAAGGCAAAATACATCCTCTAGGGCTTCGAGTGAATATGCATGGGAACGAAGAAAAATACTCAGTTGGGCTATTTTCTTACTGTAAAGATCAAGTTGGGGGTTCAAGTGGTTCTTAGATTATCCCAGAATTGTCTTACATGTCTACGTCTGTGTCCTTTGTCTATGGCAATATCCTCAACTTCATTTCTAGAGTGCAGTCATGAAAATTGGTTGTTCATCCTGCTATTATTATCTTGTATTTTGGTGTGATATGTACTTGTTGTTAATTAATTAACAGTATGTTCAAGTATTGCCATTATTATCTTGTATTTTGGTGTGATATGTACTTGTTGTTAATTAACAGTTTGTTCAAGTATTTATTGTTATTATAATAAAGATGTTAATTTCTAGATATAACAACTTTTTATATTTTAAATCAATTGTGTGTATATAAAATGCTACATTCATAAAACTTAGAGCAAGGATAAAAATAGAAACTTTAATGTACAATTTGTCTTTAACTGAGTGAATTTATAATTCTTATATCAATGTAAAAAATGTAAAATAGTTAAATTAGAGCTTAAAATTTTGACCACAATTAAATTTAAACACTAATATTTAACACATAAAAAATAGATTATAATACTTTAGAAATATTTAAAATGAATTTTGGGTCACTATCTCTACTGTCTCTCCAATCAAAAATTAAATGTAGGTGACAAAATCTGGTTGAAGCACTCAAAACAAGGGTATCTAATCATATATATCCATAGATGTACATAAGATTACGTAACTATTTCCAAGTTTTCTGTTGTTTCTTTACTTGAGCAGGATTGGAGAGAAGGCAAAATACATCCTCTAGTGAAGATGGATGGGAACAAAAGCAGTTACTCAGTTGGGCTATTTTCATACTATGACAAGGGCAAGATTGAAGTTACAAACAAGCAAGTTAATTGGGACTTCAAGTCGTTCTTAGATTATCCCAGAGTTGTCGTACAAGTCTACGTCTCTGTCCTTTGTCTATGGCAATATCCAATATCTCAACTTTATTTCCAGAGTGCAGCCGTGAAAATTGATTGTTCTCCTCTATTATTATTATCTTGTATTTTGGTGTGATATGTACTTGTTGTTAATTAACACTATGTTCAAGTATTGCTATTATTATCTTGTATTTTGGTGTGATATGTACTTGTTAATTAACAGTATGTTCAAGTATTTATTGTTATCATAATAATGATGTTAATTTCTAGATATAACAGCTTTTTATATTTTAAATCATTTGTGTAGATATAAAATGCCACATTCATAAAACTTAAAGCAGAGATAAAAATAGAAACTTAAACGTGAAATTTGTCTCTAAACAAGTGAATTTATAATTCTTATATCAATGTAAAAAATGAAAAATAGTCAAATTAAAGCTTAAAATTTTGACAGCAATTAAATTTAAACACTAATATTTAACACATAAAAAATAGATTATAATACTTTAGAAATGTTCAAAATGAATTCTGAGTCACTATCTCTATTAACTCTCCGATCAAAAATTAAACATCTCCTTTCTTTTTATGTTTCCTTCCTCATCTCTAGCTGTTCGTTTTTTTTATCCCTTCGCATTTATTTAGATGGCTTGAAGAGGAAAAGTCCAATCTGTTGTGTTTGTAGCATTTGAATATGAGTATAAGCTAAGCAAAGATCAAGTTTACGATAGCTACTTTTTATACATCGGGTTAAGGTCTCAAGAGATATGGGAACCTAATCTGCTGGGGAAATCCTGATGATGCTGAAGCATTTGAAAAAAACTGAGGACGGGAATGTCATTGTTTCTGCTTCTAGCAATAATCGGCTTGGGAAAGAGTAAGATCTTTACTAAATCTGCTTCCACTGCTGCTGCTTTGAAAATGAATCTACAGCCATTAAATTAGTGGTTTCTAGTTGATTAGTTTTCGTAAATGCTGGGATTGAAAATGGTCATGACTTCTTTGCCATTGCACTTAATTACACGCGGCAGCTTTAATATGGGCTCTACTAAAAGTACTAGAACGTTAAAAACGCCATGATCAAATGTCAATTCAGAAGTTGAATATTTTCTATCACATGAAAATTTACTTATCCATGAGTTTAGTGACCTAAAATGCCATTAATTAGAGGTTTGACATTAAGCTAATTTTTAAACTATTTGAATTTTTAACTATTTTTTTAATAATTCCAATTAATAGTACAAATTAAATAAAGTTCATGATTTTAAATATAATTTATCCTTAAAATTATTAGAGACGATTGATAAAATTTTTAAATATTAAATTATCCAATTTGAAATGTATAAATTTTTTAAAAATTAAATATTTATCTTTTTTAGTCTTAAGAATTTGACGTGGACATGTTATATCAAATTTATTGTGTGAATTTGAGCTAATGTACTTACATAGTATAGTCAAATATTTATGCAATACATATTAAAAAAGAATATTTATGAATTTACCATTAAAAGAAAATAAAAACTATAATGTGTGCCTTCCAATATATCTTGAAGATTAAAAAGTATAACCCTAATTTTAGTGAAAATTTTGTCTTGAAGAAAGCTTCGGCGTTCCCGAGGCCACAACCCTCCAATGAACTCAAAATTTCGTCGACGCTATGTGGCCCGATGGAAACGATCGTATATGGTACAAATTTAATTCTTCTAGCTGTTGCTATGATTATCATTGCAATTGAAATGTACTTCCTCTGTTTGATTTCTTGTCTTGGCTGTTTAGTAAAACTATACACAAGAGAAGTAGCAGAGTTGGAGGAAATGGTGATGAAAATGGTGTTTGAGGGCTATGGAGTGGCCGAGTGGGCAATCATCACTTTGAGTCACGTAAAGAATCGACTGATTATCTGTTTCGAATGATGAAATAGAGGGTGCCGAAGAAGGATGAAGTTAAAGCTGGGCAGTGTTTGTCACAAAGATATGGACTTGCTTTCTGTGCTAGACCAAAACCAGGTTACTGGTTTGGAGATGAAGACTAAGGATGGCCAGTGGTTTAGCATAGACTATAACCCTTCGACCCTCTTTGTCGTGGCGGGCGAGCCACTTATTGTACGTGCTCTATGACGACACTCTATGGGAGTATCGTCACCTTTTGGTTCCATCTGTACGTGCTCGTATAGAGGGACTGAAAAAAGTAAGAATACGCGGATGATAATATTTATAAAGCGTTTGATATGTAAATGCTTAATCATAATAAATTGTGCTATCTTCATAATTTTGTCGATATTACCTTTTTTACATACTAATAATTAACATAATAAACAAGTTTAAAAATAAAATAATTGTTAAGCCATCATAAAACAAATACATATAACTTAATAACTTAATTTCTTGTGAAATTTTGAATACATCACTTTTCAATTTTTGTGTGTTAAATTATCTTATTTTACAACACATAATTTATATTTTTTTAGTTACATAAAATGTAGATTTGAGTACTATACTACCAAATGTTAATTATGTGACTAAACGATATCATTTTATTAATCTTCATTTGTTGTATATTAATAATTAAGGTTCTCAAATACGTAGCAAGCTACATCAGTAAATTTAACAGAAACACTAACGTCAAGTTAAAATTAAAAAAAATTGAAGGTTTAAATATTTTATTCTTCTTTTTCTAAAGTTTGAGCCAGAAATAAAAAAAAAATTAAATCTGTACTCATTTTAAATTTTATGTTTTTTTCAATTTTAATTTTTAACTCGACTTATTTTATTGTTTCTAAAAAAAGTTTGGGTTTTTTTAATTAACTCTATAAAATAATTGTCTTTCTATAATATATAGTAGATTTTCACTTTATATTTACAAGAGTAATAGGTTGCTGATGCCTAGTGATTTCGTCTGAAGTTCAAACGCCATGAATGCTCTTGGGTTAAGGCACGACTCTGTTTCTCAGTGTATAGAGGGGGGTTTACTTGTTTCGTGTCTCTCATGATTATTGTTGTTCTTATTCTTCTATAAGAACGCAGAAAGAGTACGAAGTTAGGGAGAAGTGTAGTAATGTAAATGAAGCTGTGTGTTTGTTTAATAGCTTGGTCCAAACGCGACCCTTTCCTTCCATTAACAATTTTTCTCATCTTTTTAGTGGAATGGCAAGGTCGAAGCATTATTGGGCTATCGTTTGTTTGTATAAATAATTGCAAGAATTAGGAATTGCACCTAATAATTATATTCTCAATGTGCTGATCAACTGTTTCTGCCTATTGGGCCGGGTAGATTTGAGTTTCTCTATGGTTCTGCCTGATTTTGGTGAGGCAGGACGCTGCTGTTTGGATCCATGAGATTGGTTGTCTTGAGCAAGAAAATACATGCAAAATAACACAAGGCACGCCGGGAGTTGATAGCCAGCAGGCCCCTCCGACGCTCAAGTTAGTCTTTTGGTGAGGATTTTGGTCGCTGTAAAACAGAGAGAATCAGGGTTCTAATATCGTACATGTATCATGACAAAGTAGTACCTTATATATAGAATAGATGCTAGGTTTAGGTCTTTACGTAAGTCTTTACGTATGCATGGGAGTTTCTGCGAATGGGTCGTGGATGCGTGGACATGGGCGTGGGCCTAGCACAACCAACCCCACCATAAGTCCCCCTACTCCTCGAGTCTGACTAAGGAGAAGGGTTGAAGGAGTACATAAGGATCGTGCAGCTTGTCTTTAGGACAGCTCGTGATAGGCCCGATCGATCGGATATCAATGCATAGTGGATGACAGCTCGTGCTAGGATCGGTCGGTTGAGTGTCCTAATCGGTTGGCATTGATGCTTATTGCATGATAGCTCGTGCCAAGATAGATCGGGTGAGCATTAACGCTGAGCTCATGAAGGCACTTAGTTTAATTATTACTGACGACGCATGCCCTCTGACAAATTTTCAGAATTTGAAACGAAACGTCTTTGTAATCGATCAAATTTGCGTTTATTTTACATATTCATCCATCCATTTTAGTAGCATTTTAAGGTTAATTTATTTATTTTCATCAAATTTGTTATTTATTTTATTTTCTGTTTTTTTTTAATAAACAACATGAAATTTGGGTTCAAATTAGACCCGAAAATTTGCTCTATCTCCATGGCCTAAGTGAAATTAGAGGTGGAAGCAAGCTAAAAGAATAAAAAAATGCAGCAGTGGCATAAAGGAAAACGACGTAGAAGAGTCCAAAACGCAGCTGAAAGGAGGACTTAAAAAAGAGAACAATGTTTAGGTTTTGAAAGCTAAGAAGGAGAGACATAACAAAAGATAAAACGGCAGTGGAGAGGTGGACTAGGTGACTTTTTGGGCAAGAGAAAAAAATAAAAATAAAAAACATTTTGGAGGCTTTAGGTTTTTAAATTGGAAGACAACGCACAACACAAAAAGAAGGAGAGACTAGCGGCAGAGAACAAGGGAATGAGGTTTATAACTGAAGAGTGAGTGGACATAAGAGGCATGACCCATCACTAAAACAAGGAGGTCCATCCACGCTAGAGAGAGCTAGAGGAAAACGTGAGGTGCAGCCTTTTATGGGACCAGCTAGTGAGGGACCAAGTTCACAGCTCAAGGACTCACCAAGCAACAACGTTACAACACAAGTGGAGGACCAACTTGAAGGAGACCCACACAAGAACAAAGCAACAGCTGGAGGGCATGAATAATAGGAGAGGGGCACACCATGCCAAAGCAGAAGGAGGAGCTACACTAATTAATCGATAACCAGCAGAGACCATCCATTAAAGACGCCCATGCTGACCAGCTGGAGAACACATCTGCCAAGGAGAAAAATAAAAGAGCTGAAGGAGGCAGTTGTGTATGGGAATAAAGAGAGTGAGAGATGCGTGAGCTGGTGAAGTAAATAAAAGAAAAGGAAGCTGTTGGAAGCTAAATAGAGAGGACGTGAGCTAGTTGTCGGAGAGACTGAAAAAAACGTTGACCTTGGAGGGATTTGGGCTTCATCATTTACACTACTCCATCACTAACATACACCTTCTATCTAGACGACAGCAGCTGCTGTGGCTTGAGGAAAATAACGTTGCTGCTGTGACTTGAAGACTCTGCACTCACTCACGTTGAAAACAACAGCTGGTGGCAAACTCATCAACAGCTGGGTGTGGCAACGTGGAAGTAGGAGGTGGCAAGAGCAACAGAGGAAGCAACTGTTGGCTTTGCAACGTTAGCTGAGGATGAACTTGACACCTTTCAAAAGGCTCCTTTCAAAACGTGGAGGCTAGAAGTGAACAACGCAGGCTGAAAATAAAAGAAGAGTAGGCGGAACCAAATCTTGAACTGCTGGTGGATACACAAATGTTGAAGCAAGCTGGTGATTTGAGAACAAACAAAGCATCCACATTGAGGTTGAAGCAGCTGAAGGACGCAACCCTCCATTGGTGGACAGCAACGCAGCAGCTGATGGCAAAAGGCACAGCAACGAAGAATAGACAGCTGGTGGATTTGAACAAACTGGTGGCTTTGGGGAGTCTTTCCTGGTGGACGTTGAAAGAACAAACAAGCAGCTGAAGTAGCAGCTGGTGGGCACACACATTAAGCAGTTGGAGAAGTACATCAACGTGAGCAGCTGTTGAAACAAGAGGCTTGGAAACGTGGTGGCTAGGGAATAAAAACGTAAATAGCTGGAGCAAGGCATGAAAGTAACGTGGGCTGGTGGCATAGGAGAATCCTTCACGTGGTGGAGACACGTTAAAGCAAGCAGGTGCTGTTGGAGCTTTAACAAAACCGTGAAAAGAAGGAGCAACCAGTAGAGGAGGACTTGCATGAATAAGTTAGACACAACTTATTTGTCTTGTCAATAAACAGTAACTAAGGATGTGCAGTGCGTGAATAGAAAGCCATTAATGTGGCAGCTGGTGGAGACACAACAACAAGCACTTGGTGGCAATAAAAGAAGCACACACATTAAAGCAAGCTGGAGGGAATAACATGTTCTGCTAGGAGATAAAAGCAACGTGGAGAGCTGGAGAAAATATAGCCACAAGAACCAAAAAGGGGGTGTTTTAATTTGTTTTATTTTTAATTCCATATTTATTTTAACTGTGTGGATTTAATTAATGCAAGATC
>JANJEY010000005.1:8061894-8084871 GCA_024703695.1 Erythroxylum cataractarum | reverse complement strand
GAATAAATCAGTGAATTTGATGAGCTATAGCAAAAGTAAGAGATCTTTTTAGTAAAACTGAAAAAATAACTCGCATTCAATCCATAGTATAGAAAAGTAGTTAGTCGTGAAATCAATATAGCCTAGCACCAGCAGTCATGCAAATCCATTTGCGTCTTTCAGTAAATAGCTGCTAAACTAAGTTCAAGAATTACCTTTCAAATGCATACAAAATGTCTTTCACTAAAGGTCTATTCCGGAGATCATACTCAAAGCAACCTATAATAACATTCTCCACATCAGGAGGGAGGCCAACTGGAACTTGTGGTTTTTCATGCTTGATCACAACTGACTGATATATTTCATCACTTGATTTCCCAAACCAGGGTTGAACACCGGTCAACATCTCAACTATGCTACATCCAAACCCCCAAGAATCACTCTCAGAGGAAATTGGACCCCTAATTTTTGGTTCCCACTGTTCTGGAGCCATGTAATTTGCGGTTCCAAGTCTAAGAATCATATCTGAGTTCAACAAAGTGATCCCAAGAAGTAGGTAAGGGATACCAAAGTCCCCCAGAACCAATTGGTCGTGATCATTCACAAGGAAGTTAGAAGGCTTAAGGTTCAAGACCAACAAACCAATTGAGTGCAACTGGAGGAGTCCTTTCGCCAAATTGATACCGTACCTGTAAACATTAACATATTAGCAGTTTCCATATATATAACATTATTCTATCCAATCCACACTAAAGGCATCTGATACAATAAGGACGTGAATCTCCAAAATCACCACCTTAGAACATGTGACAAATCAAGCTTTCCTCCTTTCAGCCAAGCCATTCGATCAGCAATGGATCCTTCATAAAACTTCATAGCAATGCAGATCTGCCAAAAAAATAAACACAATGGAGATCTCTAACAGAGTTTTGATTGAAAACAAAAACATCAAAAAAATATAAAGAAACAACTTAATCACTCGTACAGATACGATACTCAAGGAGAGAGAAGATTCAGCCATGTAAAACTCACCTTTCCATTTATTATTGAGATACCGTGCAACCAACAAACACCTTGAATTTCACGGCACTTTAAAAATAACCCCTCAAACCTCTCGATAAACGTTTGGGTTAAGTCCTCCGTCATTGGAGGCAACATCTTGACCGCAACTTCATGATACTCATCAAAATCATCAGCTGATTGGTGATGTGTTGCCAACCAAACGTCACCAAACGTGCCTCTTCCAATCCTGTGCTTAAGTTTCAATTTAGCTGGATCAATATATGGCAAAATCTGAGTTGGTGCAGCAACAACTGTTCTAAGGTTGTCAGGATCTCCATCAAAAAGTTCATACTCAAATGAAGCAGCTGACTGAGGCACTCTAATCTGCTTAGCCATCTGACCTTGATCCATTTAAACAAAGATAGCTGAATAAACCTTGCTCTTAGCAACGAACATCAAATTTCACTCTGGCACTCAGAAGGTACCTATCACTCCCAATTTACAATGAAAATGACCCTAAGTCCAGAAGCCAGGTCATATCAGGTAAGGGTTGTAAACGTAATCAAAGAAAGATCGTTTCTTGACGAAGAACATCAATCAAATTACCAACATCAACATAGCTGTCAGCTATTTAACTCTATTGGGGTCGACTCACCATCACAAATCCAACTATAAAAAACAAAATTCCTACACGATATTATCGAACTTCCTTCAATAATACACCAAATAAACTAACTAATTTGCTTAAAGATAAAAACTTTATCATTATGTTGGGCAGCAAAACTGAAGATAAAGGGAAACATCCAACAAAAGAGGAAGGAAAACTTAGAATCCCCATCGACCGTAGGAACAAAATTTCAACTAAAAATGAAGTTTATATCTTTCACTTTCATTCATTTTCCAGGGAGCAAACATTAGATGGAAAAAGAAAAAGAGTGGAGTGATGTAAAGCTTACAAGTGAAGATCCAAGAGAGAACAAAGAATTCGGAGATGCAATAATCCAACGTGCAGTCCAGAAACAGAATCCCTTTTGATTCTAATAAATATCTCCAAAGTCTTACAATCCTTGTGCTTAATAGCACCTCAAGAGGCACCAAACCCGGTGCTGCCTGTCCCATTTGGCTTCCAAGTCACCCCATAAGAAGACAGCATGGGATGTTCAAGTTCTTACAAACAAAATTCTAAAAATTGGGTTTATTGTAGAAATTTGCATTTAGAGTTAGACAAACCTTATTTGAAATTATTAATTAGTAATTATTATGTATTATTTAATAATTATATATTTATATTTATACTTATACTTATACTTAATTTATTATCAATTATTAAAAACTCAATTATTTATGTCAGTTTAATCACAAAAATCTTGAATTTTCTTATTTTTTGGTTCGATTTTTAATTTTATTCAATCGTTATTCAATTTTATAATGGTCTAATATCGAACCTGTTAAAATTTAAACTTTTTTTTTACCAATTTAACATCTAACTTGATTTTTAAATATTTTTATTATAAAATTATATTAATAAACATTTTAATTTAATTTGATATAGTTTCTATTTATTTTCAAATTTTAATAATTATTACACATAATAAAAAAAATTAAAATAAATTTGGTGGCGATTATTTTCTATTTAACTTTTTAATTTTTTAATTTCCAAAGAAATTTAGAAGATTTGAAAAAAAGTCTCTTTATTATTTAAATAAAACACGAGAGCTATAAGGGCCAATCGGTGGAGCCCACAATATTACACCGCCCAACCCGCATGGGAGGCGGTAGTCGTCGGTATTCTATAAAAGGCCTGAAAGCCCAAAATTGCAGCATGATTTTCTTTTAGTTACTCGTTTCTGTTTGTACTCTCGCTCACTGTCAAGTAGTGGAAGAGAGAAGAAGGAAACCCGACCCTAAACCCTAAGGACCGCCATTGACAAAAGCATTCCTCTTTGTTCTGTTAGTTAACTTAATTGTACATGAAGAGGATCTTCTGCTGGTAGCTCTGTTTCTTTGGTCGTGCTAGCTAGGGTTTGGAGTTGAGCAACCATGTGGAACAACAACTCAGATGCTCATCTCGCGCCTCCGGGGACGGGAGGACCGTCCGTGCCGCCTCCTCCTCTGCCTTCTCAGCCTTCGTACACGGTGCTCCCGCAGCAAGCACCTCCGACTTCTGCCGAGGAGGCTGAGGCGAGGCTGGAGGAGAAGGCTCGCAAATGGCAGCAGCTTAACACAAAGCGGTACAGTGACAAGAGGAAGTTCGGTTTTGTCGAGACGCAGAAGGAGGATATGCCTCCTGAGCATGTTAGGAAGATTATCAGGTCAGTGTTTTTGAGGATTTATTGATTCTCTAGTGGTATGGATTTTGAAGGTTATGTGTTTTGAATTTGAACTTTTTCTCAATTGAATTGTTGTCTTGTGTTCATGAAGGTTTTAGCTTTGGTAAATATGAAGCCACATTGCTACTTGATCTCAATTTATGAACTGAAGGGGAAAATTAAAGAACTTCTATAGATTTCTTAAGAATTTGGATAATCATTAAATTAGAATTTTTTATTTTTTGGGTTGATATTGCTTTAGGTTTGACTTTATCTTGATCAACGGGATATTATAGGATTTTGTGTTTCAGCAACACTATCAATATGATTAACACTTTCTGGTGATCTGTTTACTAAACATGTTATCTACAATGGCAGAGACCATGGGGATATGTCCACCAAGAAATATCGTCACGATAAACGTGTGTATCTTGGGGCCCTTAAGTTCATTCCCCATGCAGTTTATAAGCTTCTTGAGAATATGCCAATGCCTTGGGAGCAAGTTCGTGATGTGAAGGTTCTCTATCATATCACTGGAGCAATCACTTTTGTCAATGAGATTCCGTGGGTAGTTGAACCTATTTACTTAGCTCAGGTGTGTTCCTCTTTTCCAAAGGAGATTTAAGTCTGGGATGTTCTATTGTTTTATTCTAGTATTTATTGTCATTTCTAACATTCTTGTTGAATTTGCATGCATTTTCCAGTGGGGTACAATGTGGATTATGATGCGTAGAGAAAAGAGGGATCGGCGGCACTTCAAGAGAATGAGGTTTCCGCCATTTGATGATGAAGAACCACCATTAGACTATGCTGATAATTTGTTAGATGTTGATCCATTAGAACCTATCCAATTAGAGTTGGATGAAGAAGAAGATTCTGCTGTCTATACTTGGTTTTATGACCATAAGCCTCTTGTCAAAACAAAGCTTATCAATGGTCCGAGTTATAGGAAGTGGCATCTTTCCCTTCCAATAATGGCAACTCTTCACAGGTTGGCAGGACAGCTTCTCTCTGATTTGATAGATCGCAACTATTTCTACTTGTTTGACATGGAGTCATTCTTCACTGCTAAAGCCTTGAACATGTGCATTCCTGGTATGTTTCATGCTTCTCTTATTTATCTATTTACCGTCTTTATTTATTGTCTATGATCAGTACTGTATTAGCCACTCTTGTTAGACCTAATGTTTTTCATTTTGGACTAAATTCCATTGCTAAAAAGAGTGCAAAAGGACTTTTAACATTATTTTTCTTGTCTCTTATTTCAACTGTTTTTTGGATTAGAATATTGTATACTTTTTGGATTTTAAGTTTAATGATTATACGTCTACGCAATACTTGTCAGTCTCTTCTTGTTAATGCTCTTTGCAATGGGCTTATTGATGCTACAAATGTTCCTACTTATAACAATGATTTTATCTGAATTCCTGAGTAAAAATTTACTACTCCCTTATCAGGTGGACCTAAGTTTGAGCCTTTGTATCGTGACATGGAGAAAGGAGATGAAGACTGGAATGAGTTTAATGACATTAACAAACTCATTATACGGTCACCTTTGAGGACTGAGTACAGAATTGCATTTCCACATCTGTATAATAACAGGCCTAGGAAAGTGAAACTTTCTGTTTATCACACTCCCATGATCATGTACATAAAGGCTGAGGATCCTGATTTACCTGCTTTCTATTATGATCCTTTATTACATCCCATAACCTCTACCCCCAAGGAACGCCGAGAGAAGAAGACTCATGAGGATGAGGAGGAGGATGATTTTTTCTTGCCTGAAGGTGTGGAACCTTTGCTTCAAAATTCTCAACTTTATACAGATACCACAGCTGCTGGCATTTCTCTGCTGTTTGCCCCACGGCCCTTTAACATGAGATCTGGTCGAATGCGAAGAGCAGAAGACATTCCCCTTGTATCTGAGTGGTACAAGGAGCATTGGTAAGATGATAATTTCTCTTTGCAATATTGTTGTTCAAATTCTTATTGTTCATAATGAATAATATGTTGTGGTTTATATTTTGCAGTCCTCCTACATATCCTGTAAAAGTTCGAGTCAGCTATCAAAAGCTGTTAAAATGCTTTGTGTTGAATGAACTTCATCATAGACCACCTAAAGCTCAAAAGAAGAAGCACTTGTTTCGGTCTCTAGCAGCAACAAAGTTCTTCCAATCCACAGAACTTGATTGGGCAGAAGCAGGTCTTCAAGTCTGTAGACAGGGTTACAACATGCTGAATTTGTTAATACACAGAAAAAATCTAAATTATCTTCACCTTGATTACAATTTCAACTTGAAGCCTGTGAAGACTTTGACTACAAAGGAACGTAAGAAGTCTCGTTTTGGCAATGCTTTCCATCTCTGCCGTGAGATTTTGCGTTTGACAAAGCTTGTTGTTGATGCTAATATTCAGTTCCGGTTGGGTAATGTGGATGCATTTCAACTGGCTGATGGTCTGCAATACATATTTTCCCATGTTGGCCAGTTAACAGGGATGTACAGGTACAAGTATAGGCTGATGCGACAGATAAGGATGTGCAAAGACCTGAAACATTTAATTTATTATCGTTTCAATACTGGACCAGTGGGGAAGGGGCCTGGATGTGGATTCTGGGCACCTATGTGGAGGGTATGGTTGTTCTTTTTACGTGGCATAGTGCCTCTTTTAGAACGGTGGTTGGGGAATCTTCTTGCGCGACAGTTTGAAGGGAGGCATTCAAAAGGAACAGCGAAGACTGTTACAAAGCAACGTGTTGAGAGCCACTTTGATTTGGAGCTTCGAGCAGCTGTTATGCATGATGTTCTTGATGCAATGCCAGGTGAATATCTTTCCATTAACAAGAAACTCCTCCTGAATTTTGTTTGGTGGAGGTTATGCTATTTGCTTGTCTATAATGGGTTATTAATATTACAGAGGGCATCAAGCAAAACAAAGCTAGGACCATACTGCAGCACCTTAGTGAAGCCTGGCGCTGTTGGAAAGCCAACATTCCTTGGAAGGTTCCTGGTTTGCCAGTTCCTATTGAAAACATGATTCTGCGGTATGTCAAGTCAAAAGCAGACTGGTGGACAAATGTTGCTCATTATAATCGGGAACGTATAAGAAGAGGTGCAACTGTTGATAAGACAGTTTGTCGAAAAAATCTAGGGAGGTTGACTCGCCTTTGGCTAAAGGCAGAACAGGTAATTGTTCCTTACGTATTCAACAAATGATTTCATTCTACTGCATATTTTATATGTTAATTAATGGTTCTTCATTTTGTGATTGTATTCTCCTGTCTTGTATCTCTTCAGGAACGTCAACACAATTATCTGAAAGATGGTCCATATGTTACCCCAGAAGAAGCAGTTGCCATTTATACAACAACTGTGCACTGGTTGGAGTCTAGGAAGTTTTCCCCGATCCCATTCCCTCCATTGTCATACAAACATGACACCAAGCTACTTATCCTTGCTCTTGAAAGGTTGAAGGAGTCCTATAGTGTGGCTGTGAGACTAAACCAGTTACAAAGGGAAGAACTGGGTCTTATTGAACAAGCTTATGATAATCCACATGAGGCATTATCACGAATTAAACGTCATCTGCTCACTCAGCGCGCATTCAAAGAAGTATGTTAACAATCAATGTTCCGTCGGCCTTGATGTTTGAGGTTCCTTTCTCTTGGTTTTGTGTTGACCTTTTCTTTATGACTTTTTGTTTATATTTTCTTTTCGCAGGTTGGCATAGAGTTCATGGATTTGTACAGTTCTTTGATTCCAGTATATGAAATTGAGCCTCTTGAAAAAATAACTGATGCATATCTTGATCAATATCTGTGGTATGAAGGTGACAAACGCCATCTATTCCCCAACTGGATTAAGCCTGCAGACTCCGAACCACCACCACTATTAGTTTATAAATGGTGTCAGGGTATAAACAATTTGCAAGGTGTTTGGGACACAAGTGAGGGGCAGTGTGTGGTAATGCTTCAGACGAAGTTCGAGAAATTCTTTGAAAAGATTGACTTGACAATGTTAAACAGGTGAGATATATACAACTTCTGGTTAGTACTTTGAAAGGAGTTTCCATTCTTGAAGATTCACTTTCCCTTTGATTTTGCAGGCTTCTTCGTCTGGTTCTTGACCACAATATTGCCGATTATGTCACTGCTAAGAATAATGTTGTTTTGTCCTACAAAGATATGAGTCACACAAACTCGTATGGATTAATACGTGGTCTTCAGTTTGCGTCTTTTGTTGTGCAATATTATGGACTTGTCTTAGATCTTCTGCTTCTTGGACTGACGCGAGCGAGTGAGATTGCTGGTCCACCACAAATGCCTAATGAATTCATGACTTACTGGGACACAAAAGTTGAGACACGACATCCAATTCGACTGTATTCTAGGTACATTGACAGGGTGCATATACTGTTCCGCTTCACTCATGAAGAGGCCCGAGACCTTATCCAGCGGTATTTAACTGAACATCCTGATCCCAACAATGAAAATATGGTTGGATATCAAAACAAAAAATGTTGGCCCAGAGATGCAAGAATGAGACTCATGAAGCATGATGGTATGTGCATGTTGTCAATTTTATTTTTGACAGATGATTTTTTGTTCGAACTTCAATTGTATTGGTGGTATAATTTCTTGAGATAATAATTTTCTGTATGATTTTTTTTTTCAGTAAATCTTGGGAGGAGTGTCTTCTGGGATATGAAGAATCGCCTTCCGCGAAGCATCACAACTTTAGAGTGGGAGAATAGCTTTGTTTCTGTTTACAGCAAGGACAATCCGAACTTGCTCTTTAGCATGTATGTATATCTGCATTCTTGGTGTTTCTTTTATGGCCCTAAGCAAGTTTTGGTATATAATCAGCAGTAGATATTCCAAGTTCCTACATATTCATCTATCGTATGTGCAGGTGCGGTTTTGAGGTTCGGATCCTTCCAAAGATAAGGATGACACAGGAAGCATTTAGCAATACCAGAGATGGTGTTTGGAATTTGCAGAATGAGCAGACCAAGGAGCGCACTGCAATTGCTTTCCTAAGGGTTGATGATGAGCACATGAAGGTGTTTGAGAATCGTGTGAGGCAGATTCTTATGTCTTCCGGGTCCACTACATTTACAAAAATTGTCAACAAATGGAACACAGCCCTGATAGGTACTTGCAATATCATTTTTTGGTTCAAGTGTTTTAGTCATCTTGTCCTGTTTGAAATATTCTTTTGCCTGAGATTTTTCACTCATTTTTCCTCTGTTCTTTTAGGACTAATGACTTACTTCCGTGAGGCAACTGTGCATACTCAAGAGCTGCTGGATTTACTTGTTAAATGTGAAAATAAAATCCAAACCCGTATCAAAATTGGGTTGAACTCAAAAATGCCAAGCAGGTAAGTGCTTAATCTTAGGTTTCCATGTTCTTCTTTGATATCTTTGTTGCATACCTGGAATCTCCAATCATTGTTTATCTTTTTCAGATTCCCTCCTGTTATTTTCTATACACCAAAAGAAATTGGAGGACTGGGCATGTTATCAATGGGTCATATATTGATCCCACAAAGTGACCTGAGGTATAGTCAGCAGACAGATGTTGGCGTAACCCACTTCAGGAGTGGTATGAGTCATGAAGAAGACCAATTGATTCCAAATCTATATCGATACATTCAGGTAATGTCTTATTGAGTTTTGGGACTTTGAGAGAATTGAGTTGTAGTTAACTTATGTTGTTTATGTTCTTCTCATACTGATATTTTTATTAATCTGTGAACAGCCTTGGGAAAGTGAGTTTATTGACTCACAACGTGTCTGGGCAGAGTATGCATTGAAGAGGCAGGAAGCACAGGCACAAAATAGACGCTTAACCCTAGAAGATTTGGAAGTAAGCTGTTCTCTTTACCTTTTTTTCCCTTAAATTTATGATGGCTTTATATATGGTGAAAGTTGTGGAGTTTGCTTTCACAATATATTTGAGCTGGAGTAAAGATAATTTGTTCTTCAATGTTTTGCTGGCAAAAATCTGGTGAAAAAGAAAAGATGGGGCACAGTGGAGTATTTTGACAATATAACATCTCTGGACTTGATGTCGAAATGTTTCTAATACATATACTTTTTGATTGACAGGACTCATGGGACAGGGGAATTCCTCGCATCAATACGTTGTTTCAAAAGGACAGGCACACTCTGGCATATGACAAAGGATGGAGAGTGCGCACGGATTTCAAGCAGTATCAGGTTCTGAAACAAAATCCTTTCTGGTGGACTCATCAGAGGCATGATGGGAAACTGTGGAACTTGAACAATTATAGAACAGATGTCATCCAAGCTCTTGGTGGTGTTGAGGGCATTCTTGAGCATACCTTGTTTAAAGGAACTTAGTAAGTAGTTCTGAATGATGCTTTCTCACTTCAGCAATCTTTGAAAAGAGTTTTGTGTGCTTGTTTCTTGAGCTTTCTTATTTAGTAAGTTAATTATTTGATGCATGTAGCTCCCACCTTGGAAATTGATGTAGTTTATTATTTTTGACACTCTTTTATCATTTATTTCTAATTTGACTATTAAATAATGCTGTTTAATGTTGGTTATTACATTTGTTTATGTTTTGTTGCCTTATCCCTGGCTTGAAATTCTCATCAAGAGCTCTTTCCTAACTGCTTTACCTGCTTTCCAGCTTTCCAACCTGGGAAGGTCTCTTTTGGGAGAAGGCATCTGGTTTTGAGGAGTCAATGAAGTATAAGAAGCTCACTAATGCTCAAAGATCTGGTCTAAACCAAATTCCTAACCGTAGGTTCACTCTGTGGTGGTCACCTACAATTAATCGAGCCAATGTCTACGTGGGTTTCCAAGTGCAATTGGATCTGACTGGAATCTTTATGCATGGGAAGATTCCAACGTTGAAAATTTCACTCATTCAGATATTCCGTGCACACTTGTGGCAGAAGATTCATGAGAGCGTTGTCATGGATCTTTGTCAGGTCTTGGATCAGGAGCTGGATGCATTGGAAATTGAAACTGTTCAAAAGGAAACAATCCATCCTAGAAAGAGTTACAAGATGAACAGTTCTTGTGCAGACATTCTCCTCTTTGCTGCCCATAGATGGCCAATGTCCAAGCCTAGTCTTGTGGCCGAGTCAAAGGATGTCTTTGATCAGAAGGCAAGCAACAAGTATTGGATCGATGTTCAGCTTCGATGGGGTGACTATGACTCTCATGATATTGAGCGATATACCCGGGCTAAATTTATGGACTACACAACGGACAACATGTCTATATATCCATCTCCAACTGGTAATTCCTCCTCTTGATTTTATTCTTTACGCCTTTCTAGCTTTGCAGATGACTAATCTTTTTTTTTTTTTTTTTGAGTTCAGGGGCCATGATTGGGATTGATCTTGCATATAACTTGCACTCTGCTTTTGGTAACTGGTTTCCTGGGTCTAAGCCATTATTAGCTCAGGCGATGAATAAGATTATGAAGGTAAAATATTTCTATACTAGCAATTTTTTTGGCTGAGTTACTGATGATAGCCTCTGGTTTTGTGCTAATGGTCTGTTTTAATGCAGTCAAATCCAGCTTTATATGTTTTGAGAGAGCGTATTAGGAAAGGTTTGCAGTTGTACTCTTCTGAGCCTACAGAACCTTATTTGTCATCCCAGAACTATGGGGAGATCTTCAGCAATCAGATAATATGGTTTGTAGATGACACTAATGTGTATCGTGTCACAATTCACAAGACTTTTGAAGGAAATCTCACAACAAAGCCCATTAATGGTGCGATCTTCATATTCAATCCAAGAACCGGACAGCTATTTTTAAAGGTTGGTGATCTTTACATTAGTTTATTGCTTGAGCCAAACCTATTTCAATATAGGAGATTCTAAACTTGATTTGTCTGATATCTTGCAGGTCATCCATACTAGTGTATGGGCCGGACAGAAGCGTCTTGGTCAGCTTGCCAAATGGAAGACAGCTGAAGAAGTTGCTGCCCTTGTTCGTTCTCTACCTGTCGAGGAGCAGCCAAAGCAAATTATCGTGACACGTAAAGGAATGCTTGATCCACTGGAGGTTCACTTACTAGATTTTCCAAACATAGTTATTAAGGGAAGTGAATTGCAACTCCCCTTCCAGGCGTGCTTGAAGATAGAAAAATTTGGTGACTTAATTTTGAAAGCAACAGAGCCACAGATGGTGTTATTCAACATCTATGATGACTGGCTGAAGAGTATTTCTTCTTACACTGCATTCTCCCGACTCATTTTGATCCTACGTGCACTCCATGTGAACAATGAGAAGGCAAAGATGTTACTTAAGCCTGACAAAACCATCATCACTGAACCTCACCACATCTGGCCTTCTCTTAATGATGATCAGTGGATGAAGGTTGAAGTTGCTTTAAGAGATCTTATACTTTCAGACTATGCCAAGAAGAACAATGTAAATACATCAGCTCTAACACAATCTGAAATCAGAGACATTATACTTGGAGCTGAGATTACACCGCCTTCTCAACAAAGGCAACAGATAGCTGAAATAGAGAAACAGGTAATGTCTGTTTCCACGTCTGCTTTTCGCATTATTTGTTGTTTATGTGAAGCTGATAGCCTAGTGGATATTTCAGGCTAAAGAGGCAAGCCAGCTTACAGCAGTCACAACAAGGACTACAAATGTGCATGGTGATGAACTTATTGTTACCACCACAAGTCCTTATGAGCAAGCCGCCTTTGGTTCAAAGACAGATTGGCGTGTTAGGGCAATATCAGCGACAAATCTCTATCTCCGAGTGAATCATATATATGTTAATTCAGAGGACATTAAGGTATATCCTAGACTTATGTGCTATTAGGTTCTATGCAATACTTGCATTTGCTCAAGTTGGAGTCTATGACTGCAGGAAACTGGATATACCTATATTATGCCAAAGAATATATTGAAGAAGTTCATCTGTATAGCAGATCTAAGAACACAAATTGCTGGCTACTTGTATGGTATAAGTCCACCAGATAATCCTCAGGTCAAGGAGATTCGCTGCATTGCTTTGCCACCACAATGGGGAACTCATCAACAAGTACACCTCCCTTCAGCTCTGCCTGATCATGATTTCCTCAATGATCTGGAGCCTTTGGGTTGGATGCATACACAACCAAATGAGCTTCCTCAGTTGTCACCGCAGGTTTGTCTTCTCCCAGTCATCGTCTTATGAATTTAGTAGTTGCATATGATTTTCTTGTCCTGACTGGCGCAAGTTGATTTTTATAGGATCTTACATCACATGCTCGGATTCTGGAGAACAACAAACAATGGGATGGTGAGAAGTGCATCGTTTTGACTTGCAGTTTCACTCCAGGGTCATGCTCGTTAACTGCTTACAAGCTAACTCCAAGCGGTTATGAGTGGGGACGACTCAACAAGGATACTGGAAGCAATCCTCATGGTTACTTGCCTACTCACTATGAAAAGGTTCAGATGCTTCTAAGTGACCGCTTTTTCGGTTTCTACATGGTAAGTACAATACCTAACTCACGACTCTCACTGTATTGTTCTCCGTTTCATGTGACAAAGTTTAGTTTCTTATAATTTCTTGCTTTGTAATGACTCTATTTTTGTTAAAACTTTCTGTTCCATAGGTTCCTGACAATGGTCCATGGAATTACAACTTCATGGGAGTGAAGCATACGGCAAGCATGAAGTATGGCATGAAGCTGGGGTCTCCCCGAGAGTATTACCATGAGGATCACAGGCCTACACATTTCCTGGAATTCAGCAACCTTGAAGAGGGTGAGACGGCCGAGGGTGATAGGGAGGATACATTCACTTGAAGTGATTTTTTGTAACGTTAATTTTCTTCTAAAATCCTTAGCCAGTACTACTTGAAAAGTATGAAATGGTCTTTTTTGTTGTAATGGTAATGGTAACGCCATCTTTGGGCATTTGTATGTACTAGACTTTTAGCTGTAAATACCATAGTATGTTTTGGAATTGGAAGATTTCAAATAAATATGCTTAACATTACAAAACCAAACTTGTAGAGTAATTAATGCGAAATTTGAACAAAATTCAACTTATGGCACTCATAAAACATGATTCAGCAACCATTGACCCAGAAAAGACTCCGGACATATCTAATAAATTGACCGGCGAATTGGAGCTCAATCCCACAACAAATAACAATTTACAACTAAAAATTACACAAAAGTCTTAGGAGTCATCTTGTCCAATCTCCTTCACTTCATGTTTCAAATCCTTCTCCTCCGAGATAGAATCATAGCTATCTTCAGCAACTGGCCTGACATCATTATAATCTGCGACATTTTGAGACTTGAACAGTTCATCATTCTCTAGTTCAGCCAGCTTTTCCTTCGATTCTCCTTTAAGTAGGTCTACCACTTCAAGCATTGTGGGTCTTTTCTCAGGCTGATTTTGAGTGCACACAAGAGCCACAATTATGATTCTATTCAACTCTTCCTCCTCAAACTTCCCATTCAACCTTGGATCAGCAAGCTCTGACAACTTCCTCTCACAGAATAATGGCAAGGCCCAATCAACAATGATCCGCTTCGTTGCTGTGCTGAGCTTCTCTATGGGTTTCTTGCCACTGGCAAGCTCTAACAAGAGAATGCCAAAGCTAAAAACATCGCAGCTTTCTGATGCTTTCCCTAGCATGGCATACTCTGGGGCAAGATAGCCAAGGGTACCTTTAACTCTGGTGGTTACATGGGTTGCACCATCAGGTATTAGCTTAGCAAATCCAAAATCCGCAACCTGAGCCTGGAAATCAGAATCCAATAGAACATTGCTAGCTTTGATGTCTCGGTGAATAATATGTGGTGTTGCATGGTGGTGAAGATAGCTGGATGGATCAACCAAATTATGAAATTAGTACATGTGCACTGCATCTTAAAATATGAAGGCAAATAACAGTATGCTACTTACGCAATTCCTTCAGCAGAACCTATTGCAATATTCATTCGTCTCTTCCAGTCCAGGGCACATTCTGCTGAATGATGCCCATGAAGATGAGAAAGCAAACTCAAATTTGGCATGTAGTCATATACAATCAAACGTTCTTGCCCTTCAGCACAATAACCACGCAGACTAAGCAAATTCTTGTGTCTAACACGAGCTAGTATTTCAACCTCAACGGCAAATTCCATCTCAGCTTTGTTGCTCCAGACCTTTAACCTTTTAACTGCAATCTGCACATATTTCTCTTTTCATAATGACATTTGGGTTTATAACTGAGAATAAACATGTGCATGCACAATCTTAAGTTATGAACAGTAGGGCAAATTGAGAAACAACGGAGTATTTGATACAGAAACTAAGGATGGTCTTAACGTGCCACACAAGCTTCCAATTTACTACAAGAATAAATTGTACTGCCTCCCTAACCCAATTCACGATCAACTTCTATGCCTGTCCCCGATTGCATATTTTTCACTCTAATAATCAATGTTGCAGCCATCCTAACAGATTAAGCAAAGGATTCTTAATTGATGACATCCAACAAGAAATCAGAAACTAGCAACAAGAATGCATTTACTTTATGTCCCAACTTTGTTGACTGTTACCTCTCATTTTGATAGTGATTGCAATACTTCTTTTGCAAGCATGTCAATGATAGGATTGCTGGGTGATTTCTATAGGACAATAAGGGAACAATGCTCTTAAATAATCCAAAATAATTCAGATTATGGCAGCCTAAACAAGTAAGACTAACCATTCAGTACTACAAATAACATGAACCATCTCAAAAGTCTACTTGTATCAGAGTTAAATAGTTCAAATTACCAAGGTTCAAGGATAAAAACACAGATGGAAATGCGGGGCTAACAAAAGAAAGGTAATTATTCACAAATCAGTTGAAATTTGCAAAAGGGTCTAAGGTTTAGATTGTTACTTGTGATCCATCCCATAGCTGACCCCAGTAAACACTGCCAAAACCCCCTTCTCCCAGCTTATTATCATAGTTAAAATTGTTTGTTGCTGCATGTAATTCCTTCAAGGAGAAAATCCGCCATGTAGGCTGCTTCTTTCCTTGCTCTTTCCTGCACAATCATATGATCAACATATAGATTTACATTTTAAAAAGCGCATTTAACTGTAAATCACAGGAATGAATCGTTAAGTTCATGAGTCAAAAGATATGATAGGTTCTAGCATGTAGACCAAAATCCTTTCTTTTTCTCTTGGATAATGTGAGAAACAGAATCATTTCATGCTAATAAAGCAAGATCCTACACCTTTAAGCAGCGAGGATTTGAGGAAGACCTTTAACAAATTCCATGATATTATCAATATCTGAACCACAACCAACTGTAAATCCTGCTATGTCATCAAGTGAATTTTCATCACAGCAGCGCGTGATCTCCCAAAGTAACTAAATAACTTGCCCCCACAACACAAACTGATATGAACATCACAAACAACCTAACTCGAATTCAAATTCAAAACCCATACAAATTCCCTGAAAAGAAAAGCACAAGTATTGCAAACTCCGGAGATGAACGAATCATTGCACGAAACTCAATATATCAAGCAAACAAAGCAATAGTACAGAAGAAACCAAATCAGAAAGATTTAAGCACGACAGCAATCGTACCGATCCGAAAACTTTCCACAGCAGAAGATAGAAGCAAACGCCATATCCAGCTTCATCAACTAAAACCCACCTCTCTAATTTCTTGTTCCTGTCTCTATCTCGCTCTAATCGCAAATCCACCTTTTTCTTCTCCTATATTTCTGTCTACCTCCTTATTTGCTTAAAAAGGTCCCAACTTTACCACTATCTCTTGCTTGCAGTTGCTGTTACAGCCAGTGGGAGCTCAAAAAAAACGCAGAGAATAAACCTGAAGATGCTTTTGCTGATGAAGTAACGAAAAATGTAAGCTTTTGTTGACTAAACTTGAAACAGACATTTCTTTGATAGTTGCTCTGCTTGCTCTTATGCAAATGCTTTAGCTTTTTGGTAGTTTTTGAAAACTGAGATAGAAGATTTCTAGAGAGAAAGATTGTGAATCAAGTCTTGTTGCACAGATGGCTCTTCTTTGCTTCAATTTGTTGGTATTGTAACTTTTGGGAGATAGCTGTTTTCAAGTTTTCAAATCAAACCCATGTAGTGGGACCCATCTCATGACAAGCAATTTTGTTTATTTTAACATTTTCCTAAAAATAAAGAAGAAAGATGATGGCTTCTAATGTTAATGGCAATCATGTTAGGTTGGCTAAGCTCAGCTCTTATGTTCTGATTTTTCTATTGAATTTGGATATTTACATGTTAAGTACTCCAAACTTATCTTTTCTAATCGAGTCCCTCTCACTTTTTATATCTTTTACTTTCAATCCTTCAGTTTCTTTTTAATTTATGCTGGTTGGAATCTTTTTTTGGGCCATCTTCTTCTTTTCTTTTTAATGATTTTACTTTATTAGATAAGGCAATTTTTCATTTTGAACTAATAAAATTATAAAACCCTCATATTGTTATTTTCTTTTTTGAATTAAAAAAAGAAAAGTTATTTTTTACAATTTAAATTGTCACTTCGAGTATAGGCATAAAATGGAAGCTGCTGACTAGAAACAAACTTAATACCAATATTTGAGGAGCTTAATTTTATGGGAGATTTACTTTATGGATCTAATGATGAAATATATTTGTAGGTTTTAACACTACTTTTAAACCCAAATCTTAAGACATTAGGTTTATGAATCATTTTTACTTATATGTCCTTCACTAGTTCTATCTCTTTTCAATGTGGGATTTCTACTTACGCTTGACATTCCAATAATTTCTCCATCAAGTGTGAATTTCCACATTGAGCTTGAGTTCTCTCTTGAGGGAAAGCCTTTTTGCTTAGCAATTTGAATATATGACGTCACCGAGAGCTCTTCTATTCTACTAATCTAGGCCCACCAGGAGTCTCCTTACCCTTCTTCGTGAGAAAGCAACCACAAGATCCGATTATTATCTTTATACTCGTTTCTTGCCGAACTATCGACTCTGATACCACTTGTTGGAAGTAAGGAGACTACTTTTATGGGAGATCTACATCATGGACCTAATGATGAAACATACTCGTGGGCGTTGATATTATACTTTTTTTGTTACATAAAGGGAAAAGAAAGCACCGAAATCTAAGTAAGTCTAGGGAGGCTGAGCGCCGAGAAATCCTCTACAAGGAGATTATGGCACCCTGAGGGTGGTACATCAAAATACGTGACACCGATGTCGGTCTGACGAGCCGGGTCAGCGAGTCAGTTCGCGCATCTGTTGCTCTCTCTGAAGATATGATGATGAACAACAGACCAGTTCCGGTTGATATTATACTTTAACCCAAACATTAAGGCATTAGGTTTATGGATTCTTTCCACTTATATGTCCTTCACTAATTTCATCTCTTTTCAATGTGAGATTTTTATTCACACTTGACATCCTAATATTTTTAAATCAAATGCTTCAAATAGCATTACCAAAATTAACTAAGACGTTTGCATATAGGCACCCTTCTCAAAGTATAGCGGTAGTACAAATCCAATTGTTGATACTAATGATTCAAAAATTGAATCGGCTAGACTAATTTAATAGTTAAAAATTTGAACCGACCAATTTTTTAGTTTGATTTTTAACTTTTTGATTTGATTTGTTTAATAATTTTTGTTGTTAAAAATTAATGAGTTTATTGATGAATAGACCAATTTTTATAAATTAAAATAAATTAATTAATAGTCACTTTTTTAATTAAACATTAATTTTTTATGACTAAAAATAATATCCTTTAATTATTTTAAAATTTTAATTTTATTTAATCTCTAATTAATTTTATAACCATGAATATCTTATCTTACTTGTTAAACTTCCATTTTTTAAACATTGGGTAATACTGATTATAAAGAATTCATGCTATTGACAACTCAGGGTGCTGTCAATTAAACTATTGGTGTTGGTATGTCACAAATAAACGGATTAAAAAAACCCGATGTTTCCTCGTAAGAAAATGATCATATATTTGATTGGTATGAAAGAGCAATATTAATTATAAGTTGGTTGTAAGTTGAATTCTAGAATTTCTCTAAGCTTTGTTTTTCTATGAGCATATTCGAAAATTCCATTAAAATAACATTAGCTTTATTAATAGTTTCATGTCACTTTGAACTAAATTTGAAAATTTGAAAACAATTAAAATATTAATTAAAACAAATTTTATTCGTTAGTTTTTGATTTTATCTGATTAGGACTAAGCTGTTTCGTCCATTCTAATTACTTGCTCCAATCAATCTTCCATTAACATGATTTTGATCGGTTTATAATGCTTGTAGTGATCGATGATAACTGATAAGTGACACAAACGAAGCATATGCTAAGTTCGCAGTTGTACAGACATATTATAGTTAATGAATGGCTCCTCTTCAAGTATGGAGCAATCTTCAATGTGATGTTGGCAAGAACAAGTTGCATACTACGTAACAAAATTAAATACCAAACATACAGAGCGGCTGTGATGTCACTAACCTCTTTATACAAGAAGATATAAAGAAAGAACAAAAAAGAAAAAGAAAGGGTCCAACACAAGCATTGTATGATGCACTTGGAAGTGATACAAATAAAAAATTTATTATAAAAACAGTAATATATAAACTTTAATTTAACTTCCATAAGTTAAATAAAATTAAGACTGATAGTGTGAGAACTGAGGAGTACAGTTTGGGACTTCGGGCCCAAGACAAGTTTGGAATGAAGAATACGATCTTAAATACCGTCTTATTTCTTTTTTGTCACGTCTTAGTCTCTCATGATTTGGTATATTTTTTTCCAGTTAATTAGTTATTCTTTTTATATTTAATATAATAGTAGAAAACTAAGAAGATGTTTGGTTCACAAAGAATAATGAAAATGAACATAGAAACAAATATAATAAGAAATAAAAATAGAGTATAGTCAACAATGAATCTCATTCTTCTGATAATTCAGAGGAATGGGATATTGCTGAAAATGAGAAAATAAAAGTATTACCTTTGCTGATACCAAATATGAATGTTTTTTTCCCTATTACCTCAAAATAAGCGCATCCTAAGACAAATTCTGTTGATTCCTATGGGTTGCATCTTCAGGTTCAGAAGTGGACATTACTGTGTAGGATTAGCATAATGACTAAACAAACGTCGGTATTCCAACCCACTAATATGATAAATAAATTCTGCCCAATATAGGCTTTAACATTAACAACTCAAATTAGATTATGCCATCGTTATTTTAAGGTTAAATTTCATAATTCTAGTTACACTTTGAGCATCAACCTCACATCGTTTGCAAGACCTATGGTCTTGTTTCATCATCTAGCATGCTCATTCATTATGGATAGTGATAGCAATGCATAAATTTGAACTAATGATAATTTAGATTTATCTTCGAAAAAGTTCAGCTTAATTTAACTTTTAACTTTTTAAAAAATTAATTTAAATTATTTTTGTCTATTGATTTATGTTGGACTAATTGGTTTTTATATTAATTTAATTTAAAAAAATTTATTTAGAACGCTTGATTAAATTCATGTACCCAAATTCGAGTTTTAATTTGATAGAATTCGTAGCATAAATTCAAGTTTTAGTTGGTACAATCAAATTAGCCTTGTCTCCTTAATTTTGGATGGTCTGGATTTTGCTTCAGTGCCTGATTATAAGAGTAAAATATGTATTTTTTTTTAATTTTTGAGATATAATACATACATCAATATCATATATATTTACTAAAACTAGTTATAAATTATTGAACACAGAATAGAAAGGCATTAAAAGTAGTAAAGTATTGACAGAGATATGCTAATATATCCCTTAAATTTCAAAATTTCATCATTTTTATTCGATTTGTGTCCATACAACAAAAAAGGAATCGTTCAACAATCTCTATCTTAGTTTAATAAGATCAATGAATTTTCAATGTACTCTATTATATTTATTCTAATTAATTATTTAAGAAGCGTGAAAGAAAGTATTGAGATTTAACCCTAAGAAACAAAAGAAGGGTAATTCAAGATTAGCATTAAAATCAAAAGTTTAGCAGGAGTTAGTGTAATTTTTGTTTCGCAATCCATTGTTTTAGTTAGTATATGTTCAATCCCAAGGAATTGTAACATGGTCCAAATTCTTTTTAGGGTACGTAGGCCTACCAAATGATTGGTGGTTGTCACTACCAGTGGCTCTGGTGGACTCGTATCACAGAAACTGAGTAGCCTGTTCTGTAAAATTCTGAATACATTACGTCATGCAAGGTGCTACTGCATGTGTTCCCAGTTTCAACTACGGCAGTAATTGTAGTCTGACAAGAACATCATAACTGTCAAACATTAACAAAATCGAATTATTCGAATATGTCATGATAATCTATATATTATATGCTTTTTCCTTTTTGTTAAGAGCTGGCAGAATCAAATTCCTTCTTTTCTCTTGCATTCTCTGCGTTCTATCTCTTCTTTTTTGTGTTACATAGTTTCATACAAATGTTGGGAAGGAACTTGTTGGACAGTTCACAAATGTTACAGAGAAAAGCGTTGAAATTCCTTGAATAGCAATCTGCAAAGCAATAACCAATCCTTATACGATCTTCAAAGAGTCAGTTCAGAATCACATCTCCAACCTCATCTTCAATGTTCCTAGCAAGAGGGAATACTGTTGTCTTTCGCCATGGACACAATCCTTAAAATACGTGAGTACAACCACATTTTTGCTGCATTTCCTTCCTTTGATCATCTAATGATTGTACACCGTGCATGGTGGAACTGCTAAGTCCCAAGGTTAGAGAAACCCTGAAACATTGGGGAGAATATCAATATGCTTGAAATGTTAAACCCCCGTTGATATGTGTCATCGCATGATAAGGCAAACCAGTGCCTACCCCTCTTTAAACAAGACCGAGTTTACTTGATCTTGTTTCCAGCATCTTGTGCCAGGTTCAGGAGACTGACGGAAGCCTTCGGTCGAAGATCAAAAGGCCGACTGGAGTAGATGGACAAAGAGTTTAACCGGCCTCGTTGAAGTTACACAAGACATGAATTGCCATAAGCAACGATCTGTGTTTCTTTCAAACAACCCTTCAACTTGGATTTTCTGATGAAACAAAGAATAATGATTCAGAGCAAGAAGATGAATAAGAATCATTGGAAGGGCACAATGAGTTCGTAGATGGCTTACTGTGATGAAGACGTGAAGTTTCAACACAACACAGGGCTATTTATAATTTGGATTGTCAACATTTGCTTTAAATGCTTTAATGCTTGCATCTATTTCTTGAGATTTTCTTTAAATTTGTAAATTAGTGCTTTCAAAGCGGTATTAATTAGCATTAACTATGGAAGTTGAATTAGGAAGAATGATATATTCTTATCCCATTTTCTTTTATAACTTAGGTGACATTAATGCTTTATGGTTCTTTGATTTTACAAGTAAAATTCTTACACTTTTCTCCTTACAAATGCATTTGGTTTTTATTGCAATTACTTGTAAGTGAAATGCATAACCAGCTATAGCACAGGTATACTGGGGCTAGTGATTAACAGTAAGAATGATGATACGGTGTTACGAAGGTTTCTATTGGACTCAAACTTTCACTGCAAGTCACGCTCACCTTCGTACGACAATCTCACTTAAGTCCGCATATGGTTTTAAACTCAGACCGAACCGGCCGGTTTGACCGGTAATTGGTAGGCTATCCGGTCCGGATGACCCGTAAAAACTAGTCCTCAATTGGACCAGCGCGAACCGATCAATTGACCGGTTAAACTGGGACTGGTCGAACTGGTTGACTACTGGTTCAATGAATTTTTTTATTTTTTATTTTATTTTTTAAAACGCAACATGTTTTTTATTTATATTATTTGAACTGGTCAAATAAATTTTTTATTTATATTTATTTAAATTATTTGGTATATTTCCTATTTTTTAATATTACTAATATTATATATAATTAAATATAATTATTGCATAATTATGACGTCACACCGATTTAATCGATGGTCGAACCGGTCAAATCGATCGTTGAACAAATCTGTTAGTCCTCGAACACTTCACGCGTACACAAATATTTAAAATGTTTCCCTCACACACATAAAGAACACAAGAGTAACAGAGTAAAGAAAGCAACAAGAGATTTTTAAATGTAGCTGAAGCTACTCTTTCATTAACTCTCAACAAAATGTTAATAAAAGACACGAGTACCTCCTACTCGAAGCACCCAAGGAACTCCCTACTCGAAGCCCTTATAAGAACTCTTTACTCAAAGCCCTTACAATGAGAACTCTCTCCCAAAAGCTCTCAACTTTCAAAGCTCTCAACTCTGATGTAATCTGATGAATAAGTCTCAACTCTAATGAGTTATTTATAAACTCCTTCAGATGACTAAAAGTCCTAATAGTACTTTACTAGTTAAGATCACAATCTTATCATATCTAATAAGATTACGTCACATTTAAAAGATTTACCCTATCTAAGAATGATTATCCTCTATCTTCAGATGATCCTTCCACGTGATCTTTATCTCTTAAAAATGATATTCATCTATGGTGATCTTATCTGCCACATCATTATGTGCTACATCATCTACAGTTGTCACGTCACTGCTAATGTGTCTTTATCACTGCCTATCTGCACATAAGTTCATCAATACACTCCTTGGATAAGTCCATATTCCATGATCAAGCTCATTCATGGTGCAGT
>JANJEY010000005.1:8042676-8055436 GCA_024703695.1 Erythroxylum cataractarum | reverse complement strand
TGATTATGTAAACTTATAAATTGAATCATTTATGTTTTATAAAAATATGTAAAATATATTGTCGATTTATTTGGGCCCTTTTTTTATTTCGCCTAGGGCCTATAAAACGATATGAACGACCCTGCTTATACACCTCTGCCATTAGGAGTGGTTGAGTTGGTGGAGTGAGGGGACATGGAACCAAAAGATTTTGTGTTCAATTTCTCCTACTTGCACTCTCTTATTGTAACAGAGCTTGATTAGTGTAGAGTACCCAGTTGACGTGATTTATAAGTTATTGCGTCAATTCAAATATTTATTCAGAACGCTTATAAAAGATAGTAGTTGCTGAGTCCATTTCTTAAAAAGAAAACGTATACACCTCTGTGTAAAAAAGAAGAAGAAGAAAAGAGAATCATATATGAATATAAGGGTATTAGAAATTATTTGTTTTGTTAAGAGATGCTTTTTCTAATCCAAATTTTACGTTCGAGTGAATTACAAATTATCCATCAAATCTATTGACAGTTATAAGAAGTTATTTTTCAAACCCAGTTCAATCATTTTGTGATTTTACACATTTCTGAATAGCAATCTGATCTATTTCTTTTCTTGGTTAAAGTTTAGGAGTGATATTTCGAAGAAGAAGTTTCATTCCCTCCAAATATCAACATGTTATCCTTTGGCTTTCAAGAGGTGGGATAATTGGTAGAACTTGTTCCTGTGTTAAATAAAATCATTTAACAACTTATCTATATTGTAACGTGCTAAAACTCAACTTGAACTCTCGTACCATTAGTTTTGCTTACGGAAATTGAGCAAACCCTAGTATTTTCCTAGTCCAACATATTAGCATGGCCATGGCACTGCATGTATAGAAAGGGAATTATAACTAGTTCAGGGTATAGCCATAAACATTCGGAATCCCTCAATCAAGGATTAAAAAGAATACTCAATTTTCCAACAACAACGATAATAATTAACATCCAAGAAGAACATATCCAAAAGTCAGTTCCATCATCTATATCTTTTACTCCATGTCTACCTTATTCCATAAGTATCTATTCATCTAATAAATAGGACCCACAGAAATTGAATGAATGGATGATCATAAAATAGAGTAGGTATAGAATAACGAGAACAAATGATCTGAACATACAAAAACCATTCAGTAGGGAAAATATTTTAAAAGTCTCATTTCAATCAGTCTAATCCTAGTTCCAATTTAAGACCTTTAATTAACCATTTTTGAGAGTGGATAATAAAGATTTTTCTAACTCCAAATAAAACATAGAAAATAAGAGAGATCAAAAGAGAATATCTCTATTAGATTTTAGAACTAGAAACTAAGTAAGAAATAAAATAAGAAAGAAATAATGCAAGAGACAATTTATTGATTGGTTATATTTTATATTGACGCTAAAGGCCTAAATATACAGGGAATGAAATAACAAATTTAACTAATATCTTGGAACAGATTAGCCAAATAAATAAAAAAATTAAAACTTTAAATTCTAACATATAACAACTCTAGTCTTATCTTGACCATTCTATCTTAATACTCTCAAATTTTATCTTTAAACAAATACCACATTTTTAACAATTTTCAATTATTCTCCAACATTTACTCTTGATTTAAATTTGTAAGACTTCTAGAATATGATGATGTAATTCTCATCGTCTTTCAATTATTGGAGTACATCTCTCCATAATTCTTTTTTTTGAAGCACTTATCTCTAATATTCTCAATAGAACACTTTTCTCTATTCTTCAACATAACACTTCTCTTGTCACTTATTTTCATAGAGTACTTCTCTCTATGTTATATCTTGGTGCACTTCTTGTCAATTATAAGGGGTTATTTTCTTCAATCGCTTGAACTGTATTTACTTGTTCTTCATTGTTAAACTTGCAATTCCTTTTCAAATGTCCAAAATTGGTTACACCTAAAGCATCGAGACTTTTCTTTATGTCAACAATCTTTCTCTTCATGACCAAACTTCTCACAATGCCCACAGTAAAAAATATTTCCTTTATTCTTTGTTGCCCATACCTTTACTAGATAGACTCTTTTCACTATCTTTTCACTTTTTTTATTTCTTATTGCCCGTTTTTGCTCTTGAGTTTACAAATCCTTAATCACTCATAAGTCCCTCAAGATCTTTGAGAGCTCTAATATCATATTAAATTTTAGAATTTGAAACCAAAAAATATAATAGAAAAGAGATAATGCAAAGATGCAATTTATTGATTGATTACACATAATACAAAGAGGTAATTTATTGACTGATTATATTTTACATTGACTTTAAAGGCCTAAATATATAGTTAATGAAATATCAAACTTAACAAATGTATCAGTAAAGATTAACCAAATAAATAAAAAATTTAAAAGGTCAAATTCTAACTGATGACAATTTTAATCTTGCCTTTATTATTATCAAATTTTATCTTTAAACAAATATCACATTTTTTATAATTTGAATCATTTTTTAACAAACTTATGTTTTCCTCATCCATATTTTTCTAGGAAATTTTATTTCAACATCTCGAGTGAAAATTGATAAAATCGGCGATTGACTATTTATCGTCACGTCATAGAATTTTTATATACATTTTGCTTTAATTTAACTTTAGACTTTTCTTACCATCCTAAAGCTTAAAGAATTTGGAAAAAAAAAATCAGCTACGGAGATTTCTTTAAACTTGTAAAAGTTACTGCTTTAGTCAAAAGTGTTTTTTTTTTTCAACATTCACTTTTATTGAATATAATCAAAACCAAGATCTTCTCTTGAGCAACTCAAATTGATTGATTGAGTGATTGATGTGCTTTGACAGATCAAGACAGTGAGTTACATGAATTTGATACTGATTCATTTCGAAGTAGATATAGCTATCAGTGGAAGTTCTGTGAAAGAGGAGCATTGCTTATGCTGAACACTTGTCTAAAAAGCTGATTCGAGGATTAATGCCAGAACCCAAGTATAAAAAGCAGCAGAAAAGATTATGATTTGAGCTAGAACTGCAAGCACAAGTACACTCATTTCATTCCCATGCAACTCGCAACGACAAATAAGACAGAAACAAAAAGGGAAAGAAAAAGAAAGAATGAGCTCTACAAATAATATATAAAAAGAGAGGGATCGAGGCAGTGCCTAGGGCATGCTTTTTCTGCTTTGCTCTCCACAACAACTAGCAGACTAGTCTTCGGTGGGTTAGCTTGGTTTTTAGCAACAACCTTGGAAGAAGACTAATACCCCATCTGAATAATCCAAAGTCGCAGTTTTTACTTTAATTATTCTGTGCAATTGGGTATCTCACCCCAGCTGCCAGCACTCTCTGCTGCTGTATCTGTGTCAAAACCGAGACATTTAAATATATTACATGTGTGAGTCTGAGACATTTCCACCAGAAAACAAGATAAGTCACAGAAAAAAGGTAAAAGTATAATATATACATGGAACAGTTCATGCATCTTGTTCTTTAGGTAGCAGTACTCGTGCTCTAGTAGCTCCAAAGCTCTCAGGCACCTGAAATCCACACAACCTCTAGTTATTCTCAAGTTCAATGATTCGCATACAAGTATCTTAGATATCAGACTTTTTTTTTTTATACTGTGTATGCGTAATTTTTTTCCGTTGAACATTACACTGTGAACTTATTATTTTTTTTAAAGCTATCACACATCGTACAAATTCCACATTTTCGTGGTCACACCTCAGGACTTTAGCTATGGAGAAAAGGAATTAACAATAGGGCATTGGCCTTTCTTAAACGATGAACTATGTAAATGCGAGGTCTGTCCCTGTGTCCAATTTCTAGACTACTGGTCCATTCCAGGGTAGTAAAAGCATTGATGAAAAGTGAAAAAGAGTGGAAGTTGATAAATGGAGCTCGAATAAAGAGGTAGGTGGTGAGTTTTTTTTTTCCTTTACCCTGCACGGTTGTTCTGCTCAGAAGCGGCGCGAAAGGCAACGCATACATTTCTGACTCTTTTGGCTCCAATGCTTGAGCTGCTTCCCATAAACTGATTCAAATGGATCCCCATTTTCTTGTAATCCGAGAACTCTTTATCCATCCTGTCCCATCACGTACCATCGAACCCTTTTAGTCCATCAAAATCCTTGTTTTACAAATACAAAAAGGGAGGTTGTAGCCAAATCCTTGACTTATATTGCATATTAGATACCGTAAGAGACGAACTGATGAATGTAGCCAAATCCTTGACTTATATTGCATGTTAGATACCGAAAGAGACGAACTGATGAAATCCCGTTAATGCAAGTAGTTTTCCAACACAAAAAGAGCACAAAGACTAAAGAAACCTACAGCAACCAAAGTCAAAAAACGTGTGCTCGTGATATGGAACAGTGACAATTTAACTAAATGGCCATTCTTTAATCGTGTGAACAAGAAAGTGAAACATCCCTGAATAGGGTGCAACAACGACGGTATTAAAAGTGAAGCTGTGATTAAGTTATAGAACAGAACCAATCTCTATCGTTCTCCTATGAAGTTGTTTACGTGCAAACCAGGAAAAAGAAACACGATGCATGAAAGGTCATGAGTGGAGGTATATAATTACAGTAAGGCTCTTAGATTCCTCAAGAGCTTCTCGGACTCGTAGAAGTATATGTTGACAACTTCAGAGACGAAGTTTGGTGAACTCTCATCTTGAAGTTGCTGGAGCTGCAAGAATTGCTCATCTAGCACACCCTGAACACAACCACCAAAAAAACATAGCTAACGAAGAAAAACACATGCATATCTTATTGTAATAAACTCATTATTCTGACGTTGATGATGATGATCACCTGGTGGAATAATAATGCGAGCAACCGGTTCATATCGACCCACAAACGGTCCGGGTCCAACCCAAGCATCCACAGAGGCAGACCCGTTTTGACTAAGTTACAAAAATCAATCCACAGAGACTGAAATAGTAAGAACTTGGTATGCTTTCTTGGAAGATAAACTGTTGTGTCTATGATAAGGTTTGAGAAGGTTTCGTAGTCAGAGTTGCAAATGTGCCGAGTATTTAAAGAATGCTGCAGGAAGTAGCAAAGAAAAAAAGAATGCTGCAGGACGTGGACCCTACTTTTAGGTTTTAGTGGAATTAGCACACTCAGTTCGAGATTAGTGTTTGTACGCGCCTAAGTTTATTTTGTTACCGAATTTTGGCAAGGTAAATTGGTAGGTTTTAGGTTCAAATCTCGTCAACGGTTGTAAGGGTTATCTTGTTGAGAAATTAACTGAGATCAGACAGTAATTTACCTCTTTATTATTCTGTCGGGCTAAGGTGTGAGAGCACTTAGGTGGGTGATTTCACCTTTTGGTCCGATATTAGAAAAAAGAAGAAGAAGAAGAAGATTCCATTCAAACAGAATACTTAAGTTTGTTGAAGTCTATTCCATTTCTCGTTGAATGTTACTTTAGAATTTAAGTTACCTCCATTTTATTTTTAAAAGTAAAATCTTACTCCGTTGTTATTTTAAATTCATTTTACTTGGTTGAAAAGTGGCACGCGCCGCCGTTGAGGATGGAATAGGAATAAGAACCTAAAGCGTGCAGCGTGGGTCAAATCGAGAGGTGAATGTGGGGTATCAGCCCTACAAAACCACAGAGAGAAAAAAATGGGTAAAAATACCTGCTGTCCCCGTACCCGGTCACCGCGCGTGCTGTCTGTCTGATTTCGTCAGCCTAAGTGCGGCGTTTAACCCATCTGCCGACAACTGCCTGCCGCCGGTTACTTGTCAGTCACCTCACTCCCACACTTGCCTCCTTAAGATAAAGAATTGAAAACAAACGCATTACTTCTATGTTAATCAAAAAGAATTATTCTAATATTATTTTCACCCCTCCTCCTGACAAGCACATTCTTACCTTTTTACCTTACAACTTTTTCTCTGGTTTTCTGTCACTTTCTCGAGAAAAATGTTGGAGCGATGGGAAGGTTGGATTGAAAAAGGAAAAAAAAAGGACTATGAAAAAGAGCGCCTGATAAACGAGGCTAGTAGCAAGCTGTGAAGTAATGGGGACACGTGGCAAACGGGGTAGTGCTTGATTTTGTCTTGTTCTGATATGGATGATGAACCAAATGAAGATGATGACAAGACTTTTCAAAAAGGCCTTTGATTAGCTATTTGGACTAGAGGCAAGAGTCGTGGCATTTGAGAAAGCACAAGCAATTATAGGATTTCCTTTTGCATGATTGGTCCGATCAACAACTGTTTTTGTTGACAACTTTTTTCTTGTGAACTTTCGACTCCGTAGTGGGCGTGCATCTTAGAAATCTCTTAAGTACACATGACAATATGCGGGCCATAAGCCCATCTGGATTTTAATTTAAAATAAAAATAATTTTTATAAAAAATAAATTTTTATTAAAATATAAATATTATTTGAAGTTTTGACCAAACAAGTTTAGCAAAATAAAATAAATTTATTTTAAACCAGTTCAAGTTGAAATAAGTTATTTCTTAATTTAAATTTAATTAACTTAAATTTCAAAAATTACTTTAAGCTCAAATTCAATTGTCATCCCTTTTTGTAAAAATTAAGAAATCTTTTAGAATTAAATAGTTCATGCTCTAATTTTTTTTCTTGATATATAATTTTTATTGTGGTTTTGTATAATGTCTCACATATTTATAAATACGTATTTAAAAATGTGATATGTATAAACATGCAAAAGTTTCTTGATTATCACTTATCTTATATAAAAAATATATTTTATACCAAATTAGTGAATAATATAATTTTAATCTCTTCTTCTATAAAAATAAAATTAGAAATTAACTTTATTACCAGAGAGCTTTCAATAAAATTATTATACTATATAAATTTATGATCAAATTATAAACTAAAATACTATTAAAATTTATTACAAGTCTATACATAAAATAATTGACTCTTTACATTTTTAAATTAATAGATTATTGATATATTCACAAACTTGTTAGTACTATAGTTTAAAAAATGAATGTTTAAATGTAAATATTCATACAGATGTCTCTTACTTAGAGGTTTTCATTATGATAATATTCTCCATATTTTGTTACAGATTGTGATTAGTTAAGAAGCCAAAACTCAAAGCTATGCTAACTTTGAGATTAATATCGTACGTATCAATTGTATAAACAAAGTTTCGTAATAAAATATTGAACTAATCGATCTTGATGATTGCGAGCATGTTCATCTTTGTTTGTACATACCTCCACAAACTAACTTGAGACCAAAAGCATGCTTTAAGCTATAAATTATATATCGAGCTATCTATTTTGGTGATATTTTATTCTTATACCCATCTTATGCCAATCCTTTCAAATTAGTTTTCCGATTTTCTTTCAATCTTTTAAATTTGTTTTACCATTTTATTTGAATCCTTTGAAAATATTTTTTCTATTTTATTTGAATCCTTTGAAGATAGTTTTCGTATTTTATAGGAATCATTTGAATGTAGTTTTCTTATTTTATTTGAGATCTCTTTGTAATTTTTTCTAGTAAAGTCAAGTAAAAAAGGGAAAAATCGTGTACATAAAAAAAGAATAAGAAAGATTGCAAACTTCACACGTTATCTTTTAGTTTAAGAACTCTAACATGCTTCGGGGAATCCTTTAAAAATAGTTTTCCTTTCACAAAATTCATTATTTGTTTTTATATGTATATGCAAATTAGTTGGTGGGTCAAAAGCTTCTCCTTAGTAGTTTCACTTCTTGAATAAACCGGAGAAGTTCTTGCAGGCTTACCAATAATTGATTTAAAAACCATGAATTTTTGTCTTTGTCATTGTTGGTGTTGTTCTAAAACTTAGAACATTTCTCCCTCTTTGTTTCAGTTTGTATCCCACATTGAAAGAGTAAGAGTTTATATATCAAAGTATTTTGTGAGACTTTGAATCAAGTCTCTTGCGGAGAGTATGGATACCACAGGTGTGCACGCGCCACTTGACCCAACACGCAACAACCTATAAAATAAACTTTGTAGAGGCCACTTGGTTTAATCTTATTTTCGATACGTTTGCAGTGCTAGTTTCAATTATTAAACGCTATAATTTGACCTAGTCTTTCCCACTTCTCTTAAAATCTCTCCAAATTTCCATTTTTGCTCACCAAGTAACCTTTTTTTCCCCATAAGTCTTCCACCTCTTTGCACACTGAAAAATGACATAAAACATCTGTCTCTTGTCTTCTCCATTCTTTAGTTATTTCTAATTATCAAAGACAGTTCCTACTTCGCCATTTAGAGTGCACTGAAGCTCGTGGAGAAGGCGTTAAACTTAGGATCGTATCTTGTTATCCTGTTGCATCGTAAAAGGAAAATTTTCGACTTAAGGTAGTGATTTTCACGACACCTTGCATTCAGATGAGATATTTCAATTTTATTGCTATTTTGGTAACAATTTAAGTCGGAAATACTTGGTTTGCATTGTTTTTGTTATTTGTGTTGTCTCTTTATTTGGGTATAAGTCATCTTTGTTTCTAGATTCATTATGTTGTCTGCAAATGAAACTAATGTATCTGTATAAACCAATTCCACTACACCTTCTGTCACTAATGTTCCCTACATAGGTTTGCCCCCTGTCATCATAGCCTAGAGAACTTTACCTGTTCTTACTAGATTTAAACCTCTAGATTGGAGAAACTTCAAAAAGATGGCATAAGAAATTTTGCTATATTTTCAACAATTTAAGACTGATTATGTGTTGTATCAAGATATTTCTAGTGATAATAATGACCCTAAAACTATTAAAGACAACCATATCATGAAGGGAGTGTTGCTTAACTATATGATAAACACGGTATTTGTTATTTATTGTAAGTACAAAACTGCCAAGGAAATTCGAGAAGCCTTAACAATTAAATATAGGACTAATGATGCTGGTATAAAAAAACATGCAGTTGCTAGGTGGTTAAAGTTTACTATTGTTGATGATAAACCTGTTACAGACCAATTATATTAGTATAAAACCTAATTATTGAAATCCTTACTGAGGGTACGATTACGTGTGGATTGTTTCAAGTTAATGCTCTTATTGAAAAAAATGCATGTCTCATGGAATGAGTATAAAAACCAATTAAGGCATAAGAAGAAGGACATGAAACTACAAAAGTTAATAGGACATATAAAGATTGAGGATGCAAATTGTACATAGAACAAGGCCTGTAAACTTTATTTTAGGAGTTAAAGTTGATAGGAGTGACTTAAAGTTGATATGACTGACTCTGGTTTTAGGTTAAATCAAACTCATTATGTTAAGAAAATTTTGAAGAATTTTAGTTACTACGATGTTGAGCCAGTCAAGACACCCTATAATACTAATGTTGTTTTAAAGAAAAATCTTGGTAATAGTATAAACAAAATTGAGTATACTAAAATTCTTGATAATATGATGTTTTTGATGAACTATTCTTATCCTGATATTGCATAATGTGAGAGTAGACTTAGTAGGTATATTCATAATCCTAATCAAGAGCATTAGAATGTACTGATTAGTTTGTTGAGATATTAGAGAGGTATTATGCATTATGAATTATCTTTTGGTGGTCATCTTCTTGTATTGGAGGGGTGTTTTAATGTTAATTAGGTTACGGAGAGTGATGATATACACTTTACCAGTGATTATATCTTTACCTTGGAAGGAGAAGTTATGTCTTGGAAATCATCCAAGAAAACAAGTATCATGAGATCAATAATAGAGGCTAAGTTTATGAATTTGGAGATGGTAGGATGGGAAGCTGAGTGGCTAAGGAATATCTTAACAGATATCCCACTTTGGGAAAAACCAGTTCCTTCTGTATTCCTTCTTTGTGATTTGCAAGCTGTCATTCATATTGTTAAGAACAAGGCATGTAATGACAAAAGTAGACATATTAGATTGAGACATAAAATTGTCTGTATTTTGATTAGACATAGTGTAATCTCCCTAGACTAAGTGAAGTTAGAGAGAAACTTAACGGATCTGTTTACAAAAACTTTAAATAAGAAACTAGTTTCACAGCATGCTAAAGGGATGAGGTTAAGCCCAATTGTGTAGTAACCTCGTGATGGACACCCGTTTTGGGAAACTAAGTTCAACGGGTCAACGAAGTTATGTGGCGACTACTTACATATACTTTGTTTTTAGAATAATACTGAGATATATTCAGTTGTTGAATTGCATTTGTAGCATGACTTTATTGCGTTTGATGAGGATGGATAATTTAATCCTTAATAAGTTTCATAGCCCACGTTTGGATGGTGTAAGAAGCACACTTGGTTGTTCAACTATCTTTTTCCTAAATTGTTACATTTTGTTTCTCAAGTTTTTAACCAAGTGGGGGATTGTTAGTGTTGATTTAAAACTTAAAACATTTCCCTCTCCTTGTTTTGGTTTGTGTCCCACATTGAAAGAGTAAGGGACTTCTTACCTAGTTTATATACTAAAGTATTTTGTGAGTCTTTTAATCAAGTCTCTTGGGGAGGGTCTGGATACCATGCACGGGGTGTGCCCCTCCCAACCAGACTCAGTAGTGCTATGGCACTTGTAAAATAAAGCTTTTCGGGCTAGTTGGTTTAATCTTATTTTTCAAAACATTTTTAATGATAGTTTCAGTTATTAAACATTATAATTTGACCTAGTCTTTCCACTTCTCCTAGAGTCTCTCGAGATTCCCATTTGTTCTCACCAAGTAACATTCTCTTTCTTTTGTCCATAAATGTTCCACGCCTCCACAAAGTGAAAAATGATGCAAAACATCTTTCTCTTGTCTTCTCCATTCTTTAGTTGTTTCTAATCCTCAAGGCGAGTTCCTACTATGCTCTTTGGAGTGTATCGAAGTTGATGAAAAAGTCGTTAATCCTAGGATCGGATTTCATTGTCCTGTTGTATCATAAATAACGAATTTCTGACTTAGAGCAGTAATTTTCATGTCTTACAATCATATAAGTTGTTCCAATTTTATTGTTATTTCGCTAATAGTCATTATCATTATTTGACCTAAATAGAACGAGTCATCATAAGAAACAATTTAAGAAGCAGTTAATTTGTTGAATGAGATCTTATCAACACAATAACAATGAAAATAATGAATAAGAGAAATAATGAATAAAAATATTGTTAAGGATTTTTGTTTATTTTTTAAATTTAGGCATTGAGATAATACCCAAATAAAGAGGTAGATGCAAATGCGAAAACATTAGTTATATTTACAATTTCCATTTATTTGTTTTATTCCAAAATTTCGTAAAAGATTTACTCATATTTTGTTTTATATTTTACAACAAATGTCTTTTCATAGAAGACTTACTTACATTTACGATAATTAGTTGTGAGAAAAAAATTAAAACGCACCTTACTCGAATCATATAAGTTGTATTTGGTACATATATGTTATTTGAGAGAATAACGATTATTTTATACAAGGGTTTATGTCTCAATTAAAATACCTTAGATCTTGACTACAGTTATCCTTGTATAATTCTAGTCTCTAATCTCCGAACGATTAAGCAACATCTCAACATTCTTTCTTGAACAGGTATCAATTCTCAAAGTCTAAACTCTTATGGCTTATTTGGTTCGAGGAATAAAATACGCAGGGAATAGAATAATTATTTTTAAGAATAGAAAAGATGAGGAATAGAAAAGAACGAGTATTACTTTGTTTGGTTTAAAGAATGAAATAGATAAAGAATTTATATTTCAATATTTAATTTGAAAATATAAACCTGGAATAAGAAAATAATAGGTAACAAAAAGATCAAAATATCCTTATTATTATTATTAACCTTATTATTATTAATTTTATTAACTTTATTATTATTATTATTTTTAAATCCTCACCCTTCCTAAACTCTTCATCCTTCTCCTACTCAATGTATATCTCTAGCTTGTCCAGACTCCGGAGTGCCCATACTCATCTCCTTCTCCCAAAGTCAAACCACCGGTGAAATATCCATCAAAACATCCACCGTATGATCATCCACCCAAACACCCCATTTAACCCTATAAACCATTCCCTCCTCCGGTGAAACCACCTGTTCATCCCAGACCTCCCATCATAGTACATCCTCCACATAAACCATTTCCTAAGCCACCACCTACTTACTTCGTGTCCTCCTCCGGTGAAACCACCAAAACCTCCTGTAAAGCCACCAAAACCACCGATGTTTCCACCACCGAAGCCTCAAGTAAAGTCACTAAAGCCACCTGTTGTTAGTCCTCCGATTGTATACCCACCAAAGCCACTGAACCCATGACACTGGAGAATGAAACTTGGGGAGGGAGGCTCTAAGAAGTGGAAGATGTTGAAGAAGAAAAGAGTTTCGGGAGAGTTAAAATTGAGAAGATAAAACTTGTCTTCGAATTTCTATTCGACGAATGATAATAAGAATGAGAATGAATATAGTGAGTAATGAGAATGAATATTATAATTATAATTATGATGGTTGATTAAGATAACAGAATGATTATCGTTACTATTGATAGTAGTTGGTTTGTGAAAAATATTGAGAAATAAAATTTATTATATTTTAATTAATTAATTATATTGTAATTAATTAATTAAAATATGTTGATTAATTAAAATATTGTAATTAATTTTAATTAATTATATTGTGCTAATTAATTAAATATATTTTAATTAATTATATTGTAATTGATTATTTTAATTAATTAATTCCAATGTTTTAATTAATTAATGAATTATATTTTAATTAATTATAATGTAGTTAATTAATTATTATTAATATTTTAATGAATTATATTGTATTTAATTAATTAAAGTATTTTAATTAATGAATA
>JANJEY010000005.1:8021818-8033466 GCA_024703695.1 Erythroxylum cataractarum | reverse complement strand
GTTTCTATCTTGTATAGTTGTTTTAACTCAGTTGTATATATTATGAAATCTAGCTTTTGTACTGTACACAGGACATAATAAAAAAGCTAGTTTATTTTCTCTCTTTTCTTTCTCTCTGGAACCTTCTGTTCAAAGGAGGATCTTATGTAGTCTAGGGTAAGAGCAAGTTGAACTAACTGATATTTTGTGTGATAGCAAGTCAGTCATGATGCTGGCCAAAAATCCTATTTTTCACATCCATATCAAATATATTGAAATCAAGCATCATTTCATTCCAGAGATGATGACAAAGTTGATGACAAAGGGAGAAGTTAGATTGGAGAGTTGTGGAACCGAAGATCAAATTGTAGATTTAATGACAAAGAGTTTGCTACGGAAGAAGCATAGGTTTATTTGTGCACCATTGGTAGTCTCCAAGTTCAAATAAAGGGGGAGTGTTAGAAGTTAGAGTTAATTCGAACTTTCAACAATTTGGATGATACTTTGTTAAGTAAAATAAGCCAGGAGATTTATTAGCTGTTAGTTTTCCTATTTCATAGGTAAATTAGCTCGAGTCGTGAGACTTTGAAGTTGATATGCTGTATTCTTTCAATTCAAATTACAGCTCTTGTAAAGCCTATTTAAGAGGCTCTATTGCTCGTGAATAATGTATTCTTTCAATTCAAATTACAGCTCTTGTAAAGCCTATTTAAGAGGCTCTATTGCTCGTGAATAATGCAAGGTTGATCAGCATAATCACTTTCTTCTCTTCTAAAGTTGTTCAGTTCTATAATATTTCTCCAACAGGTTTGGTGTTCGACGTGAAGTATATGGCCAAGTTCTGTGAAGGGCTTCATGGCGGTGAGTTGGGCCTACAGGGGATGGGAGATGTTCTTGGTATCAAGAGGACTGGAGGGTCGCATATTGCAGGATTGGATAGTTTTCTCACGACCATGGTTCTTGCAACGATGATGATGGAGTTTGATATGAATCCATCCATTTATGAAGGGTGTTTGTATGGACTTGATATTACAACCCAGATTAGGACGAGAAGGTATTCCTGCCACGTCGTCCCTCAGTACTGCTATGGGGTTTTTGAACCAGTTATGCTGCCTAGAACAGTTTAGTTCAGTAGTTGAAACAGAAAGTGTATTTTTCGCGCATTAATTCTTCTGTAATGATTTTTGGCATCAATAAGAAAGTATAGTTGAAATTTTAACTACATAAACAACTGATGAAATTGCAACTACGTATATAGATTCGTTAATCTAGTTGAGTGCCGCCATTCTTTGCTTCTGCACCTGAGTAGGTAATTTTACTTCAGTTGCCAAACCCACAACTTGAAGTAACATCACAACATACCAAGTCACGTCAAGTTGCCACCATTCCAGGCCATGTCTAGCTGAGTATTCGAAAGCATGGTGATTATTATGCCAACCCTCTCCAAATGCAAGTATTGCAACCCACCTGAGAACGATTTCAGATTATAATCAACTTTAATTAGACCGTAAAAAAGGTTCTTTTAAATATATATGAAAGAATTGGGTGAAATACCAATTGTTCCTGGACAAGTCACCGGTATTCCAGGCTTGCTTTCCCCATACATGACAAGCTGAATTCACCAGCCAAGTGATGTGATAAACCCATATTGTTCTCACCCCCTACAATGGAATTTAGCGGAATAAGAGAGTTGAAAAGTGGATGGCGATGAGAAAACATGACAACAACCTCATGGTCCTACACATTTTAAAGATAAGCGCTTTAAACCTATAGTCCTGAAAACTCAATGACAAATAATCAGTGGAATAAGATGTGGCCTAGGTTGGAGTTTGATAGTGCGGCAGAAGCAGAAGGCCCACCTGATAAACTTATGGCCTCATCCCAATTTTTTTTTCACATTAGATTAGACATCCCAAGAGGCCGACTGGTATGTCAATTTGCATTTCCAAGTGTGTTATGAGACCCACCAACCCATGTGTTACATGCCAACGAATGAAAGAAGCTTAACACCGTAATCAAATGTAGTTCATACTTGCAAAGCCAGCATCTTTGTCAAAGGTGTGTTTCACATGGTAATACTGAGTCATTCATCTAAAGCAGAAACTTCACGCATAACTTCTGTTTTCTTTTTTCTTTTTCCCTTTATTTCCGTCGATGAATTTGTGAAAATTACTGCTTACCATTCCCCAAACTAGGAAGGGAACTCCTCCACATGCATGTAGCAGAACTGCCAAGGCAAATGGATGTAGAATGTACGTGTCTTGAATGAACTTGTAGAAGGGTTGTTTCTCCAAGTCACCAACATTGTTGGGTCCGCCGCACTGCCAATAATCCCAATACAAGAATCACAAACAGTATGGGATAACGAGAACAAGTGAGATGCAAAAAGAAAAGAGATCAAAGCCTACCCTTTCAACGACTGAATTCGTATCAAACAGCCAACTCATATGACTAAACCAAAAACCTTCAATGGGGCTATGAGGGTCTCGCTCAGAATCACAGAACTGATGGTGGTACCTATGGGTGCTAACCCAGTCAATTGGATTCCCCTGCAATCACCGAAACAAGGGCACAATTGCAGTTGGAACCATAAGAAGTTTATAAACACAGACAGAGGTTTAGAGAACACAACTAACCTGAAGTGCAAGAACTCCACAATATGCAAAAAGGTACTCAAGCCATTTGGGAAGCTTGAAACTTCTATGAGAAAGGTTTCTGTGAAAAGAAAGAGTAATACCCAGAAGTCCTGTAATAACATAAAGCCCAAAAGCAACCCAAAATGCACTCCAATTGAAGCAAAAAGGTGCAAACAAACTAAGCAAATGCATTGACAGAACAACACTGGCGGTTCCCACGTCCAAAGTATTCCATTTCCTTCCCCAAAAAACTTTTCTCTCTCTCTTCACTATCACATCCGACAAAAAAATTCTCCGACAATTCCATTCCTCTTGCTGTTGTTCAAGCGACGAACCACCGGCTTCAGCCATGGCTTGTGGTGTCCCGTTATATTTATCATTTCTTTTGTTACTTGGACCGGCGAAAAAAGCAATCTTTTCGTGTTTACCATTGGTTCTAAGTTCATATAATTTTGGGTAGCTGGAATGAACATTCAGGGCTAAAGATACTCCATTCCGAATATTCAAGCGGCGAGTAGGTAAAAATGGGTAATGTCTGGATTTTCCTAAAGGAGAAGTGATCAAAGCCATTGAAAAATACGTTCTTTGACGGAACTTCGGGTTTTGGAGGGATTTATGATGTCGGGTTTGTGCTTGGGCAGGCATTCACGGCTCATTTGTGGGTGCCTTCGTCAAAAGGTAAAATATTTATTATGATAAGAAAATGAGGGTGATAAGGCGGCTGTGGGGTCTAATGGGTTGCGTTTAGATTATGGATTGTGAAACGTGAATGTGATCCAGATATTTACCCCTTTAGAGGATATAGTCTGTCTTATTCTTGGTATGTCTCTGTCTGCACTTAAGTTGTTTGTGTTAAAAGTATCAAAGATATTTCGTCCTTGGTCTGTGATTGCAATTGCCTCTCCTTCCACATATCTGTCACTGAGTTGGCTCTTCAACCAAAACATCTTGGAGTTAGATAGTTCTTTTGGTTCAACTGCCTCTTCTCTAGTTCCTTTTCGTGGGTTGTTAAAGCATCACTAGTAGTGTGAACATGGCAGCTGCTAGTGCATCTATCTTTACCTCCCCAAGGCACTCCTACGGTACAACAAGGTCGGTTGCTAGTAGTAATGCAAACCAATGCGTCTCAAAAGCTCTTGGTAGGTACCTTTTCAGCTGTTTCTCTCCATTAATCTCCCTATTATTGACTTTACCAGAATCTATGTTCATTCACTTCTTCCGAATTGCGTTTGTAGTGTTAAAACTGCAAGTGGGTTTTTGTTAAGATTGTAGTTCTTGTTCAAGTATGGTTTGACTATGTGGTTGGATACCTTTAAGACTAATGATTGATTAGTCTTTTACCTTACTGTAGAACTTCCTTGGTTTAAAGAATGATTGAGACATCTCCCTGTTCACTTGTTTCGTCTAAAGATTATCTTTAACATGTTAAACAATTCAAAGGTTGATAAGTTGCATATGAGGCTCCTGTCCCTCTTCCATTCTATTTAACTGATAGAATTCTAAGTGAAGGGCTGAAAGCTGTAAAGCTGTCTAAGTGATAACATCTGTGTAATAACTGTTAAATTTCATAGATCTCCCTGTTTATGTTAGCTGCAGATTTATTGTAGTCTACAAAGAAATAGGAAAAGAGGCAGATGACGGATTAGTTCATATGTGTTGTAAAACTCCCCTTGAATCTTCTGGGACTATCTTTGTTTGTTTCCTTAAATTTCTAAATTATATAAGACAGAAAAAAACTTCATATCTACGTCTTGGATAATTAAGCACTGTATATATCTACCATGACAATCTTATGAAAATCTATAGAAATCCTACTCGGGTCCAATGTGTTTTTTGTTTTTCAACTTTTTTAATCTATGAATAACCATAAGCTGCAAGAACATTTGAACTTGATTGTACAATGATTTCCATATTGATCTACTATGTAACAAAATTGAAGTGGAGCAAGAACTTAATTTTACAGACCAAACTACTTACACTTGATGCCTTTCTGCAGCTAGTACCTTTCTTGGTGCTTCAGTGTCAAGGTTCACAAAGACAAACAGAACAGTTAACATTAATAGGAAAGTAACTGCAGCAGCTGTTGTTGCCACAACTCCTGCGGAGGAAATTGATGTGTATGAATCACTTTCTTTAGTTTTTTCACTCTATTTCTTCTTTCTGGTTCATTAGCACTAGAGTTCTAGGACTGGAATGTTAAGGATGTTCTTCCCTAATGCTTCTGCCTTTAAAATTGGAAAAAGAAAAGAAACATCTCTGGTTTTGTAGGAAATGGAATCTTGATTCACAAGTGAAAGCATCAATATCTTTGGTCTTCCCTTCTAAAAACTGACCTTTTTTGGATGGTTGGTTCTTCCAGGATAAAACTTCCTACTTGGGCGACCTTTGAACGTGGGATATCACCTGTGTACTGGAAAACCATGAATGGTCTACCCCCAACTTCTGTAAGTTGTTCACTTCAAGAGCATAATGAGTTCTGCTGTTTTCTTTCGTATGGCATAGTCTTGGACTGAACTGCTACCGATTGTCAATCTACAGGGTGAGAAGCTAAAGATTTTCTATAATCCATCTGCCAACAAGCTTGCTCCGAATGAAGAGTTTGGGATTGCTTTTAATGGTAATTTCTGATGCAAAATTAAGATCACTAATAAGTTGTATTATTTTTTCTTACCCGTGTTCTTGATGAATGACATGAATTTATGGTTCCTTTAAAATGAACTTTACTCATCTCAGCAAAGATTAGTAAAAGTTCCACATTATGTTTATATGATGAATCCTTGAAATTATTTAAGTTGTCAAAGTAGTCTGAACTCAAGTACAAGTTGGATTGTTTCAAATACCATGAAATTGTCTCATTCTGGTTGGTCTCTGCAATCAGCAAATGACTGTTTCGTAGCTACATATTCCACCTCCGGATTAGGCTACTAGGTGATAGAACTCCACCTGTTGATGGCTTATTCTGCATCGTAACTCCATAGTTTACTTTTGGTGGTAATGGAGTGAAGGGCAATTTCAAACTGATCTTGTGTTTGTTCTGATGTTTAATAGCAATTCAACCTGGTAACTCTGTATGTCGCAGGAGGTTTTAACCAGCCAATAATGTGTGGGGGTGAGCCAAGGGCAATGCTTATGCAGGCTCGAGGCAAAGCTGATGATCCTTTATATACCATCCAGATATGTGTTCCCAAGCATGGTTTGTAGAATTTCACCATTCTTATCGCGTTATGTACACAGAATCCTCTCTACTGATTTTAATCTTCTTGCAGCTGTGAACTTGATCTTCTCATTTACAAATGGGGTTGATTGGGACGGTCCTTACAGACTGACGTTTCAAGTGCCAAAGCCTTGGCGCAACAGACCGATTGATTTTTTTAATGAGGTGATGAAACTCAAGAAACTTTATACTAATTTGATTCTTCTTCTCTAGCTTTAAATAACCACATGACAATCCAAATTCTGTTTTCTGGTTCATATACCAAAAAATTCAGAATTATTCACTGAAAACCTTGACGATTTGTTCTCCGTTCAATTTTGGTGGCACAGGGCCTGGCTGCGGAGCTGAGCAAAGAAGGAGCATGCGAGAGAGCAATTTTTCCAGACACAACTGGAGTTGTGACAAGATGTGCTATGATTGGTAACTTGTCCCTTGAAGGAGTAAGTCTTATTCCTTTTTACTTTCACTTTCTTGTAATCCTGATATGGAAATGAGTTTCTTAAATTAGTTAACAAGTATCGATGTACTTGGTTGCAGGGTGATCGTTGCAATCTTGATCTAGTTCCAGGATGCATGGATACAAGCTCCCCCCTGTACGACCCGCTCGCCAATGTAGACGATGGATCCTGCTCTATCGATTCGGATGATGAAAACTAGTGTTTATCCTTTCATGTCCCTTCTAGTTCGACTACCATAGCTTATGACTACAATTTTATCACAAAAAGGGTCAGTTCTTAACTTTTTATGGCTTAAATGTAGTGATCCCTGTAATCACTAGTTTCCAGGTGTTGCACTTGGATTGTAATAGAACAGATTGCAGGCTGCAATCTGGGTATATACATGTATAGATTCAAAGAAACCAACGTAAAGGAAGATGCAATTTAAATGCTTTGTGTTGAGATATATGTTATATATCTAAGTAATTAGTTTTGACATTATTTATTAATTAGACATATAAGATATTAATTGAATAATGACTTGGATTCAAAAGTTATACGGATAATCTTCTAGTTAAAAAAGAATCATATCTTAGTTTGAAGTCTATCTTGAGTGGGGGTATGATATGTTGCGTGTGTGCGAAGTTTAGGTGTGGCCAAGGGTTTTTGGATGTGTTGATAACGTTGTTGGAATTTTTAAAAGGGGTGGCCAAGTGTAGAAAATTATAAGATAGTGGGAGATTGGATGTGTGCGTCAGTGTTTTTTGGTGAAAATAGATGAAGTGATTTTGGGGATATAAGATAAAGGCAAGTTATCTTGTGTGCATCTGAAGGGATTTTGTTAGTTGGTATCATGTACGTCTCTATCATATAGCAGAAGTGAAATCTCGTGTGTGAGTATTATTAACAGTGCAGTGGGCTTTATTTACATACTTGAAAAGCGCAGCTTATGTGGTGTGGGTGTTATGTTTTCATATATACACCGTGATTTAAAACAGTGGGTTTGTGGTCTGATAACCTTTTAAAAAGGCCAACGTGTAAGGTAAAATCACCAATCTCAGTGCACCAGCTGCAGGCACATTACCAATTTGTTATATTTGCTTATGATGGACGTTGGGAGCATGCAAGAAATCAAGAAGCGCACGAAGTAGTGGAGCATGGCTGGAAGTTTTGGTGTGACTTGGTGTAAGTTGTGAGTGTGTTAGCTTCTATTTTCCAGGCTTGATCTTTTGGTTCTGTGTGTGAAATATACATGATATGTGGAGTATCTTTAATGGTTTAATTGGAGTTGTTGAAGCTGAGGTGAATCAGTTCAATTGGTCAACAATTTTCAGATCTATTAAGGAGGAGTTGAGCCGATTGGAAAGTTGTCTTTTTTTCTGTCTCGTGTATTTTGTTTTTATTCTTAGTTGATTCATCACTTGAGTTGTTTTTATTAATTGTCTTTTAATTAAAAGTTGTTTAAAAAAATCATCTGATAAGGTTAACAAGAGTCAATCGTGTTATTGGATATGAAATTCTTTCATAGGAAATGAGGTTGAGAGATAATATCAAGGATTGAGTAGTGTTAACTCAGTAAAGCCTTGGGTAAATCTATTGTACTTTCGTGAAAGAATTAAGCTAGGTGAGAGCTCCGCAATTGTAAACAAGGTGTGCCGAACTACGTTATCAAAATTCTGGTACTTTTTTTTATTTCGTTTTTGATTGTTTTTGTTTTCGTTTATACTAGAGACGTCTAATTAGAAGTTTCTAAAGAAATTTCTCGACATTGTTACATATTTCTTCCTTGCAAAACTCATTGGATAATGAAAGGAAAAAAAGCACTTGATCTTCACTTACGAGTGGTTAAACTTGAGTTTATGTTATGTCGAAACTGCAGCAAGAGGTTGCTTGCTTCCCTGATCTCCTCTGTGTCCCTAAGCATCTACAACTGTTTAAAAGTTTACTAAAACTACTACGCTTTTCTCACAACCACACAAAGGAAACCACCTAACGCTGGAAATTCATCATGTGAGTTTTAAGCTTTCTTTGACGTATATTATCTACAAAGACTAGAGTGATCCACAATGCTTTTAACACTGTCTAACCTTATTTTCACCTAAAACAAAGCTTCTTTGGTAATGTTGCCAATTTCTTCATTTTTCTTGCTCCCTTCAAATTTCCCACCAAGGGAATCAAAGATAAGGCCAACACCTACACCAGCAGCTAAGTCACGATAGAAGCTAATTAAGCGATAGGAGCCTGCTAGATGATAGGAGTTTGTTAAACGATAAATCATGCCAAAACAGTTTAAAATAGAAAGTGCCTGTTAAAACTGAAAGGAACCTATTGCAAGTTGAAAACAAAAGGAGCTTATTATAAAAGTGAAGAAGTTTTTTGGTAAAATGAAAACACACGATATAATCCTGAAGTATAAAAGCTAAAAAGAAGAGGGAGAAGGACATGGTCGATTTATACTGATTTGACTTATAACCCAAGCCTACGTCCAGTCCCTAAGTATCTAACTTGAGTGTTTTACTATGAAAATTCAAATAGTAATTTGACAAGTTTCTTCAAGCTTACGAGTACATATTTTTTAAGGTTCTCCAACCTTCTATGCTAGTAGTATCTATCGAGCCTCTCTAAACTCACGAGTACATATTTTTCAGAGTTCTCTAACCTTCTACATAAGTAATATTTTGCTACCCCTTACAAGCTCTCAAGAAATGAAGAAGTAATTTGTTCTATATGAGCTTCAATGATCTTTCACAAAAAGAATTGTCACTTTCTAAGGCACAAGAGATTTTGATCAAAATATAACTTTTGAGAATATTGATGCTTATGAAGTATTTCAAAGATTCTAGTTTTTGTCCCTTGTTTGTAAAATATAGTGGCTCATTTTTAAATAGACATTTTCTTCAACTAGTCATTACTTTATTTCTATTATGAGTTGACTTTGAATCTTAAATATAGTCTCTGCTAGAATCTTGCGATAATCAATCGTTAAGAGAAATTTGGATCTGATTAACTAAATATATAATTAGCAGGATCTTTTTGAATTTTGTAAAATAAGAACCTATTTGATTAAGCTTTTGGAGGCTAAAAATGTACTTTTTTTCATCACAAAAGCTATTTTAAGAAAAAAAAAAAAGAGAGTGTTTAGCTGTAAACTTTAAAAGTACTTTTGAAGTAGAAATAGTTTTTTTAAAAGCTAAAATACAGCTTTTCTGGGTATACATTTTTGCGTCACTTATGTATATATCGAAAGTTAAAATCACTGTTCTGTTTATTTGATTTTCTTTTGTTTACAAAAATTCATCTTCTCAATCACGCAGCAAGAACTCATCTTCGTAAGACACCCATGGATCAACTCACAAGTTAGTTTGAATGATATTTCTTGTTATTTTCCTCCTCTTTGAATGTTATTTTAACGAGTCTGCGTTCTCGAACGTCTGTGTCGAACAACGTAGACCTTCATCTGCATTCAACGCAGACGTTTCGACTTCTGTGTTGAACGCAGACAACGTCTTAAATGCAGATGTTGTCAATGAATTCACATCTCCGTTTCTAACAAAACCAACTATCAATGAATTCCATGTAATTACGGTCTTGTTTGGCATTAGACCAAAAATTTTAGAAGCCATTGCTTGTTTGCCTAACTTCATATACATATCTATGAGGGCATTACAAATACTGTCCCAGCATTGTGAACATGTTGAGGCTACATTTTTCAAGAGAAAATGACCCATTTGTGAACATGCTGAGGCTATTGATAGCATTGTGACTTCATATTATCCAGTACAAGAAGAGCTTCTATAGGCAGCCTATTGCCTATATAATTTGCAATCTTCTTTTTGTCTCTTATGTTGCCCTCTTGAATTTTCTAATACTGTGAGTACATCAAACCATGAGTGAAGATGCTAGTCCCTTAAAGTAGTTATCTAGTTATGTTAAGTGCACTCAATGATTCAAAGTAGGCATATAAAATTGTTTTTAAATATAGGCTGAAAGTAATACATGATGAGTAATTTGTATTTGAGATAGCAACTCCTTATGAAGTGTGTCTCTTTCTTTACTTCTGTACGTGCATAAATTTTCATAGTCGTTGTTATGCTTTAAATGCTAAGTTCACAAAAGATTTAATGCTTATTACGCTTTTATCTATGTCATTTTGGTTATGCTTTTATATTTTCTTATATTTGTTAAATTCATTGTTATATGCAGTGGGGATTTTATTGTTGATAGAAAATGTCAATACCAAGCCAAGATATTCAAAGTGGGGATAAATTGAAAAAAAAAAGGGTTAAAGTGGAGTGGAATGATAGAATTCTTGAAATTTTAATGAAAATTTTTGTGGAAGAGACATTAGCTAGAAATTGACCAAATGGTCACTTTAACAAGATTAGATGGAAAAATACAGTTTCAAAGTTTGCTTATGAAACTAAGAAGAACTATGAATACAAACAATTTAAGAATAAATGGGATAGATTAAAAAGGATTGGCAGCTTTGGATAAATTTAGTAGGTAAGGAAACTGGACTAGGATGGGATCCTACTAATCAAACTATTGATGCAAGTGATGAATGGTGGGAAAAGAAATTGAAAGTAAGCATTTAAGCTTTAGATTTATAATATTCTAATGTTACTTGATAGTTTAATAACTTAAACAATATTATTGTAGGAAAATCCTGAGGCTGCCAAATTTCGAACTAAAGGTTTGAAATATATTGAATATCTGAATATTTTATTTAAAGATGTTGCAGCTATAGAAGAAGGAGCTTGGGCACCTTCTTCAGGTTTTGTACCAAATGATTCTTATGTGGTGTATAGAGAAAGCCTAATTGACACCGATCTTGACGATAACCTTTTTGAAGACTTTGCTGTCAATCCAAAAATTAGAAATATTAATAATGAGATTGGTTCATCAACTCCAACTCTAGAAACTTCTACAAAAGAAAAGGGGGAAAAAAGAAAGAAACATGATACTATAACAGGGGCAACAGAAAGGTTATGTAAACATTTAGACCGTATATGTGATGCAATAGAGAGTAGAACTTCAATGAGCTCTATTAAAAGAGATGAACTTGGTTACAACATTTTTGAGGTGATGAACATATTACGAAGTATAAATGAAATAGAAAGGGGAGGTGAATTGTTTATGTTAGCTACTAAATTATTTTTAAGAAGGAAAATAGAGAGATGTTTGTTGAGCTTAAGGATGTTGATCTTCAAATCGAATGATTTAAGAAAATGAACTGATTGTAATTTTTGTAATAAATTAGACATGTCTTTGGTTACTAATATTGGACTACTTGTAATGCGTTGTATTGGATTTTGCTACTTCTAATGTGTTATATTGGATTTTTGTTTGGTTAATTTTGTTGTAATGAATTAAATTGTACTT
>JANJEY010000005.1:7945149-7956595 GCA_024703695.1 Erythroxylum cataractarum | reverse complement strand
TTGAATATGGGAGTAAGAAGTTATGAGCATTTGAAGATTGTTGTTACTGTTCATGCTGCAAAATTACTGTTCCATTGGTTTTTCATTTTAGCTGAAACTTCAAGTGTGATTTTACCTCTCCTAATGATTGATTTGGATTTTCCTTCCTTCATAAGAGTTGTAGATCATCTTTTTCCCTTTCCAACGAAGTATGGTATGCCTTATTTGGAGCTAGGAATAAACAGTTATGAACAATTGAAAATTTGCTGCCACTATTCATTTGGTCAAAATACTATTTATTTGGTTTTTCATTAGGTTGAAACTTTGCTACAACTCATGACCTCCTTAATGGATGAATTTGTTTTTAAATCATTCTAGTGAGTTATAGAGTTTTCATTTATGTCTTCAAAATTCGGATTTAGAGGTGAAAGGTTATAAAAATGCAAAGTTGGTTTTAAATCAAATATAACACCATTTTCTTATTTTCTTTGTTTCCTCTCCGTTTGACCTCCGATTTGCGAAATTTTCGAAGCATTAGTTAACTAGTGAATTTTTCTATCCCTTTTGGTAAAAAAAAATTAGAGTGTTGGGGTTTAAGTTGATCTATGAAGATCCGATTGAAGCGTTTTCTGTTTTTATTAGACCTAGTGACATGAACTTCCATTTTAGCTAGGGAATTTGGCTTCTATGTTGGGCCCTAAGTAAATCAATTTTATTGACGGAAATTAAGATGAATCTTACACGATGTGTTTAGAGGACTTTAATTGAGTTTCTAATTATGTATAAGTATGAAGGTTTTCAGATTAAGTAGTTGGATATCCAGTAATGGGTTCCAACATTTATGGTATCAAAGCCCAGTAATAGGATCCTACTTGGGCGCATATATTGGAGTTACACGCATAAGCTTTGAAGTGATAAAACGAGTGAGAAAAAGGATGATACTTTTTCAGGATAGGAGAAAATGAAACTTTGTGGGTAATTAGAAAAGCCCAGTATTATGATCTTACTTGGGCTAAATGTTTGTTAAGATTGAATTTGGGAGAATGTGCTAAGTGATTGTATGATTTAGATGACGAGAATGATGATTGTACATGCGCAATCTTCGGATAAGTGTCAGAGCGTCAGTCTCAGGATCTTTCATGGGTACATGTGTATAAAGTGACACACATAAGAAATTGTTACGAGTTTCAGTTGATAGAACTAGTAGAAGGGAGAAACAGTGCATGGGTAAATATGGTAATTAGAGATTTAATGCCATGACATTAAAGGTGTCGAAAGTCTTTGGTTGAGAATTAGAGTCTCGGATTGTTAAGTTGACGTCCTTAACGGTCAGATGATTTCGATCTTGATCAGAGTACGTATCGACATTCCTTTCGATGTTTGGAATGAATTGAGCACAGAGTTTGATAGGATTAGGCATTGACGATTTCAAAATTGATTGAGGAAAAGTAGGGGGATAAGTGGAACTTCATGACAATAGTAATTTTTTTTGGGTTTTACGAATATGAAATCAGAACCTATGTGGGTTTATGTTTATAATAAATGCAGTAAGCCATTTTGTTTTCGATACAAGAAAAAGTTAATGTTTTACATTGCATCACGATTCTTGCATAAAGTGTGTCTTAAATACATTAAGAAATTGTTACCTGATCGATGTGTGATATATGATTTACGTAATGAATTTGCATGTACACAATTGAATTAATGGCTCATAAAGATATATGCGAGGTTAAAGGGAAGCTAATATGAAGAGTAATGATATTAGTACTAGTCCAAGAAGGTTAAATTGGTTGGTTATTGAGAGTATTTATGGGATGATCCAATATTTGTGGTATCACCATATGAAAGTGAGTGTATTAAGCATTAAGGTAATTCATGTGTGAGCATGATAGAATATAGGTCCTTCTGAGATATTAAGAATAGCCGATAGTGTGATGATGAGATGATAATAGGTGATTAATCAGAATTGCATGAATAGGATAGATGATGATACAAGAAAACCGTCTTTCAAGAAGAATTTGATTAAGTTAGAAGAAGTAGATTAGAGATTTTATATCAAAGAGGATCATTGGAAGAACTGATCGGAAAGGAATAGTTAATGATTAGAAAGTGAGTGCACTCCTGAACGGAGATTCAAGCAAAGAGGTCGAATAGGTCATTAAAAGTCTGTATTAAGATGACGTAAAGATCGCATGAATGAATTTCTGAAATTGAGAAGACATTAATTTCTAATACGAGGAATAGATATATAAGTTCATGTAAATACCATGTGAAAGTATGTTGGGAGATCCCAATTTGACTTGATGAGTATAGAAGAAAGAAGTTAAAATTGTAAATAAGCTACAATATGAGGAGAAAATTAGTATGAATAAGTCAGCATGAGAATAAGTCCAAGTGAGGTATGAGGGAATGCAAGAAATAGAGAAAATTATTTGAGGGAGGGAATCATTTGGGAAATAAAAGAAAAGTGAGACAATGTATTGTATGGAGGAATCAGTTATTTAAGGAATCAAGATGACTAATGAGGAGACACTTGGAGATTGCTATAAATTTGTTTATGTTAACATATGTCCAATAGCACTATGGTATTGGAGACCAGCATGATCCCAGATTTGATGATGTATAGATGAATACATGAAGAAAAATGTTTAAAGTGTCTGAGAAATGGAAGTAAGAAGAATTTCAAAGGATTATATTGATGCAAACTAGGTCAAATGGATTTGGAGATTTTTATAGTGTACATAGATGATGTATAAAGGACTAGGATAAAATCTAATACAGCATGATAAAGTGAGTTTGTCTGCATGGAGGCAATTGCAACCGTATGAGTTGATAATTTGATACATGCATTAGCATTGTTACGTGAATAACTGTTTTGACAGTTGGAAGCCAATACATGTACAGGAACATCTGAGAAATGAGCAGGCATGTACAAATCGTAAACGTTTGGGGCAATCATTGAATTGAGAAAATTAAATATGAGAATCAGGAAATTTACATAACTATCGAGGAATTATGATTGTACAAGTAAGAAATTCCAAGTGAAGCTAAGTTGTATATTCGATGCATTCAGCATAAATCCGATGTTGAGATTATCAGAACTAGAACAAAAAGAAGCATAGCACGTGGGACTTAATTAAAGAGTAAAGATTGTGAATTATATTGCGAGATTGAAATCAGATAATAGGAAGAATGATACATGGTGAATGAAATACGACATATATGAAATGAAGAAAGGTGATTAAGAAATGGAAATGTTAACAAGTACAATGGGTGACATAAGTTATGCAACCTAACAGGAATACATTGAATGTTGCGTAAGCACGCAAATGTTTAAATTGAAGGTTTTAATCATCAAGAATATGCTTAAGGCTTATCGTTGAAGTTCATAGGACCATGAGATCCAAGTGTAGTTCTAGATGATAGAACTAGTGAGTTCAGTTCAATTTTTTTTTGTAAAAAGAATTAGATGATAGAAGAAGTCATCGCTTTAGTATTATGATGATGATTAAGGCCTACAAGTTATAGAATGCCAAAATTGAGGATGTCATTAATAGGTGATTATGATTGAGTAATAAAAAAAATCAGTGAAGTAAGAAAGGTGAATGTGTTCAAGGGATCAATGTCAAGCGCATGAAAATTAGCAAGAATAGGCATAAGAGTTAAGTGTGTTAGCACATAGTCATTTAGCACGACCCTGATGTAAATCCTCACGTATAGGACAAGTTACCTCTGTGACACTTTAAGAGCTACATGTTGATACTCATTATGAGTACAAGCTTATGAGCACATGGTTATGTGTACATGTTAATGAATACAATCAGGCCAAGTTATACTTAAGATCAAACAAGCAGGGACATGATGGTATGAAATCTGAGCAAGTCATGAAAGATTGATTGAATTCGTTAACTAAGTTCATTGGAAAAAAAAATTGAGTGATGAAGTAAAAAGGGAAAAACAGAAGAGTACAAGAGGAAGTAAACCCTTCCCCACTAGACCAGTAAGATATGAATTTCGAGGACGAAATTCTTTTAAGAGGGGGAGAAATGTTGGGCCCCGATTCGTAATAAGCATGTTTAAATTATTTTGAGGTTTTAGTTTGATAATTTTTAATTGTGGTTGGAATAAATTGAGGATATTATTGCTTAAGTTAAGAAATACTAAATGAAGGGATTTAGATTTGTTGATAAATTATTATTGTGATATATTGTGAGTATGTAAAAAGATTTTTATGAATTGAGGGTTTTATTGGTTTAGGCTAATTAAGATAAAATGGAGGAATTGAGAGTTTTATGCATTATTAGAATTTTAATAGAATAAGTTGAATTGAAAGAGCAATTAGTAATTAAATATGTTTTAAGGCTTAAGGTGGGCTTTTAGCCCTTTTAATTGTTATGAAAGGAAGAGGAATGAAAGCAAGTGGGCTAAGGTCCCTTTAAATTTCAATGAAAAAAAAAAGAAAGGAATTGGGCTAGGATTTATTAGGGTCCATTAGGTTACACTTAAATGAAATGGAAAAAAAGATTGTTAGGAAGCCCAAGCCCACGAATATTTAAGTTGGATGGAGGGAAAGATGAAATTTTGGGGAAGTTTAAGTTGGAAAGGAGGGAAAGTTGGTGGGCTTGAGGACTTGACTTAGGGTTTAAGTTAAAGTCAAAGTAAGGAAGCTTAAGAGGAGAGTTGACCAACGAAAATGCAAGGGAGGCCTTAGGTGAAGTGGTGTCGTTTTTGGCTAGGAAATAAGTGAAAACAAGAAGCAAGATAGGTGATTTTCTTCTAGCACCATCCGAAAGTTGCAAGTGAGGAAGAGATGGAGAAGGTTTCGAAAATTTCAAGAAGAAAGAAGAGTGAAGGTGTTTCGGCCAAGACAAAAGAAGATGAAGAAGAGAGGTTAGGGCTTTCATTTATCTTGGTTTAGCAAAGAGATTGTGAGTGTCTTCTTGAAGAGCAAAGTGGAAGAGGATGATTTCGTGGGTCTTATATTCAAGGTGAGAGTTTCGAAATTTCTTGGATTCATGGTTAGAGTTTTGTCTCTTCTTGCTTACAAGAGAATTTGATGAAAGAAATGAAAGAAGAAGAGTTCTTGAAAAACAAAATCAGATTTCGTTGGTGTCTCTAAGATTAGGGATTTTCGAAATTTCATAGTTTGGTTGTTAGGTTTTGTCCTTCTTGTTTAATAATGGCTTAGTTAAGGTATGAGTAAGGTGTTATTGAATTAATGTCATGTTTTTCCTTTCCGTAGAATTTTCCAGTAATGGTCTCTTTTGTTAATTAAGGTTTTATTATGAGATTTTGCCTTTTTGCTTAATAATGGTGGTTTGATGAGTGAATAGGAAGTAAAGGGAAGTTTCAAAATTCCAGCACTTGATCTTTTAGGAAATTGTGACTTTTGTTATTCCTAAGATGGAATTTTGCTTAGTTTGGAGAGGAATTATGGTTGTTATGAAAGTATAAGTGAAGTTATGTAAGTTTAAATTCAAGTTTTACATTCTTGAAAAACAAATTCCAGCATTGCTATATGGTGTTAATTAGGGTATTATGGTTAGAGTTTGCTTTTCTTGTTTCAAAATGATGGTTAAAGCATGTTTGGGGAAGGTTAGATTAAGTTCAATTCAATTCCTAATACAAATTCCAGCATTAATATATTGTGTTTAATTCATGGTTTATGTTAGAATTTTGTTTTCCTTGCTGAATATTGGTGGTTAGAGAGTAGTGGTGAAGGAAAGAGAAAAGAAGAAGTATACTTGAAGCTTGGAAAAAAAAATTCCAGCATGAGTATCTTTTGGAAATTCATGGTTTTATAGATGAGTTTTAATTGGTATAGCTTAAACAAGGGTATAGGTAAAGTGAGAAAGGGGTTAAATCAAGATTTGCTCTCTTTAAAAATTTCAGCATTTGTAATCTTTGGTACATTCATGGTCTTTGCTAGAAATTTGCCTATCTTGCTTAGTTGCTTAGAAAGGGAAGTTAAAGAGGTTGTCTTTAAGAGTAAAATGGAAAAGAAGAAGGGATTTGACAAGAACGTCGCATTTTGTTGGTTAATTAGTTAAGTGTGGATGTTAATGGTCTACATAAAGTATGGATGAGGTTATGAAATTTTAAATGCAAGTTTTCCCAAGCCTTAGAATTTTTCAGCATGTGTATCTTATGGTAATTGGGAATTTATGCTTGATGAAGGCATTGAAAAACCATTGGAAGTAGAGGAGAGGCATATCGACCAATCCTAGAGTTAAAGGAAAGGTCATCGGTCCGAGAATAACGCTTAAGGATTTAAGGTGGGTGACTATTTAATGTTTGAGTTGTAAGATTACTGAATTGTTATGAAATCAATATTACTAAATGTTTCCCGATAACTTGCCAAGTGTGGAAATGCATTATTATTTGCGAAGGTTTGAATTTGTATTCGGTGCCTTATATGATTAGTTGCGATGAAATGCATTATCATTTGTAAATGTGATTTTGGAACATTGGAACATTGATTGAAGGTGAAAAAGACTTGAGTATGTGATTACATTTTGCTTGTCCGATGACAAATATATGGAGAATTGTAATATGCATGTATGTGATATGTGTTATATGGGTTTGGGTTAGGTCCCTTAATTTGAGTCAGTGCACTGGTCTCGTGTTAAAAGCCTTCTCCCGGCTGCCCGCAAGTGGCTTAGGAGCTCCGAATTTTGGACTCCCCTCTGTTTACGACCTACTCAAACCAGTTATTGTGTTATGTGCTTTGTGTTGAATGCCGGCCTCTTCTCCGACGTCGACCCTTCATCCACGAGGTTGTACTTCTGTATATATATGTTTGATTCAAGCAACTTTCAGTTTTTGGTTGTAAATATCTTAAAATCATTGTATATTCTCTTAGAAATTGATTTAGAAGGAGTGAATGACATGTGCACAGAATAAGCGGGTAAACGAGTACCCGATGGGGGTCAAACCCTCATCAGGTACGAGTATGAGGGACGCAGAAAATTATCCGGCAGGGATGGGGGCGGAGATGGAGGCGAGGATGGGAGGTAGGGGTGGATTCGTGGGGCGGGTATAGGGGGAGGCATACCCACCTTATACCCGCCCCGTTGTCATCCCTAATCGCCAAGCTTATCCGGAGTCCCTGTTAATGGATGTACAGTTTGCAATCAGATATTGTCAACCTGTTATGTCACGAAATTAAGTGGTGTCATTTCCCCGTTAAGTGCTGCTTGATTATTATATTTTACACACTCTTTAAAAGGAAAAAAGGGAGATTATTATATTAGAATAGTCAATCAAACTAGCTTAGTCACCACCTAACTAATTGCCATTTCTGATCTAGAGATAAAACTTAAATTTTTTAACTGCTGAAAACATACCTTTGTTACTTTCTGAAGTGTACCATCAATCAGTCGTATGCAAATCGTTGGAAGGATTCATGTCTCCTACTTTAATTTTGTTGGCAAGAAGGTTTCATAGTATGGTGTCATTGATATTATAATGATAAGAACTGAACTTGGGGACATGCGGGCAGATCAACTGCTGCCGACAACATTATAGATTCTTTGAATGGGAAAATAGAACGAAATTTTGGGTTGAACATTTGGAAAATGAATTTGAAGGATGCAAAAATCAGAACCAACATTTTAAATCTTAGACCAGCATAATAAATTTAAGATTTAAAAGATTCAATAAGTATTAAATAATTTTAAAATTGTTAAAGATTAAATGAAATTTAAAAATTTTAAATATAATCAAAAATTATTTTTACTATCGAATAGTCTGAAATTTAATTGAAAAAAGATATTAATAAATGAAAATTAATTTACTTATTTATTTTAGTTTAAAAGAATTTATTAATTTACAAAAATTAACTAATTAATTATAAATTGATCAGTTTTTAATAACAAGAATTATTAAAATGAATCAAATAAAAAATTTAAAAACTGAACCAAAAAATTAAACAGTTCTAAATTTTTATAATTGATCAAACAAAATTGATTGAGTTTTTTAATTACATTATTATAATAATTAATCGTATTGGGTTTAGAAATCTTGTGCAAATTATTCATTTCGAAATTTCGATTAGAATTGAAAATAGTTTATGAGTAGTTTAAAAGAAATTCCTTAATAATATCTTAAAGTTAAATCTCATGAAAATAATTAGGTTTATTTTTTAAAATTGGCTGATAAACTAAAATTTTATCTTTGCCTAATTTTAAACATTTAGAATTGAAAAATTATTTTTATTTTTAAGTATCAAATTTGAGGTTGTTAAATGCAATACAAGGGAACAAGTTATTATCATTAGTTACATAGAGTGATATTAATCAATTCTTTTACAGCTAAAGTTTGGTTGTCTAATTGGATTTTAAAAATAAACAAATTGAAAAGCATACAATCATGTTAAATTAAATGTGAATTTGTTTTTAAATTTATGAGAGGGTATATAGTATCACGTTTTATTGGATCGATGTTCCTTTTTTTTTTTTTTTGTTAATTGACTCCTTTCAAGAGCACTAAAGAGATGCTCCGTAATCGACTTTTGTTGATTTCTTTTGATTTGAGACCACACATTTTTCTGAATCATCATCATTTTTCAATATGTTTTAATACCCACATCGAATCGAACAGCTTGAAAGTTTTGAAGAGTCAAAACGGTGCGCTTTTGAAGATTTGACGATAATAATTGCATACAAAAAGACAGAATAACCCAAATTTTCTATCAATTTATTAAAGGGCCCCTCCTAGACCTAGCAAGCACAACTTTTACATTTTGCATCCAACTCTAGTATTTTAAATTAGGCAAATGTGAACTGAATACTTCTTTTAGTTTTATTTATTTCTAAAATATTTTCATTTATTTTAAATCATTTAAAATAAACATTTTGAGTATTAAAACTAATTTACTAAATCTTTTCCTAATGATTTTATTATATAAAGTTAAATTAATTATTTTAATATGACTTTACTGATGAATTTTTTTAATGAAATATTTTTAAAAATAAATAAATTATATTACAGATTGTATCTTTTACTTATTACTCAATTTAAAGCAACAAATAAGATAAAGATTTTTTTATTTAAATTAAGTAATAAAAATTCTTTCTAATTACTTTAAAAAATACAAAATTGAGACGTCAATTATAGCAGCCTCAAATTCTGGAGACAAGTAACCTACCAAAAGCTCCATGAATGGCTTTGGAATACCGAATCCAAGAAGTATTTTTCATATTTAATACGGAAAGAATCCAAGATAAGTAACAAAAATAAAAGGCACACTATAGAATATAGATATTAAATATATAAAGTTTTAATTATCTTCATTCTTTAGAATAAATACTCCCTTATTTTTTTTACTCGATATCTAGTCTTACATCACCTTCAGGCTTCGACCGCGTCTCTGTGGCCCTGCCCTTGTATAAGAACACTATATGTCTTCCCTTCAACGCCTGCATTTTCTTTAGCGTTCACATATTTCTCACAAAGAGATCACTACGCAAAAGAGAGCGTTTTGTTCTCATCTCTTCTCAAGGGTGTGTGTGAAGAAATAGGAAAGAGAGGAAAATTATGAAGGCAGGTTTGGTTGTGGATGATGGGTTCATATATGGAGAGGAGACGAATCTAACAGTGCTCAAGACCTCTTTGTTCTTTGCAAATGATGGGTTCACTGTTTATGATTGTACCGGCCAGTTGGTTCTCAGGGTTGACTTCTATGGTCCTGAGATGAGGCGCAAAGATGAGGTTGTTCTCATGGACGCCAATGGACGGTGTCTCCTTACTGTGAGCAAAAAGGTACGTGTATATACTCGGAACGTTATTTATAAGCTTAACGAACGAGTCGACCTTGTGATCGGACTCGCTGTTGGGGTCTATCTGGGTGACAGTAAAAAGAAGAACCAATGAATCAGGTTAGAGAATAAAGATGTGTGTGGAATTTGTTTCGGTGATTTGGTGTTCTTTTTTGTTCACTGGATCTGAATCAACTCGTTAAGTTGTCGTCTTGCCGTAAAATGTGCTAGAACGGTAGACTCCAAGCGGGTTTGCTTTAGTTTGAGATTTTTATTGATGGGTTACTATCAGATTTGTTTGTTTTTACGGAGTCAGTCCAATTATTTATCAATTTGTATCAAACAAGCACTCACCTTCATTGAAAGCGATTGAATTTTACCAAATATAAATCCAATTCTGTGTCAGATTCTTCCTTGACGTCACTTCGGTGCAAACTGTGGATTGCAAAATTCCCGAGTTACGATCACTTGTCGGATACTTGGAATCACTCGTTTAACATATATTGAGTCAACTCAGAGACACTTGTGTTTTGCAGAGGCCGAGTCTACACCACCGGTGGGAAGGTTACACGGGGGAAAGAACAGAAGGAAAGAAACCCATATTCAGCGTCCGAAGATCGTCGATAATAGGACGGTGCAGCGTGACAGTCGAAGTTTACGGGACCCAAGGACAAGAGTACTACCAGATCGAAGGGTCGTACGCAAATAGAGCATGTTTGATCTTGAATGCAGAAAAGGAGCCAGTGGCTGAGATCAGGCGCAAAGTGGATGCTTCCACTAACGTGGTACTTGGGAAGGATGTGTTCACTTTGTGCCTAAAGCCTGGGTTTGACGGAGCATTTGCCATGGGATTGGTTCTGATTCTTGACCAGATCAATGCTTATGATTTTCCAGAGGATGCGGCAGTACAGCCCACCACGGAGAATTGATTCTTCCTGGGAGCCCACCACGGAGAATTGATTCTTTCTGGGAAATCTATGTTAATATATGTACTCAAGTTGCAAGTGGTCTCCTGACAGGGAACCTTTTGTGTTGGTTTCTGTTTTGTGGATCATGTTGTTGATGTAATCTTACTTTCAACCTCCTTAATCTAACGCATATTTGGAGAGATCTCTATATATTTAACATATTTTCCCCAGACTAAAATGTATTACAAAAAGAAACGGAAAATTTTGACGAGATTGGAGAAGTAAAGTAATTGAGTATGCATACAATCGAATTAGATTGACCACGAACATCCTAGTACTTCAGGATATGCATACAATCAAATCAGATTGACCACGAGCATCCTAGTACTTCATGACCATGTTTTTTTTTAAGTTGCTCATGAGATGTTTTAGGCTGGCCTCAATTATGAGAAGGAATCTTTAAACTATTCATACTTAAATTAATCCCCGCTCGAGTCGGGTAGATTTTTTATGGGAGGTAACTCACTTAAATCAGAAAAACCCCTTATCAACTCACCTGCATCCGTAAATGGAGACTATGCAAAAGCCTCATAATCGTAAGTCTTATCTTAACAAAGGAACTCTTTAAACTAATAGTTTGGGAAGGCAATGTTAGTTTGTTCATCCTTAATTAATTAGTTAATGTAAATGTACGAGCGTAGGCAAGGAGGAAGCGAAACTCACTCTTTGTCGCTGACTTCTTGACTTAAATTATTATATAATTAGGCACTTATAAAATAATAATTGCGTTTTTTATCGTAT
>JANJEY010000005.1:7802222-7813460 GCA_024703695.1 Erythroxylum cataractarum | reverse complement strand
AATGTGATTTAAGAAATATTTATAAATAAACTATGTACTCACCCATTTTTCTTTGCATTCAGGAGTTGTCCATTGATATTTTCTTTCATCATAATGAGTGTGATACCATCACTTATGGGACAGAGTGTTGACTGGACAAACGTAGACATACAAGATAATAGTTAGTCGTAGAAATGTGTATGCTTTGGTGAATGTGTGACATTACCAAAAGAGATAAGGTCTGGAATCGTGTGGTGCGAGATAGATTACAAGTTGCTAGTAGCCGACAAGTTGAGAGAGACTAGACTTAGGTAGTTTAGGTATATGTGCAGGAGGCGCTCTGATGCTCTGGTATGAAGTTGTAAGAGAATAACCTTTAGTGGATACAAGAGGAGACTAAGGAGGCCTTACAAGAATTAGAGGGAAGTGATCAAGAAGGATATGTCAGAGTTGACCTTTATTGAGGTAGTGGCTAAAAATAGAAAAGTCTGGCGTGATCAGATTAGGATAAAAGATTGACCTTTCAAGTTTGCCAAAACAATATAGTAGTTATTAGGAGGTGTTACTCGCGATACGCAGATAATCGCGTAGCAAGTACAACCCAACGTCCTTTCTCCTTTTTTTAAGTGTAAGTCTTGGACAAAGGCTTACGAGCATTTCAACTTGGCTTCCCAAAACCGGTGTGTGAGGCAGTAGGATTGTTATACCTTCCGGGTCTCTAAGCAAGGACTCCTAATTTAATTAGAGACAAGAAGAATCGGACTTTACAGTTTATCCCGTACTCGCGGACCTGGACTCCATCAAGTATACACTTTTATTTTTATTTTTATTTATTTATATATTTATTGTAATTTTATTTACATAATATTTTACCGTGCTAGTTATACCTTTTTTCTCTGTACCCTGCATCACTCTTATATTATCTCATTTGTATGTGGGTCTATCGGAAACAGTCTCTCTACTATATAAAGGTAAGGCTGCGTACTATCAGTCCTCTCTAGACTCTACTTCATTGCGGGACTTCAAATTGGGTGTGATGATAATGACGACGACGACATAACAAAGATGTAATCTATTATCCTTCATTAAGAGTCTTTGAGGACTTCCTTTTGATTTTATCAGAATTAACCCTTCAATTTTAGCTTTTTTAAAGTTTTAAACAAAAAAAATTCCTTAGTAAATTCGGAAACTCAACATGTAAAATTATGTATTTGAGCTATTTGTTTAATAAAATAAAACAGTTGTCCGTACAAAAACTTGTAAAACACTATTGTTTTAAAAAAGAATGCTCACATGGTAAGTAATCATTGAGATAATTGTAGTAACAAGAGTCATCCTTTGCGAAGAAAATGTTGCCCAAGAAGTTAAAATTCTACCAATTGAAAGTCTGAGAAGTCCATAAATTAGACACAGAGAGCTTTCAAGTCTGTTGAAAGTTCGAATATATTACTGCAAGCATTCAGTGCTTCTTTGACACTTTCTAGGCTTAGATATACGAAGCAAAGTCAAGTTGCAGAAGCGGTGACTTGAGGGCTGGATCCATTCACCGACTGAAACTCAAGTGGGTTCTCCACCAAACACGTTGGAGCTCATCAAGACATTATTGACTCAATCCCATTACCCCACTAATTGCCTTTCTAAAAATAGAAATTACTTGCAATTGTCATAACAAAACTGCTTTAAATTCGTTAAGTAAAGGGTTTTTATTAAATTTGTAATTTGTAATTTTGCATAATTTTCTAATTTTTTCATTAGATTATAAAGAAAATATGACATTATCAAAGTTTTAAATTGCAGATTACAATTTTAATTAGAGTCATATACTGCATTCATAAGTATGTCCTTAATTATTGCAATCCACAAAAGTACTCTACGTATGTCATTTGATTAGAACATTTTGTCTTCACATTAGATTATAAAGATAATATGATATTGCAATTTTAAGTTTAAGGATTGCATTTATAATTAGGGTTAATTGATGACAATTATAATGAAAATATAGTTAGAATGCTTAGAGGTCGATTTGTTATTAGATATATTCACCTTTATCAGGTAAAGAACAACATAGTTTCTTGAACATCAAATCAATTGGAATCCCCTGATTTCCACTAAAATAAGTATTGAACAGAAAAAGGGTGAAAAAAAGAGGGAAGAAAACATACGAATATGTCATATATGGTAAATTGCTGAACATGTTTGAAAAGGCCATCAGCAATTTATGGTCATCATTGATTCAAGAATAGGAAATACATTTGTATGTAAATCAATGTGTCACAACTACATTTAGTTAATTCAAGAACATGGGAATGAGAAACTTTGCAATCCCAATCAACTATGAAGCCAAAGTTAGTAGCAGAACCGCCAGGCAACTTGTCAGGAGTAATGAATATGAAGACGATGCCCAATGGTGAGACCCAGGACCCTGTAAACCAAAAAGATTATCAGAACATTGGTTACTTCTAATTCTTTAAAGATTAGCATATGAAGGAAGATGTAATCAGGAAACTCTTACTCTGACGGGACGACGAGACGAAAATCCTGAGGAGGATGTAAGTCCATGGAACCCAATATCATATGCAATGCTTCCATCAGGTTTAAACAACCCGAAGTTCCTCTCAGAAGTTGGTCCAGGCTTCGAATTCTCATTGAACAATGCAAACACATAAGCTCTAGCCACTACCTTAGGCCTATAGGGTGTTCCCTTCTTTTTTGCCAGGCGTTTACGCAGATTATAGTTGTAAGTCTTGGCATTCTGTAAAGTAGCACCTGCCTCATTTTCGTCTCCATGCGAAGCCCAACCTGTTTCAGAAACTATGACTTCCATCTTTGGAAAACCAGCCTTCTCCAGAGCTGCATAAGCTGCATCAACCTGAGCCTCGAACATGTTATCATAGTGCAGATTAGTCTTTGTATCTACAATCCCAGCATTTTTCTTGAAAAGTGCATAGTTAATGTCAATGTGCTCAGGATCATTCTTGTAGGCCAGGAAAGGATAAGCATTAATGTAAAATGGAGAACCAATCTGCCAAAAGAACTGCAACAATGGCTTCATGTATGGAGCAACATCTTCCCTGAAGGTACACGCTGAAGGTGGGTATGAATTGGCGAAGACGGCCTCTGAGTGTGGACTAGACACCTGAATGGTTTTGGTCAAGCCTAGTCTTCGCAGTGCAGCATGAACATTTTTTGCTGCAGGCAACAGAGCCTCCCATAACTCGATGTCTGTACCCCCCAAGATCTCATTTCCCACTGCGATTCCAACGATGCTAGTTCCAGGAAGGAATGGCTCCACATTTTCTTTCACCCAATTCATTGCACGATCCTCACCAACACTTATATCCTTCAGATACTCATTCGGAAGTCCAACTATGATTTCAATACCTGACCCTTTAAAGGCCCTGAGGACTTCATGATCAGCATCATAAATTCTTATATTCTTTATCTTGCAGGCTCTCAGGAGTTTTGCCACGCTTTCTGGTGAAGGTAAATTATTTGCTATCCTGCCATAATTTACTCCATATGTACCTTTGAAACCCTGCACTACGAAAACTGCAGGGAAAGCAACAATACAATACTAATGGATTAGTCTACATAATAACTAATGAACCAAGTCTCGTAGGTATAGCTCAATAAACTCAGATTGAAATCTTATCTGCGTCACGTACATAAAGCATGTCAATAAGCATTTCATAGCATCAAAATCAAGGAGAAAGGTAAGAAGTGCATACCATTTGAGGAAGTGATCGAAAAGATGAGGAGGAGCCAGAGGAAGAAAGAAGAGAAACCCATATGTCTGGTGGACAGATTATCGAGGAAACCGCATTCCGTTCGCAGAAAAGAAGTATGTTACAGTCTTTTGTAAATCGAAAGTGTCAAAAGGATCAACCCTTTGGATGATAATGCAATTCTTGTTCCAGAGGTATGCCATTAAGACCACCTCCAAGGAAATATTGGAAAAAGATTCCTAGCCTTCTATTAAAATCAGTTATAAAGAGATTCTTAGCCTTGGTCCAAAGAAGAAAGATAACTTTCAGGAGACTTGGTATTAGATTCTTTACTTTACTCCCAAAGTTCACCTTTTTGCTTACTCTTCCTAATATTGTTATCAGGCTACCTCTCAATCCCTTCTTTTCACATGGTTCACCTTTTTGCTTACTCTTCCTAATATTGTTATCAAGCTACCTCTATCCCTTCTTTTCACTCTGGTTTCTCTTCCTCAAAGGTATTTTCACTGTCGACAAAGGCCAAATATGAAGTCTGTCTACTGTTATAGAAGAATGAATCGTAAAAGAATAAAGTCTTTCTGATTGCAAAAGAATAAAGTCTTTCTGATATATCCTTTACTTGGACAAATGAGTTTCAGTTAGGAAGAAAGGTAGATAATGGATGCGGTAGAGGCATTTATGATGCGTACTGGGTTGAGGGCAGAGGTAATCAACAGCTTACTCTTGATGTGGAAAGTTTTGGACAGTTGGTGGACCCTCCAGATAGTTCAGTAATTCATTAGAGTGCTGTTTTCTGGACATTCCACTTCTGTTTAAATCTTTCTCTGGTTTGATGAGATAGAAAAGCTTTAAGAAACTGACGTGAGACTGAATAAACCAAACAAGATTCTTAGGATCATATGGACATTCCCTACGGACTGGTTTTGGGTTTGAATTGACGAAGCTTAAACCCTGCAATCTCCTATGAAATTAAGCGCAGCTCAAGAAATAATGTCTTTTCACTTTTGGACTTTGTACCAGAACATGGTCAGATAAAACACCACAGCCTGTAAAGTGGACATACAACGTCACAAGGTTCACACGTAATACATGGTAAGCTAAACAGAACAAGAACATAAATGGTCTTAGTTACTGACAACAGGCGTTTCAGAAAATTTCTGGAGTTAAAAGAGACTTAAGCTCCTGCACATTGCAACAAAAGCTAAAGCTACTACAACCTAAACTCTAGTGGAAGGCAGGCTAACTTCCCTCCACATATTAAATTTAGCATACAATCGAATCTATCTGTGAAAACTACGATTAAAGGCTACAGTTATCCAAGAAATCCAAATGGTTGGTAGAACACTATGGATCGTGAACAATAGGACAGGGCATTAGCAGCTAACGGTAGGAGGAGCTGGATGCTTTGGAGCATCACTTAGCCCAATTTGATTAACTTTACCATTTTCCGCAATTCCATCCACAGTCTTTGCTTGCCCATCTATGCCTTCAGGTTTGTCTTTGGTCTCTTCCTCAGGTGCCGCAACACTTCCGTTTGAATTATTTTTATCTGGTCCCTCATTTGCTTCCAGAGTCACAGTAACTGGGATGTCAGAATTATTTTTATCTGGCCCCTCATTTGCTTCCACAGTCACAGTAACTGGGATGTCAGAATTATTTTTATCTGGCCCCTCATTTGCTTCCACAGTCACAGTACCTGGGATGTTCTTTTCACCATCTGGGGCGTTCTTCTCTGCCTCAGTTTGTGGCACCTCACCAACCAAGTCTTCATCCTTCTTATTTCCATTCTCATCGACTCCACCTGAGTTGGTTTCTTCTGCTGGTTTGTCCTTCAGTTCTGCTTCAGTATTTTCTTGCATTTCAGCTTCCATTGCATCACCTTTGACTTCAGTATCTTCTGCACCCTTTCCTTGATCAATATCCTCGGTAGTCTCTGAATCCTTCTTAACTTCTTCACTAGAAGTTTTTTCCTTGGTGGCATCTTCGTTTTCCTTCCCTTCATCAGGTTCCTTATCTTCTCCTTTCTCAGCCTCTGCATTTTGTTTCAGAGTTCCCTCAGCATCTTTCATTTTTATTTCTTTCTCACCCTCAGAATCTTCAGGAGCAGATTCCGTCTCCTTATTCTCCTTCTTTGAGCCAGATGATTTCCGGGAACGCTTCTTTGCTGGCTCCTTTTCTGGTGTCGGAGTGGTCTTTGCCTTCTGACTGATTCTTGCTGATCTCCTTGGTGTCTCACCCGTACCCCAATCAAACTCTGAGATTGGTGGATTTCCAGGATGAGCTTTCAGGTATTGCTCCAATTGTTTCCTGGTATTAATTTCTTCACCAGTTGGAGCTATGAACGTAATTTCACTCTTCCTTGGCGTCCCTCCTCTCTTAGGATAGAACTGCAAAGTACAGATGGATAAATGTGTCAGACAATGAGAACTACTGCATAGTAACCACAAATAAGAGTACCTTTAAAGCCTTTGTTTGTGATAATCATACACAATTTATTGAAGCATAAAGAACTTCATGTAACTGAATAACCAATAAAACAAGGCAATAGAGCTAGATGGGAGATGGAACTTTTCACTGAAAGTCCCTTCCTTATCAACTACGGTTTGACTCCTCCCTGAGCACTTCAGGTGTACTTAAAGTAGTAAAATCCCAAATGCATAAGGAAAATATAGGGCTGTGCTAGCTTAACATTGTAGGACAAAGTCTCAACAAATTAGAAAAGAGATGGAAACTATCATCACAATCTCTTCCATTCAGGCATTCACTATATGGCGTGTATTAAGTATACTTTTCAGGAGCAAACTCGCATGCTTATTCTACAATTATGGATTCAGATAATTTCTGATATACATTGCAACGATAAGGAATTTAGTATATTAACTCGAAAGTCTTCAATATCTGCCAAATGTGTTGTACCTACAAAGTTCTCTTAAAGTTATTGACAACAAATTAAAAAGGTATATTCCATAATCATGGTAGGCAATAATGGAAGTAATGAAGTAATAATCAACTCCACCTATAAAGCCTCACTGCACCTACTTTGAACATAGGAAATCACCTTTTTTATGCTATAAAACTCATTGAGGCAAAAGACTAACAGAAAATATGGATTCAACAAACAGCGGAGACCATTAGGGGTAAGGAGATAATGAAAAACAATAGCAAACATAGTGTGACTAAACAATCCAAAGGTTAGGGAATAGGAGGAATGACAGGAATAATTAAATCCCATAAAAAAGAAAACTGCAATTCGTTGCAAAATCAAAAGGACCAGTTATGATTCAAGATGTGCAATGTTACAACCACAGCTTGTGATAGTTACCAGAAAAGCAAAAGAGGGAAAAGCTTGAGAATAGGGCAAGGAATTCGAAAGCTAAAAATTAGTTGGAACTTGTACAACAACACAAAGAAAAAACAGACAGATACTCATTTTTTCCAATTTCTTCACCACAAATACTGAAACCAAACTCAAACATCAAAACACAAAAGTGTACACCATTTACAGACAGAAAGATGGCAAGCATGAAGTTACAAGTAGTATAAAGTTATCAACTATCAACAAAATTATGGGCCTTGTTGTAAAAATGGCATCAATAGACACTGTAATAAGCCGATAAAACAAAGTGGAAAAGCTGCAAAACAATCTGTACTTCTAAAAAAATCAGAAGACAAACCCTCCTAAAACACTAATGTCTTATAATATACTGCTTATCAACTATTGAAAGAAAATATGGTAAAATTCAACAAATGCGTGAAACCACCACCACCAATAGCAGCAAACAAATATTTAGATTTTGGTTGAAATGCCGAAGACCAATCGAATCACATATCGACACATGACGAACCCAAAGCTAATCTATCATTAACTATCTTGGCAACACGAAAGTAGTATGTGATATATCTACCAGTAACCTAAGGAAACAAGATGCAAATGTATGGTATACTTAATTAGAGCTTTGCAATAAGAAGCCAGCTTTGTGACTATCCCTTTAAGCTTTTGAAAAAGTCAATATAGATGGAACAAGTTGATGCAAGAAAGGGGATGAATAAGCGATTTGCATTGGAAAAAACTTCTACTTTTTTTTTTGGAACATCCAAAAAAACAAGTTTAAACAGATAATTCAGATAGCATTTACAACAAATAGATAAAGCTGGAAATAACTATCCATACAATAAAATATTTATTAGTTGCCAAAAAAAAACTTCATCAACAAGAAATTTGGAAAATTAGAATACCAGAGAAAATTTTTATTCTTTCTTACAGACCTGAATTAAAGCAAATAGTTTTACTCTATCTAGGGCTCCGAACTTTTGAGTATATAAACCACTTGTAAAAGTTTCACTCCCTCAAAATTAAATGTTCTCTTCCTCACTTGACTACTTGAACCAGTGCATTCACAACATATTAAAAATGGAGAAGTATTATGCATAATTGTTTTATTCAAAAGACTAAAACAAACTCACAAAAATAACCCACAGAAAGAAAATTAGTAAGATCCTTCAAGATGTCAAAAGGATCCATTATCAGAGTAAAAGCATGGGATATAACATGGGAGTCGTAGAAAAGCTGTTCTCCCTTCATCCTGAAGCAAGTAGCACTATTACCAAAATAGATTCCTCAGCTTGTTTTTAACAGTGAATGAGAATCTCCTTGCTATAAAGGAGATTATAATTGGACTAACTTTGCATAATCTTAACAACATTAATTAGGCACAACCTGGTATGAAAACTACCACCACGAAAAAGCTAGCAAGATATATCAAGAGAACACCTCTACAAAAACTTACAAATTTTATGCAAAGCCCTAATCACAAAATCTGGGAAACCTAACAAAAAAAGAGACATCACCAAGTTCCAACACTAGACAGTAACCAAGAACTCAACCTAAATAACCAAACCCTAAACCATAATTCTCAACATTACAGCCATGAACACCAGATTAACAGCTTAGAGAAAGGGGAAATAAAATATTCAAACAAGAAGCAACACCCTTCAAGGTACAAAAATAAATAGAACATAAAGCTCAAATCTTTACAGAGAAACAGAAGCAAAGAAAAGGAAAAGAAGGTAGGAGTTACATAGAAAAGGGACAAGTATTATGAATCATTGTTTTTTATTCATGAGACTGCAACAAGCTCACAAAATAACCTACAGAAACAGAACCAGCAAGATCCTTCAAGTTGTCAAAAGGCTCTATTATTAGAGTAAAAAGCAGAAGGATATAACATAAGAGTCATAGAAAACACTATTCTCCCTTCACTCTGAAGCACGTAGCACTATTTCCTAAAACAATTCCTCGTCTTGTTTTTAACAGTGAAGGAGAATCTCCTTAATATCGAGGAGATTATAATTGGACTAACTTTGCATATTCTTCACTACAACAATTAGGCACAAGCAGGTACCAAAACTATAACACGAAAAAGCTAACAAGATATACCAAGAGAACGCTCCCCCTATAGAAAATTACCAATTTTATGCAAAACCCTAATCACAAAATTTGGGAAACCTAACCCAAAAAAAGAGAGACATCACCAAGTTCCCACCACTGAACACTAACCAAGAACTCAACCTAAATAACCAAACCCTAAACCATAATTCTCAACTTTACAGCCATGAACACCAGATTAACAGCTATGAGAAAAGGGGAAATAAAACATTCAAGCAAGAAGCAACACCCTTCAACCACAAACATAAGCAGAACACAAAGCTCAAATCTTTACAGAGAAACAGAAGCAAAGAAAAGAAAAAAGGGTAGAAGATACCATCTTTTTCCAGGAAGATGGAGCCGGCAGCTCGACTGAAACAACTTCCTCTTTGGCCTCCATTCCTTCAACTGCAAGACACAAGAACAGACCAAACCCTTAAAGCAAACAACTTTAGTCTCTCAGAAAATACACCTATTCCTCTCTATATACCATGTGTTAACTGTGTGTGCTCGTTTGCTTTTAGGTGTGTGGTAGCAAAACAGGTACGGGGTACCTACCTACAAACCGTTTGAGAGTCTCTGAGATATGTTGCCGTTGTGACTTCTTGACTTCTTGTAGCTGTGTTGGTTTGCTAGCACCTCGCTCTATATTTTCCTTCTTTTTCTTAATTATTTAAATATCTTCGGAAACAATCACATTAATGTCCCAATACAAAAGGGCGGTGCTATTCTCACCCCACAAGGCACATAAGATCCATTGAAATCGAAGCTCAACATTTTGAAAAAGCATCCAATCCGAGGCTTACATGTGTCCAAATTCTTTGTGAGGAAAAAATAATGTAGTTGAAAAGGAGGGATGAATTGAATACATGTGGAGTAAGTTTGCATTAGGTACACAGTTCATTTTGACCAGTCAAGTACCATATCAAACCATTAATTAAGATAATTAATATTTCTCTAATGTTAATTAAAAGGAGCTTTTTCCAATCTCTTTATGGAAGGGTAATAAATAAACCCTTTTAGTTTTGCATATTTACACATTATAACAAAAACTGAAAAGATAACATTTAGTGAAACCATAATGTAATGCCACATTAGGATAAACAAAAAAAGGAAAAAGGGAAAGGTTAGGAGTTGGGACACAGAAAGCAGATAAGGTAAATTCTAAGACACATCTACATTAGAACACCAACTCGGCCCAACTCTCCACTAGATACGGAACAAAAGGGATATTCACGCGCTGATGGCAAACACGGGCTGCACTTCCGGTAAGGTCGAAGCACACGACACCGTAATATGAGCTGGAGTAGTTACGCGCTCGTTTTGGGGGTGGGGGGTGGGAAATGGATAGAGGAGCACTCGAGTACGGAGTTTATATGATAAGATGTGTGTGCTTTACGAAAAATAAGGAAATGAAAAATAAAACGGAATGAATAGAAGATTTCGGGTCCGAAAGCAACGTGGCGGGGTTAGTGGGAGGGCTATTGGGATTTGGGAGCGTATGTTATGGTCAAAGTCAACATCTTTATATGACTATTAAAAAGTGTTTTTTTGACAAAATAATTATAGCATTTTTTAAATAAAATTTAAGACTTTTTTGTTGATATTATTTTTAATTTTTGTTTTCCTTTCAAATAGAAGCAAAATTATATTTTTAGTAGTAATAATTATTATATATCAGATAACACTTAAAAATAAATTATGCCTAATTAAATAAATTTATTTTAATCTTTTATATAATATTTATTAATAAAAATTATTTATTTTATTAAAATATATATTTTAATTTTAATTTTTATTTAAAATTAGTAATTATTTTAAATATATTTAAATTATACCTAAATTTATCTAAAATTTATATATTTTGAAAATATTTTAATTTGATTAATTTTATTATTAATTATTAATTAGATTTATTTAATTTAATTAATAAATTAATTAAATTAAATTATTGGTAGTTTATATTTATAAATAGTTTTAGTTAATTAAATATACATTATTAATATATTTAGTTGCTAATAAATCGTATTATATAAAAACAAAAAAGTCACTTTTATATTTTTCAAAATTTTTGAAAACCAGAAAAAATCAAATCTAATTAAAACCAAA
>JANJEY010000005.1:7791325-7802122 GCA_024703695.1 Erythroxylum cataractarum | reverse complement strand
AAATCATATTATATAAAAACAAAAAAGTCACTTTTATATTTTTCAAAATTTTTGAAAACTAGTAAAAATCAAATCTAATTAAAACCAAACTTAAAACATAAATAAAAAATTCAAAAAAAAATTAAATCAGAGGAATCCTCTACTACTACCGTTTGAATGCGTACTGAATAAACCTCCAAATTGACGTAACAGATAAACTCTGTATGGCATGTTCGATCGAGAGAGTATAAATAGAAGATTCAAATACAAGATCTTTTGACCTTATGTTCCACCGCTACACCAACTCGACCACTTTTAAGGGACAATTTTTGCACTAAATTTGAAAATAAAAATCAAAATAGAAACAAACATGTAATATAAAATAAAAGGTAATCTTTTGTAATAATAAATATAAAAAATTCATAATTAGATGATAATTACAAGATTTTATAATTTTGGTAAAAATGAAAGAATAAATAATAATAATATTAAGCGATTCAAGAAAAAACTAGACAATAATTTTAAATTCAAATAGTTGTAAGTTAATTATAAATGTTAGATCAAGTTAAATTTTTTGAATTTGTGATACAATTCAAAACTCAAAATTTAAAATTTTAAAATTCAAATAAAATCAATACGCTCAATCTTAAAACCTAAAACCTTTTAAGTTTTAGATTAATCTATTAAGCCGAATTGATTAGATTAATTTGTACGGACCTCTAAACTGGTCTGAATATGGGCTTTATTTCTGGCTCACCTATACTTGAATACTTTTGGGCCAAAAGTCTCCGCTAAAGATTTGATTATGAAGAGACTAATAAAGTTTCTAATTTTAAAAAAGGGCATAAAACAATTATATTACATTTTTATTCTAATATCAATAGGACTCATTGTTTTAAAAAAAAAGTTTAGACCTAAAAAAGTAAGAATAACTTTATTACACAAGACTTCCTGCTTTGCGAAAGTCGATAAATAATCATTAATTGTGAATAACTGAACTTTAAATTACAAAATAATAACCAAGATTTATCATCAATTTTAAATCTAAAATTTAAATAAAATTATAAGTAATTTTAAATCAATTTTATTTTAAATAGTATAAAAAATTAACTCACTAACTTCAATTTTAGATTTCCTTTTTTCTAAAGATTTTGATTATTTTTAATATTATAATAATTTACAGTATTTAAAAAATAAATTGAAATTCGATATATTATTCAAATTCATTTACATCAAAATTTAAATAACATCACTCTCCATATTGACATCACTTTTGTTCCGGAATGCGAAGCGAATTAGAAGAAATTTCGCTATCAAGGTAGATGGGCTCCAGCAACCACCGCCTCGCGAGGCATGAGTTGACCTCTGAAGGATTCCGTGTTAGGGAAAGTGTCCAAATCATGATATGGCCATATCATAAATACTAATGAGTGCTGGCGTATAGATTTTTGTTGGTCTAATATTACGATATTTTATTATATTTAATAAATTTCAGTCGATTATTTATGTGAGTTTTGTGTAGATTTTATGTGAACCTCACATAAATTTTGTAAAATAAATAATTAAAATTTTATGAAATAAAATAAAATATAATAATATTATACGGAGGATCTTAATTTATTTTGAGTCCGCTCTTCAATTATGTTTTGGAATTTTGATCAACTCCATGCCAAAAAGTAAAAAAGATCGGAAGGTAGAAGGCAACACATGCAAATGCAACCCCACCGTCACCATCTTTGAAATTAAGACTGCACTGCACTGGTTCTTGTTCCAAATCACTACAGACGAAACTTTGAAACTGATAAGTGATAACTGATACATGCAGGACGTCATAGCACCTCCTTTCTTTGTCGCCTTCTTTGTAAACAAGAGGCCTACTCATGGTCTAGGAAAATCCTAGTCTTGCCTTCAATAATATCCTCAACTGCTCTGCCCACTTGATCTTGAAGAAAAGCAAAGCAAAAGCAACACATGTTCATCATTTTCTCAGCTTTTTCTTCTTCTGCTTCTGTCCTTTCTCTTGCTTCAGCCTTCAGGAGCCAAGAAGCCATTTTTGAAAAACCACGTAGCTTCTTAATTATTAATCTCTTCTGGATCATCTGCCTTTTTTCCTGCTAAGTAAGCTGTTGCGGAACGATGGTCGTCATCGAACATGAGTAAGATTTGTTGGTGGACTAGTTTAGTGATGTGTATAGTTCTCTTCCCATTAATGGATTTATCAAGTTGTGTTCTTCGAGTAAAGTATCAAACTTTTCTGTCCTTACGCAGTCGAGGAAATGTGGCAAAGTTTAAAGTCAAGACTCCTTGTGTCTTATCATATGTTTGTACCATCTCTCACCTCTCTTTCTGGATAACAAACCTCAAAATCCAGTAATTGTTTCGTGTGAACTGGTTTCGGAATGGACTGGAGCCGTCAAAATGGTTCAGCTATGGAAATTATGCGTTTATTCCATTTCGGAGTCTGTTGTTTGTGTCTACTTCCTATGCTCAAGACATGTACTGCCGGCCCTCCACATCAAGGCCTCATATATCCTGGTTTTGAAATATCTCAGATGGAATCTGTTGGGAACCGTGGCTTTTTCTTGCTGTCCAAGAATTCAACTTTTGGTTTTGGCTTCTATACTGCCCTTGATGTTAATCTATTTGTGCTTGTTGTAGAGCACATTACCAGTGCCAAGGTGGTTTGGTCTGCTAACAGAGGCCATTTGGTGGGTCGTTCTGATAAATTTGTGTTTGATGAAACTGGGAATGCTTATCTGCAAAGTGGAAATGGTTTAGCCTGGTCCAGTTATACTGGAGGTCAAAGAGCTACTTCAATGGAGTTAAGGGAGTCAGGCAACTTGGTGTTGCTTGGGGATAATGAAAAAGTTCTTTGGCAAAGTTTTAGCCACCCAACAGACACTCTTTTGCCTAGTCAGGAGTTTGGGGAAGGGATGAAACTCCAAAGTTTCCCCAACAAGAATAAACTGTTAAATTTTCTTGCGATCAAGTCTGGTGATTTGGTTCTGTATGGAGGTTACAGAACTCCACAAGTCTATTGGTCCTTGAGAAATGACAGTAGGAAAACCAACGACAGTGTCGGTGGCAGTGTTTACTCTGCATTGGTAGTCTCCAATTCATGGAATTTCTATGACGAGAGGAAAGTTTTGCTTTGGCAGTTCATAATTGATAAAAACTCTGATCAAAATGCTACTTGGGCTGTTGTTTTAGGATCAAATGGGGCCATTGGTTTCTATGATCTTCAAAACGGAAGGGAAGGAACCACCGCAGCAAATAGGATACCGCAAGATTCCTGCAGAGTTCCTGAGCCGTGTGACCCGTATTACGTTTGCTATTTTGATAACTGGTGCCAATGCCCTCCACTTCTTAATTCCCAGTTTGGTTGCAGACCTCCAGTGGCCTCAGCCTGCAATAGCTCTACAGCTTCAAGTGAACTTTTGTACGTAGGTGAGAGGCTCGATTACTTTGCCTTGAAATTTGCTACACCCCTCTCAGAATCCAACTTAAATTCATGCATAGAAGCTTGCCGTCGGAATTGTTCTTGTGTTGTGCTGTTCTTTCATGAAGGCACTCGTGGTTGCTTTCTGTTTGATCAACTAGGAAGCTTTACTCGCTCTCAGGAGGGCTCTTCTGGTTACAGTTCATACATTAAGGTCTCAAGTGGAGCTCTAAGTTTCAGAAGTAGAAAAACTGAACGGAAACAGGTGTGGTTGATTGTAATGATAGTTGCTACGACAACAGTTGTCATTGCTGGTTTAGTATATCTGGGATTCTGGTTCCATCGAAGAAAGAAGAAATTGGTGGAATTTCCTGAAGAAAACTTGGAAAATGATAGTTTTTTGGATGGTTTATCTGGAATGCCTGTCCGCTATAGTTTCAGTGATCTCTTTACAGCAACTAAGAACTTCACAATGAAGATTGGCCAAGGAGGATTTGGCTCAGTCTACCTGGGTACACTTCAAGACGGCACACAACTGGCTGTCAAAAAATTGGAGGGCGTTGGACAGGGAACAAAAGAATTCAGAGCTGAAGTGAGCATCATAGGCAGGATTCACCATGTTCATCTGGTCAAACTCAAAGGATTCTGTGCTGAGGGGTCTCACAGACTTCTTGTTTATGAATACATGCGAAAAGGGTCTCTGGATAAATGGCTCTTCAAGAACAATGAAGCAAGCGTATTATTAGATTGGAATACAAGGTACAACATCGCACTTGGCACAGCAAAAGGTTTAGCTTATCTCCATGAGGAGTGCGAGTCAAAGATCGTACACTGCGATATAAAACCTCAAAATGTACTCCTTGATGATAATTTTACTGCCAAAGTATCAGATTTCGGTCTGGCAAAACTAATGAGTCGCGATGATAGTCTTGTTTATACTACGGTAAGGGGTACAAGGGGATATCTTGCACCAGAATGGATCACAAACCATCCTATATCAGAGAAGACTGATGTGTATAGCTATGGGATAGTGTTGCTTGAGATCATTGGAGGCAGGAGGAACTATAGTACAGAAGAAGATTCAGAGAACTTCCATTTTCCTTCCTATTCCTTTAAGAAGTTTGAAGAAGGAAAATTGGAAGAAATCGCAGATCCAAAGCTTGGAATGGATGGAAAAGAACAAACAGTGGTGAGTCTTATCAAAGTTGCATTATGGTGCATACAAGATGATAAGTATATGAGACCTCCCATGTCCAGAGTTGTCCAGATGCTTGAAGGTCTTTGCGCTGTGCCTGAGCCACCAACTCCTTCCCAATCAGATGCACGCACCTACTCTTTCCTAAGGTGGAACGTGAAAGATTGTTCAACTTCTGGTCTTACTGATCTCAACACAGACACATCTCTATCAAATGTTGAGGAGCAAGGTTCCAGATGACAGAAAGCAGTTTTAGAGGTTGACATGTTTTTAAGGAAACCCGAGGCTTCAATCCAGGGAGTGTAGAGTTCTTATGAGCAGAAGTTCTTATTGCTGTTCAGGGCAATTAATACTCATGAAGCTTTCACATCTACTCAATAATGTTTACCCTACCTAACGAATCTCAAAAAAAAAAAAAAAAAACCTTTGAATTGTGGCTCTTCTTCAAACAAATCTAACTTGGCCTAATTTATAAACATGTCCTCGTCTTTTAATTTAATCATCCTGCATAATTTTGAAGTCATATTCAGGTTCTCTTATTCTCTAATGACGATATGCCAGTAATCTGAATGCCCTCTTAGTTGGAAATGGAATTGGCAATGAGATCTGAATTCCCTCCAAGTTGGAAATGAAATTAGCAATGAGTAAGGTTGTCTATACCAACAATCTGAATTCCCTTCAAGTTGGAAATGAAATTGGCAATGTGTCAAGTCGTCCATAGCCTGATCTTCTTCTTTTTTTTTTTCAGGTCAAGTTCAGTTCGATTTATCGAATGTTTAACATTTAATGGAGTTTTAAATAAAAGTAATATAATTTTAATTTTTTAGTGATTTAGACAAAACAAAGATGGGATGGACCATCTTAAACTTAAAACTCTTTCTCTCTATTAACTTTGGTTAGATTAAGATCGGGTTGATCTGCACCATACCTAATCGCCGATAACACCATTATGGAAATATATAAACGATAACACCAGTGGTCGAAGAAAAGTAATAATATGATGTTATCATTGACAACTTGAGTGAAAGGAGATCTGGTGAACCATGGAAAGGGGCAAGTTGTACCAATAACTTCAGGTCACAAAAGAAGGATTTTCAGAATTCAGATTGGTGGATTGTAAAGCACAGAAATTGTACTTTGGACTTGCTATACGTCGGTTTTCTCATCTTAACGTAGACTTAGTGCAGAAGAAGTTAAAGGAAATGTTTAGCAAGTCGAATCATGAAGGAACGAATTAATTGGAGTTACCCCACATCATAGACTAGTCAATTGTTTAATGCCAGCTGGTGTCCGACCATGATTTCTGAAACAAAGCTCTTAGAATTGGTGCAGAGTCAAGAATCACAAGCCTAACTCTATTGTTTAAGCATGTTAACTTGGACTTTTCAAGCAAGTTAAAAAGTTCATTAGAGCTTTTTGGCGTGGGTCACGCATGGAAAAAAGGGTCTTTGACGAGTTTAAATTTTTAGATTTGATCGGATTTGGAGTTGACAAATTCTTTCCAAACCTAATTAATTATAAGAAATTGACTTAATTAATAGACAAAAATATCTTTTACTGTTCGAGTACTGAGAAAAAATAAGAGTTGGGGAGGTCTGACTAGAGCTAAGGTATCCAATCCAAAATTCTTCAGCTTACCAAAGAATTATAGCAAATGAAGCCAAGGTATAGCTGAAGGCACAATCAAAAGAGGGAAATCTTTAGGTTCAATTATGACAGATAGCAAAATTCTTAAACTTTTTCCAGTTTTAAAAGGATGCTAATCGAAGGTTTTAGGATGTCATAGAGAAGTATATAACAAGAAAAAGAATAAGGATGTTTGATCGATTATAAATGCCTACGATCAAGAACTAGAAAGCTAATAAATTTCATGGTTGGTTAACATATTTATACCTCTTTCAAACCTTTGCTTACTTGCGAAGTAGAAGTGCATTGCCAGGATTCACTTCAATCCGTTTCTGGTAATATTCATCAGTACTATCACGCCTGAACAGGTCTGATCCATCACCACCACCTCCAAATCTTCTGCCACCACCTCGACTACCAACTCCACTATCTACCAGTGTCTGCAGTACAAATCTTTCATCTTCATCATCTTTCTTTACTACTCTTTCCCCCAAGCCAGAACTTGAAAATAGTTTTTGGATTGTTGAACTACGTTCTTGTTCATTTTCTTGATCACCAACGTGTTTCTTTGGTTCCAGTTTGTTGCTGTGAGGTGTTACTAATGGTCTACTCTCCTTGGTAATCTGGAGGCTGTTTCCTTGCAAAGCCTGGATGGTGATTTTCTTGGTTGCCTCATGAAAAGAACGTTAGAGAATGCAAGGATCCTGTTGAAGAGATTTGTTATGTCGTCTGGATAATTTGAAGCGGCTCATGTGAGGAGTCATTAGAGTGAGGAAGCCATGAGTTTAAGATAGGCGTCGAAGAACTCCATAGAGCTTGCATATGTGAACAAGTTAGTAAAGATCATCACACACAATGCATCTACAAGCCTGGATATTACAATTCAATATCTAGATAAAAGATAAAGATAAAGCTTCAAAATGTGCTTATGAAGCATAAGGTCAAAGAACATTGTAAAACCTCCAAAGTTGAGAAATCCAAGGGCTAAGTATGTACTGGAAGTAACAGGGAAGTCTAATGAAACAAACAAGCAGATGAAATCTAAGCATTCAAATACTCCATGTGTTTTTTCATTGCAAAAAGGTGTCCATATCAAGTCAGGCAGCCTCTGGAGATACTGATCATAGGCCATCAGTAGGACCAACCGAGTTCTAGAGTATTATTTACCAAATATAGCTTAAGAAATGGACGGCCTTCATGTCTTGCTAGAAAGGAAACAAGCAAAAGATACATTACTGTCCATCCCATATGCCAACCCATGTTGCCCCCTTCTTCGAGACTGTTCGAGGTAGAAGCCAAACTGATGGTGCTTTTGTATGTGCATCTTATGTGGCACTAAACGAGACAATCACAAGTGTAGCTATAGACTGCAAACCTATTATGGAATTGAAGGTGACTGCTTTAGATGGTCTGATCAAAGATGATATTAAATTATAGGCTTAGAGCTTTTCCTTTCATGTTAATTTTTCCACGAGTACTTTATTCTTGAATGAGAACACTTCATCCTCATAAATTTTGTATAGCCTACCACTTTGCACTTGGAAAGCAGTAAGCCTGCATGCTTGCATAGATTCTTTCTCCCCAGTCAATAACTTAACTATAAAACATTTTTTTTGTTTCAGTCAACATGATCTTCTAAGGTCAGGAAATCATTATAAACAGAAGGATGGAAAAGCAAAATGTAACCAAGCCAATGCTGATAGAGTAATGCTTTATAACATAAACTCAGATGTTATTTCTTACCATCATTTTACTAATGAGGTCTATTATTGATTGATGCAAGGAGTAGCATCATGTATCACTTTAATGACTTCTTAGTACTTTCAGAAAATAATGTTAATAAATGATGGAAATCCCTGTGGTCATTAAAACAAAAGACGAGGTTGTGTAGGACGTGCATTCAGAAAGAACAAAACATTTTCGTGTTTAGGAGACCATCAAAATTTCAGGTATTTGTTATGTTTCAATACAAGTGGCTTAATAGCAGTTCTTTTCTTTGAGTGAAACCCTGGCTCTAGTAGCACTGACAAGTCAGCCCCTTATCAAATCACATAGTCATGAACTCTTTAAAACTTGTAATGAATGATGTATTCTTAAGAATGCATTCTTTCAAATTAACATATACCTCTCTTCTTCAATAACATTCAGATTAACTTTATGCAATTTGTCTATGAGATTGTATAGGCTCATTCGAAAGAATGAATACATGTCTTCATAAAATTATGATGATCATGTGAGATCAAGGCTAAAGATCTGCAGTTGGAGAAAACTTGCAGCAATCTAATTAATAGTTTTCTATATTCCCTCAAAACCTAAGCACATAATCGATTGAGAAGACATGAAGAGATAGTAAATCATCCTCAAGGAAGGCCACAAAATGCATCTCTTTCTTTGCTATACCTGAATCACATAAACAGTCTCCAGAGAAGGGCAGTTTTCTTTTCTATACGATATCCTGAATGTGGAAATTCCACTTGAAACTCATTCATTTCAACAATTTTCAATTTGATTTGGTTGAGACAAAGAACAAGATTACAATAAGAACCTATATAGTGTTTTGCATTTTGCCATTTTTATCTAACTACCACTACATCTAACAATAGCATGTATGCATATACACAGGTCAAATGCTTACTACTTCATCTTCTAAATCAAGATCCTCTGTTTGACCTACCGCGGCCAGTATTCCTTTTATCCCAGACAGAAGCCCAGAAGAACAGGGACATCCAAAAAAGAACAGCCAAGAAGATTTGAACTCGATCCTGAAGCCTGGACATGGATACAGCAACACCTGCACCAGGATAAAATTCATAAGAGAACAGCCATATTCCTATATGCATCACCTATCCAAGTAAAAAAAATAGGCTCTTCTAATGCAAATAGGCCAAAGTTCAAATCTTTAGTTATCTTCCTCTCGAAAACTCAGAAAGACTGAATTTAAACAATCATACAAATCCTAAAAAAATATAACTATTACCCACCTTAAAACAATCAAACCGGTCCATATACGTCCATGAAATAATTAGAAAACTAATTCTAACAACATAGGCTGTACAACAAGTACCAAATTTGACACTAGTCCAACCAAACTGTATCTTTTGAACTTCAAATTTGAGAAAGAAATCCAAATACTAAACTAATACAGCACCACTCTACCACACAACTGACCGTTTAAAACTATCTCAACCGCAAAAAGAAGACAAACTTTGGTCTTAATTTTGTTTAAACAAATACTTTTAACAACTTCAATTCGTATTAAAAACCCAAATAAGACGAGTTTAAAAGCTAAAATATCGATAAAGATCGAACCTTTGAGCCGATTAGAACCATTTTCAGGAGGTGGGTCGGTTTGTGGTGGCGGTTGAGGAGACAAGGCCTGAGAAGGGAGGAGCAACCGCCGCCGATGTGGCGAACTGGGATTCGCTCCAGAAGGTGGTAGAAACGGACGGGTTTGATTAATCCGAAAAGATAAAGAAGACACTTTGGAGTTGATTACTGGAGATATTGAGCTCAAAGTAGAGGGAATAGCCATTGGAGCAAAGACGGAGAGTTTGTCACTTGGTTGCATGTGTTCTTTTCTTTGGGAAATGATAGAATAAATAGACATGTAATATGTGGTAAGAAAATAGAAAGGGCATTTATTTTAAGCTATGTTAAGTTGGTTATTTATCAATGAAATATAAGAAACCTCAAGCACAGGTAAGTTGATAAGAGACTTTTTCGGTAAGGTAGTGGATTCGAATTGTCCTCAAGTATGCAGTCATTTAAAATTTGGGGTCAAAATTTTGCTTCTCACAAGAGACCTACCCGGTTTGAACGGAGATTAATCTGAAAGTGGATGACTTAAAGGTATCTTCCTATAATTAGAACCCTCCTAAAATACCTCGTGAGCAACAAAAAAAAAGAAATATAATAGAATCAAGTTCTATGATTTGAGTTATAAAAAAAAACTTCTATGATATGAGGAGAAAATTTACGATAAAATAGAAAAGAATATAATAAAAATAGAAAATTTAACGTTACATCTCATTGCATTATAAACAGTAAAAATAAATTATTTTTTATTTAAAAAAGTTTAGGAGAAAATATAAAATGAGAAACAATTTTTCACTATATTATATTATGAACCATTTCATCTATCCAAAATAACAATTTTTAATAATATATTTATTTATATTATATTCTATTATAAAATATCTCATTTCAATAAAAATCTTGCGTCCAAAAAATAAAAGGCCCAGGGCATAAGATTTTTGTTCCCAATATTCTCTTTTAACCTATCTCTGCCATAAGGGCAGACAACTGTTTGTTTCTAAGGAAAACACTGCTATAGTACTTTTTGACATTTTTGGAAACTGCTCCCTGCTCAGCAGGCGTCCGCCTCCTTGTAACGCCCCAAATTAGGAGTTAGCATATTAAGCAAATGTAGTCCGATTTATGTTCTGTCTCTTTGATATTTTGGCAGACATTCATGGTATTTACGGGTACATTGGTAAAATGAATTTTCGGATTGAGTCGGACAATATTAAGATAATTTTTAGTAATTTTTGGAGACTTC
>JANJEY010000005.1:7731694-7760059 GCA_024703695.1 Erythroxylum cataractarum | reverse complement strand
CTGGACAAAAGTTTCTTCATTTGACAAAACACAAAAGTGATCAGATTGGCTTTTGCAAAAATGAGGTCTGATATTTGCTGCTGCTACTTGATTCTTTATGGAACAAAAACTGATGCTCCAAATCAGATTGGCAGGTATGGAAAGCTTCAGTTTCATGCATTTGATTAGCTCTAACTAAACTTGATTTTGCTGATTAATTTGCTTCAGACTTTCGCTGATTTTTTCAACTCTGCACTTCTGGTTACTTTGTGCCTGGTTACTTCTTGCTAAGTAACTAATTGGAATCTTCATCTTCTTCTGCAGTTTTTCCTGCACTTTTTTGTTACGTTTTTCTTCAACACTTCAGGCTGCCCAAGACAACAAGATTCCAGTTATTCACTCTTATACTCGACCAAACCCATCGCGGACAAAACATATCCAACCTTTAAAATACCAAACAGGAGAAAGAGATAAACCAAAAATTTTAAAAAGACGCGATCTTTACCTAGAACCAGAAATTATTTGACAAACTAAAAACAGACATTATTTCGAAACATACCAATCAATCTAGCTTCGAAGACGAAGAAATAACACTTCTTGTTACCAAAAAGAGGCTCTCAAAGACCTGAGCTCTCAAGAAAGAAATGTTGAGACAAATGTTGGGGAAAGGTTGTTCTTACCGAATCAATACAAATGGCAGAGAAACGTTGGAAAAAAGAGACGATATCGTGAAGAGCAAGCAGACCTACTGAGCCAGAGACGAAAAGCGTGAGTGAGACGAGACCAAAAAGTGAAAAAAAGAGACGAGAGCGTGAAGAGGGAGAGAGAGCCACTAGGCGTGAGTGAGAGTAGACGATATGTGAGTGAGAGTTTCTAGTTGAGGGGAACATGAGAGAGGAATTTTCTAGTGGAAGGATAGGGACGAAGTTGTCTAAAACATTTTTGTTTATTGTATTTACCTAATGTTCTGAAATTCGGACCGGTCATCGAATCGGTGGCTTTACTGGTTACCGGTGTGACGTAATAATTATGCAATAATTATATTTAATTATATATAATATTAAAAATATTTAAAAAATTAAAATAAAAAAATTGTCGGACCGGTCCGACCGGTCAATTGACCGGTTTTGATAGGTTCACACCGAATCAATTGAAGACCGATTTTGAGACATAAACCAGGCCGAACTACTGACCGGTCGGACCGATCGGACAGGCCGGTCCAATCCAAATTTCAAAACCATGTATTTACCTATTCCGGATGTGTGTAAAATAGGTAAAGACAAGGTGATACGACCCTTGTCTATTCCCTTATATCCGAAAATTTTTATTCTTAATAATAGTTATTCTGTCGGGTTTTTTTAACAAACAACAAAATACCTAATTAGTAGGGGTAATAAAATACTTATTACCCCTCAATCAAATGGGCTGTCAACATCGGGAATTCCATCATAGCGTTGAAGACTTGAAGTCATTGCAGGACTATTTTATTACAAGAACGACGAAGCATTGTAAAAAAAGCCTACAGTTGCCATTAACTTTTCAGGAAGAACCAGGTGACAAGATCGGTTCTGTAACTTCAGGATTGCCAAACCCACTTCCAGATCATGGTTTTGATTTGACCCACGAAATGGCAACCAATCACGACGTACTTAAGTTGAAGCTCTATAAAGCTGCGCTACGAGGTGACTGGGACACTGCAAGGAGGATCTTCACGGATAAAAGTGCTCCGTTGTCGTTCACAACTGGGCTCACAGTCAAGAACGAGACTGCTCTCCATATTGCAGTTGGCACAGGCCATAGCAATATGTTCGTTGAAAAACTACTAGATATGCTGCCTGTGGCTGATGTAGCTTACCCTGACGTATTCAATAGCACTGCTCTTCACTTGGCAGCCATAGTTGGGAATCTTGAAGTAGTGAAAGTGTGAAACTCATGGTCCAGAAAAATCCAAGATTGCCACAGATGACGAACAGATCAAATATCTTACCAATTCATGAAGCTGCTAGGCATGACCACTTGGAAACGGTTCGTTACCTTCTAGACCGCAGTGAAGCTGCAGATCCGAGCTTGTTCTCTGGCCAACATGGCATCCAATTACTTAATCTTTTGATATTTGCTGATTCATACGGTTGGTACAGCTTTCTTGCCCTTAATTATAATCTAGCGAAGTTAAAGGTTTCTTATCCTTAATTGTAATCTAGCTAAGTTGCAAGTCAACGTGTGGAAATGCTTGAACAAGTTAAGTTGCTATTGTCATTGTCTGAGAATGTGTGAACAATTAGTTGATTAACTTTGACCCTTGGCGTGCTTTTCAGCTAACAATGGAATTACATATTGCATTGAATAGCTTTCAATTAGAAGCAAAGTGTGCTCATATTCTCCTGAGTAATGGGTTTAGAAATCCCCTAATTCGTTATGATACAGTTAAAGTTCTGGCTGCAGCTGCATAGTTCAAAACCCCTTCCAAGCCTCACTAACTTGTTCTCTATCGATTACCAGATATAGCATTGCAATTGCTTAGAAAACACCCTGAATTAGCAACACAAATGGACAGTGAACAAAGAACTGCCTTGGAGCTGCTGTCAAGAAAGCCTCAAGCATTCTACAGTGGTTACCAGGTAGGATTTTTTACCAGGTTAATCTATCAAAGGTGCCAAGATCCCAATTGCAGTTATGTATCTTTCACCTGGTTTAGACCACTGCAAAATGTTTATGACAAAAAGCTGACGCACTTGCAAGCACTTGAAATGGTGAAGATAATTTGTCAGAAAATTGTAGAGAATAGACAACCAGATTTTGAGGAAAAACTAAGGCGTCCAGCATTGGATGCTGCTAAACTGGGAATTCAAGAGATTGTAACACAGATTGTTAAGGCCTATCCATATGCGATTTGGCTAACTGATGACGAAAACCGCAATGTGATTCATTTGTCGGTTGAACACCGTCAAGAAAATGTGTACAATCTCTTGTATCAATTAAATTTGCAGAGGTATTTTGCGACTGGTTGTCTTCAGGGACGTAGTTCACGCAATTCCATCTTGCATTTGGCAGCAAATCTAAATCCATCGCACAGGGTTTCTGGTGCAGCCTTGCAGATGCAACGAGAGTTGCAATGGTTCAAAGTAACAACTAACTCCATTTTCACAATACGTCCCACAAACTCAGTATTTTGATTGTATATACTGTCTCTTTCCTTCAAATTCTAATATTCGTAATCTGACAGGAAGTGGAGAATGTCATTGAACCATCACTCAGGGAAAAGACAAATAATTATGGAGAAACTCCAAGACAGATGTTTTCCAGGCTGCACAAGGACTTGGCCCGGCAAGGTGAGAAATGGATGAAGGGCGCAGCTCAGTCGTGCTCAGTTGTAGCTGCCCTCATTGCCACAGTAGTATTTGCAGCTGCTTTCACTGTTCCAGGAGGCAATACAGACGGTAAAGGAATTCCCTTCTTTTTAAATGAACCATCTTTCATGGTTTTCGCAGCAGCAGATGCAATTGCTTTGTTCTCTTCAATAACTGCGGTATTCATGTTTTTGGGAATACTCACTTCACGCTACGACGAAGAAGATTTTCTCATATCACTACCAACGAAGCTCAGTATTGGTCTCATTACCTTATTCATATCTATAACGTCAATGGTGATTGCTTTTAGTGCGTCTCTGTATATAGTTCTCAATAATCGATCAAAGTTTCTGATCCCAATTATACTATTAGCTGCTATTTCAGCAGCCTCGTTTGCGTGGATACAGTTTCCTCTACTTGCTGAAGTAGCAAGCTCAACTTTTGGGAGAAGAATTTTTGGTCCACAAAGTAAAGAGGTGCTCTATGGGAGCAATGAAGATGACTTGGAAGCACTGTACTCCATGGCACCATCTGGATTGGCAGAAAACCAATCGCAGAGCACATGAACCTTGATACAAACAAAAGAGTTGGATCTGTAAGATTTGCATTCAAATTGATATTAGTCAGAGAAGGGCATGAAGATTTTGATGATAAAAAGTTGAAACATAATTTTTTTCTGATTTGAATTCTTGCAATTAGTGAATGAACGATAGATTTTCACCTCCACATCTTTCTCTTTGAAGCGACTAATAAGGTTGGAAGGTGACAGATTCAGGTTTTCTATTCATGTTCTCAGTAGCTTGCATGAGTGCATCTCCAAAGGTTTAACGCATGTGAAATTTGTTTTCAAGTTTAGACAACGACAATCCTACATAAGAAATTTGATAACTACTTTAAATACATGTTATATACCATAGAGGTCAGGAACTAATTCACGTCCGTCTCTCTTCCGAAGACCTTCCCTTCCTTTAAGCCTACAATTACTTTTCTGGTGTGTTCTCTTCTCTCCTTCTGTACCATCAATCTTGTCTACTACGTCTGTCCCTCGTCGTGCTTTGGTGGGGAATTTAATAAGTTGCTTGCACCCGTATAAATTGTTCCCAGGAGAACCAAAATCCTGTCTTTTATCCTCGGCTTTTCCTTATTCTATGTTTCTGTCAGCCTTTCAAATTTAGAATATCTATATGTTCTCTGATATTACTTTCTATTGAGTTCTTAAGGTTCAAGTTCTCGACTTCAAGCCCTTTTTCTACCAGAACCCAACTTAAAATATTTCATGTACCCACATATTGTCCTATGACATTGAAACAGACAAAACCAGAACAACAAAGCAGCCAATTTCTGTTTGGTTATTTTGGATTCTCTTGCAACATTTTATACTTAGAAGAGGAGAGCTTTATTCTCTATTACTAAATTCTTTTTAGTAAGTGCATGGAGTTTTCGATGATAACTTATTCTGATTTCAATTCACACAAGATACGAAGTTAAGAACAAAACACTCAAAGGATTTCATCCTCCACATCTTTCTTAGGCTTTCAAGTTCTTGGAATGGCAATATACATTCAACTCAGCCTTAATATCATCAGCTTTAGCGTCTTCAGGCAATAAAACGAAGGTGTTGTATTCATAGCTCCTCCTGCGGGACCAATAGCTCATCAGCCGATTCATCTTCTTCCTCTTCCCTGTGCTTTCCACTCCTTGTCAGGACTGCATCATCAATAGGATCTTACGTCCTCTTTGCTCAGTCCTGGAACTTCCTACCTCAATAGGTAAACGTCATCTTCCTCTTTGAAGCGTCAAATAAGGTTGGAAGGTGACAGGCTGAGGTTTTCGAATACCTGTTCATGTTCTCAGTAGCTAGCTGGACTGTGCATTTCGAAGCCCTGGGGGAAAGAACTCTAAAAATACACAAGGAGAAGGGGTTTAATGCACTTGAAATTTGTTTGCGAGCTTATGAATTCACAACCTTGTATCCAAAGCTCAGATTTCTTACCATCCTTAGAGACAGCGACTTCTTTCCCATTTTACATAAATGCTCATATGATTCTATGCAAATAATGTTTTTGGTTTTGAATGACTTTAGTTGGAAGGTTAGAATTTATGCAAACGTTGGTCTCAGACAAAAATTCCACATAAATAGACAGAACAATATATTGCTCATAGTTCTACTAGAAATCTTTACTCTTCACATGGATCAACTAAAAATTTATGGAAACCAAAAAGCCATTGATCTTTTTTTGTTTGGAACTTATCATAAATTGGTGAGCAACATATTGCAGAACAAAAAAAAAGATGGATTTACATGTTGAACAAGCTTTCCTTGGTTTTCTTTGTCGTCAACAAGACCCACCCTTTTTATTTATTTCCGTAATTATATTCTCCATAAGTTTCTATAGGGAGAAGGGCTCAATCCTCATTTAAAAATCAAATCTACTCAGCTAATTAGTGTACACTTACTCAAAAGGAATAGTTCAGTGATTATGATCCACACACCTAAACTTTTATGGGCAATGGTTCATATCATACATATTAACAAGGTTCAGGAATTCCCCCATAGCAGCAAAAGAATTTATAACTGTTAAAGCTTTTTGCTTTTTTCAGTAATGAAGCAAGTTACTGTTCGGTTTCTGAGTAATTATGTATATAACCAATGATTCATACATGTCAGTCACTACTCAACCAGTAACTTGCGACCTACAAGGATGGACTGAAGGATCCAGTAGTGTCTAGATCCCCTCTAAATCCACTGCTTCAGGTATCATTCAAAGGAACTGAGGGAACCAAGGAAAATTTGCAACCTGATAAAGCACTAACAGCAAGTAGGTTGGCGTTTATCCAAAAGAATGCAATACAAAAAGGCATGACTTAAGAGTGAAACCAAATACGGTGAGCATTTTATGCACACCAAAAGTTAGTTAGTCTGCCTTTCAATCTTAACCAATTGTTCACATGTCTAGTGCTTCTGCTGCTCAGTCGTACATCCCCTCTTGCTCCCAAATGTCCACAAGAAAATCAACCATTTCCTGTCAAATTTAATATGCAGGAAGTAAGCTTCAAATTCTTTAGCTTTTCGAGCCATATTCGCTCCAGAAAGTGTGTGCACAAAGAGAAAGGGAGAGAAAGAGCTCACAGAGAGAGGAATTGGCTGAGGGAATGGTTTGTTGCTCCCAAGTAAACTGTCATATGTTGCGTTCCAACTGCAGCAAAGCCATAATTTTTTAAGCTTGCAAGGACAATGAATGCTGACAAGATAACCAGAAACTCCTTAATGACAGAGAACCAGAAACACCTTAATGACAGAAAAAAAGCCAAAGGTTGATCAAGTTCTATTTAGTCTAACTCATAGTGTCATTTATCGAAGAATATTCAAGAAAGATCAATGATTGTAATAATCTGAAGAAGACTTCTCCATACCTTACATGTAAAAAGACAACAAAACTCAGACAGTTATGTTGACTCCAAAACTATGGACGAATTTCACAATTTCTACAATTCGCTCTTTTCATCTCAACATGTTCTATTCAATCTTTTGATATAGGATTAAAACATTAGGAATCATTATGGTTGACCCTTTTTCATCTCAGTCCTAATATTTTGAAAACTATTGCTGTCCCCTTTGCAATATTGTTTAGCTATCACACAATCCCCTCCATCATATGCTGTTAGTTTGTCATCTATTCTTTTTACTCAACATGACATAGTATTAGAATTCTTAAGTTTCAACACAACACTGTTTTGAAGATATGAATGAACAGAAAATGGAATGGCTTGTATGATAGCTAAACAATCTTATGAGGAGGTAAATGAGAGTTTTAAAAATATAAATATTGAAATAAAAAAAATCAAACCACAAGAGGTTCCAGTGTAATTAACCCTTGATATGAAGTATCAACATAGAAAATGAGACCAAATACATTATCCTCTACATTTTAACGCATTTAAGTTACTGCATATGAATTCAGGTTTTATAGAATGTTCGTCCATATTTTGAGAATTTTGTCAAATCTGAAAATTTATATGAGAACTTTAAAATTATTGAATTAGCAATTTTAATAGTTTCCCTAACCTTACCACGAGAAGTTTCTTACAGAAAAAATGTCAATAAATAAGCAAAAAAAACCATCTGCATATTAACACATGGTTGATTGTGAAAGTATAGTTATAACGCAATTTGCCTTTTTACTTAAAAAACAAAGCATTAACTGCAAAGCAGATGTAGTGGGTAATGGAGAAGACTAAGGCTAATCAAGATTGTGTACTTAGTGAACCATAATAAAGCACTGATGGGTTCACTTATGACACATAAGAGTATATCAAATGACTAATTAATACATGACAGAGCCTCAAACAACTTAAAAGCAACTTACTTCAATTTGGGTTCTCGAGACTGTTTCGCCTGGTTCCCAGACCTTGTATTTCCTACCCACTGCTGTCTTGTCTGAGCCCACAGCAGAAGGCCTGCAATCAAAAGTCACAACCATATCGTTTAGCTGAATACTCCACAGCAATTAGGGAATAAAGAATACAACATGGGACCAAGCAAGCAGAACTTTTAGATAAAATAAAATGCTATGCAGAGGGTTAACAGCAGCTTTTAGAATTTAGCCAGTAAGTGCTTAGCATAGATAAAGCGCATAGAACTCTTAGAGATGATAACCCGTTGAAGTCAAGTACAACACAAGAAGTAACAAGAACTTACCATGATTTACGAACTCAGAAGGAATGTTTCCACAGCCAGTGCCACCATGTGGATCAAGAGTCTGGTTAACTGTGCTGATTGATGAAATGCTTCCCTGTGACGGAGCTGCACTATTGTCCATATCACAAGTGCTTGTAGTCCAGAAATCTTCAGATATGCTAGGCTTTTTAACTGTTGGTCCTTGGGTTTTTGAACCTTTTGATGGTTCCACTGAAGTAATTAGTTTCGGCTTATTACAGCATCCAAGACAAGCACTGTACTGTTACAAATCACATACAGTCATATAACTGGCAGATAGCAGCAACAACGAACAGATAAAGCAACGTCATATAGATAAAGATACAAGGATAAACATGAAAACTGCATACACACTTTGTTTTGGAGATTGAAACATAAAAGCCATCCAGATGCAGTAGGAAAAACAGTTTATTTATGCTGCAAGTCAAATAGAGCTGTCTCACAACTTAGGATGGAAGTGTTTCAACTTGTAACTTCAATATTACCAAAGCAATTTCTCACCTCTACTCCCCCCAATTACAAGATTAAGATGTGGTTATAAACGGCAGCTCTTACAATCTAGGTCCTGAAGTAGCCTGGTTAACCTATATTGGAATCTATGACAAACATAAGATGGAACGTAGTAACTATTACATAATAGCAGTAATTAAAGAACGCAGAGATTTGTTATTGAAAGTTCAAGGTATGATAGGACTATCCAAGTTGTCACAAGTAGACTAAAAGGAAGAATTCTTGACAATGTCAAGATGTCACTGCAGAAATTACTTGTCTGCAAAATTCAATAGAATAATTCCTTGTCTCACGTGTCATGTTCTTGTAATGTTAAAACATTTTGATTTGGAATCCAACTCAAGGACAGGCGGGCAATGAAATGTCTAGCAACCAACCAAAGTTAACATAAATGACAAAAGCAGCATGAATCTTTCAATATTGATCATTCTAGCTTAACCAAAAATCTTTGCTTAGCTTGCTGTGCCTTCATACTAGACAAAACCACAAGGTTCTACTTATTTTGATACAAAACTTGATCTTCTATAGCACTTCTATTATCCAATTAAAGGAACCAAAAGTAAGATCTGGTAGCCACAGAACTAAGCAATCAACTTCATCAAATTCATTTGCACAAGATTTCCGAGTGAAGCCCAACTTTTTCAGTAACTTAAAGTCCAAAATCCCGCAAGTAAAAAACAAAAAATCCTTTCTGCACTAGTTTCTCAGGAGACAAACAAAGCGAATCAATCAAGTCATGTAAACCCCAACTAACATACGATCAAATTACGTTTAATTCGCAAACAAGGAATCGAAAAACCCCAGAAGAAACCAAACCCAGAAGCATCTCAAGAATTACTCCAAACCCAAGAGCGCGAATCCAAAAAGCTTACCCCATGCATGCAGTATCTGAACAACACAAAAGGTCTTATCTTTAAGATCGTCGAGCGATTCTTGAGGAAAGAACCTAATCCAAATGAAACCCAGTTCAAAAATGGAGAGACTAAATAAGAATTTAAAGAGAAAACCAAGAGCGTGAAACCAAATTAGGCGAACGAAGACCCAGACTTTGTCATCTTTTTACCTGTGAAAATATGGGTCAAAGCAATCTCGCTTCTAGCTCAATAGCTCATGCGTTTTTTTCCTCTCTCTCTCTCTCTCTCTCTGCCCGCGTTACATGATTTAGGAATTAGGATTGGGCCATTTCCTGATATTGTTTGTAAAAATCTCATATTTAAGGTTAAATTTTGGTCGTTAATTAGGGGTATTCGTTTCGAATTAGTGTTTTAAGTATTTTGGTAGGAGAATTATGGTTCATTAAGGATGATTTAACTTTTGCGTGGGATCACGATTTTCGATAGGCTGTGATTGAATATGATAGTATAGAGGCAGTGCTGAGTGCTGACGGCAATTTGTGATATTATCTCTTCACATTCTTTATCGATTTTGGTTGTAAATATTCAAGCTTTACTTACTAGAAATTGGAGTTGTTCTATTCGACATGTGATTCGCGAAAGTAATTTTGTAGCAGATTATTTGGTTAAATTGGGTCATGGTATTTCTTCAAATTTCAAGTTTGGGACGATATTCCTAAAACCTCTCCTTGATTATATTGGTTGATGCCTGCCGTATTTTTTTTATGAGGTAGTTTTGATTTTCTCTTAGTTGTAAAAAAAAATGTTAAATATAATAAAATTATCATATAATAAAATTTTGAAATAAAAATTAATAAGACTATATTTATTTCTAAAAAAGTTAATATCTAATTAAAAAATTAGGGTATGTTGAATTTAATTGACAAATTAATTTGTTTTTAATAATAAAAATATTAAAATAAAACAACTAAAAATTAACTCATAGTTAAATCAATTCAATTTTTTATTGACAGAAACTTTAATTATTATTTTTTATAAAAACATATTTATAATTATCATTTTTTATGTGTACAAAGTGATATGTACAGTGATAAATCATATACTTACTATATATAATTATATCAAACATATAACTTTTGGCGTACATTCTTTTTTTTTTTTGTACATTAGAGGCAAAATAGAAGTTAAGGACGAATAAAGGCGATCTCATGCGCATCAGTGCGTAATAAATAAAGCATTTCAGACGGGGAGTAGGCCACACACATCGCCGCGTACCGTACTCGAGCCCAGACGAGCCAAGAAGTCAGCGCACTGATTACCTTCACGAAAAACATGAGTTAAAGTAAAACACGGGAGGTCGCCGAGGTGAGCACGCGTATCCGAGATCAAGCTTGCAAGAGGATGGAAGGCGAGGACATTCGGGGTGGAGGCTAAGCAACGGAGCGCTTCCAAAGAGTCAGACTCCACGACCAGGCTTTTTAAATACTCCTATCTTTCTAAAGTTTAAAGCATTTGATTGTTGAAGTTAAATCTTATGCTAATGCTTAAACTTTTCTCTCTAACTAGATCCAAACCAATCATGTCTCCATTGCCAAAGATTGATGCTTAGTGAGCCAAAAACGAATTTGTCAACTCCAACTAGCAATTCATCAATCAATTAAATGAGTCTAAACTGAAATATAATAAACATAAAGAGACTGCAAGTCAGAAAATGGACCGAACAGTTTGAGATTAACCGATGAATGAGTTCGGAAATCTAAGATGGCAAACGAGAGTGATGATGAAGAAGAGATGACGAGGAGGCGAGGTTTCTTAGCTTCAATGTCGTTGATCACAGTATAGTATATACAACTTCGACATTAAAGAATATTATTTTATCACATTAACGAAATAATATAAGAGAAAATCGGAATTCAGGGTAGAGCGATTTAAAATCTTATCATTTGGATCAATCACATTAATTTTAGGATAAATTGAAAATTTCTGTTTTTGTTCATGCCCAGCGACTATAAATGAATAGAAAAAGGATTAGTCATTGATGCATAATCATGAAAAACTCAAAATCCTTAATATCTACTCCAATTTGATAAGGGTTTAATTTGTCTCCTTTTCGGTGTTCTCAATTTTGTACCATAAATGAATTTTGTATCATCGAATTTTAGAGGGTTAATTACAAAAAAAACTCAAATTTTACTCAATTTTATAATTATATCTCGAATTTCAAAACGTGACAATGAGATGTTCAACTTTCAATTTTTTTCAATAACAAGTGGATGTTAATATTTTTGTTAACGTTGTTGAAATGACTTGTTATATAAGACGGAAATCTCAAACACTTATACACGTCAAAATTAATTAAGTATAACTAAAATAGGTCATTTTGTGATTGAAATTCTTGAATCAAACTCATTCCTAAATTGTTGAAATTGAAAACCTTAATTAAGTTTTTTGCATATAAAGAAAGACAATTTAGGATGACAAATTAAGATTTCATTCATATTATTAGAAATTGTGTTATTGTTCTCTCACAAAGTATGATTGAGTGTCGTTATCATCTCACACCAGTATGACAAAATTTGATTTGGAGAATTTCATCCCAAAATGACATAGTTTAATTAAATTTAATTAAGTCTGACTAGTATAAGTATTTAGGATGAAAATAATGTCAATAATGTTAACAGAAATACTAATGTCATGCTAGAATTAATAAATTTGAAATTTTGAGTATTTTAATAGCGAAATTTTTAAGTTCAGACTATAATCACAAAATTAAGTAAAGTTTGAATTTTTTATAATTAACCCAATTTTAGATTATACTAACTACACTAATTATTACCCTAAAATATTAACTCAAATTTGAAGGACTTAATTAGGAAAATATTTTTAAACATATAATATTTATGAAACTGGTATTATCTACAAATAAAATATTTTATTATTAAATTTAATAAATAAATTATTAAGTCAAATTTTGAAATTTTTTCAAATTTAATGTATTTTAGTTATATAAAAATTGATATACTATTTTATATTCAATCTTGCTGTTATAAATATAAATATACAAATTATAAAATTTATATGCAATATTTAGACTCTTAAAACCACTATATTTTCTAACCATGATCCTTTCTTTTTTTCATTCTATCCATATAGCTTGTGGAAATGCTCAAAGAATTTGTAATCCAACAGCTTCAAAGTTGAGTAGTAAAGAAAAATAATGGAGGAGGAACTCCAAAGCAAATGTTCTGCGTCTGCACAAGGTGAGAAATGGTGAAGGGCTAAGCTCAGTCATGCTCAGCTGTAACTGCACTCATTGACACAGTGGAGAAGAAACCATCTTTTTCATGATTTCTCTTCAAGAGCTGTGATGTTCATGTTTCTGGGAATAATCACTTCACGCTTTCACGAAGAAGATCTTCTGACATCACTACCAAAATGAAGCTCGAGCACTGGGTAGAGCTCATAAATCTTCATCTTGGATTGGTTATTCATGAAATAATTTTTTTGTTGTTAGAAAATTTCTGGTCTTATGTAACACTCAATGTGATTGGAATCAAAAGCTTTTGTTGTTGGCCCATCACATTTACCTTCGAAGAAAAAGATGAAATCAACATATCTTAGATCCCTTTGTCCCTTTCTATCTCACTGTCAAATTTCTATCATCAACCACCACTTAGTGTATAATATGGAAAAACTAAACATTCAATTAAAAATGTGTAATCATAGCAGCCTCTTTAACAAAAAAAAGATAAATAAAAAAGTCTCTTTATTATAAAATAGGAACTAAAAAAAATGTTAATTATAAAAAACTCTTCTAACTTTACTTCATTTTATAACTCTAACTAAAAAAAAACAATTAAATACTTAAATTTTCAATTTTTTTCAATTCTAACCCAACGTTAATATTTATGTTAATGTTATTGATGTAGTTTGTCACATAAGACAGCAATTATAAATACTTATACATGTCAAATTTAATTAAGTTTAACTAACTATATCATTTTGTGATTGAAATCCCTAAATCAAACCCATTGTCTAAATGGTTGGAATTGAAACCTTTAATCAGTTCGTTCTCGTACAAAAAGAAAGAAGGCTTAGGATAACAAATTGATATTTCATTTAGATTGCTAGAAAATGTTTTGTTGTCTTCTTGCACCAACATGGCAAAATGTTGTTGTCGGCTCGCACCAAGATGACAAAGTTTGATTTAAAGATTTCAATCCCAAAATGACATAGTTTAATTAAACTTAATTAAGTCTAAAGTATATAAGTGTTTAAAGTTTCTATCTTATGTGGCAAGACACATCAACAATGTTAACATAAATATTAACATTGAATTATAATTAAAAAAAATTGAAAGTTTGAATATTTAATTATAATTTTTTAAGTTTGGAATATAATTACAAAATTAAGTAAAGTTTATAATTTTTTTGTAATTAATCCCCAAAAAAATGACAATTTTTTAAAGGATGACTTTTACTCAAAATAATATCATTTATGCTTAAAATTTTTAAGATTTTAAATTGAGTCAGCCCTAATTTAAAGTTCAGGCCGAATAGATATGTAAACCCTATTTGACAATCAACTGATTGCATTAGCTGATAGCTAATAATTGATTATGGCCCTGTTTGGTAAATAACAGATTGCGTTAACTGTTAGCTAATTTTATCAACGGTTAGCTGATAACTGATTCTATCAACCGATTTGATCAGCGGATAACATCAGCTGTTTATTAAAGATGTTTGATAAAATTAATTATTTAGTATTAGTTGTTTCCATGTAAAATGAATTATGAGGGTATAATTTAAAAAATTTATAAGGGCATGAATATTGTATTTCTTAATATTTTGTTGAATATTTTTATAAAAATTTATATTTATATATTTAATTTTATAAAAATTAAGTTTATAACTTTAATAAAAAACATAATGATGATGATGATGATGATGATAATCCAACGTTAAATTATCTATTAATATGAATGATGCAGCGGGCTACATCATATTAGTATTTGCATATTATATGTATGAATTTTATTATTTAATAAATTAAAAATATCTATGATTATAGTATGACACAAATATGATATATAGTAGTTATATACTAAAAATATTAATTTGATGTGACACTTTATGGTCAAAACATAATATTATGACATTTTTAAATGTAAACTAAGGTTATAAAATTAAATAAAGATTAAAAAATTTTAATTAACCCCTTTATTATATTCTTCCAAATTTCACGACATAATTGTTTGATTAAAAAAAAAGAGCCAACTTTGAAAACATATAGAGCATAAGAAGAGAGCAAAGTGGATGACAATATTGTTATAAGACAAACAACTAACTCCAGAAGTTCATTTTATGGAACTTTTAAAAATTAGCTTATTATGGTTAAATAAGCTAACTAATAAGTCATTCACTAAACGTATCAATAGCTTTTTAAGATGGTCAAAAAGTTATCTTTTAATTAATAAACTAAAATCAACTGAAAAGTTATTTGCGAAATACCTTCTATATCAACTGATTTGATTAGCAGATTACATTATCTGTTTGTCATTTAATGTTTGGTAAAATTAGTTGTTTAGTATTAGTTGTTTATGTGTAAAATGATTTATGAGGACATGATTTTTTTAAAAAAATTATAAGAGTAGGAATATTATATATCTTAATATTTCGTTGAATATTTTTTATAAAAATTTAGATTTTAGATATTTAAGTCTACAAAAATTAAGTTTATAACTTTATATAAAAACATATAATAATAATAATAACAACAACAACAACAAAATCTAATACTAATAATAATAATAATAATAATAATAATAATATCAACAACAAAATCTAAACCCAGAAAGCAAAATCCATGGTTAAACACAAAAAATATTACAAGAACATCTATTAAAAAATTCCTTAATCTATCACCAACAAAGTATGAAATTGGGAATCCTACGTGCAGAGATGGCTAGCAACACTAAGACCACCCCAACCAGAGCCAACGACGACACCTTAACTTTCTCATTGCAACTGTCTCCATTACGAGCATTCACTTGTCAGGTAAGTGTTATGGAGCAAATCTTATCTTTAGTTTTATACCTTGTGTTATCTACCATAAAAGATGGGTCGATAAACTTCTAACAAGACATCATCTTTTTCCTATCTTTCTGTCTAAACAACAAACTCAACTGTTACCCAACTCAACTACTACTTCATGCCAAGTCACCACCTTACATGACTACGGTTAGCAATAAATGATAATTAAAATCAACCAAAAATTGAGGGTAGAATAGTCATCGCTAAACAACTAATTTAGTTATTTAGTCCAAAACATTTTAGATCTAGAGTTTTTCACAAATTAACTTATTGGGTTGAATCAGTCAATTTAACTAGTCAATAATTAAACAAATTAAATAATTTCTTGATAAAGTTAATTAGCTTATTTTGATTAATCAGCTGCAAAATAACTGACCAGTCAATAACTAAACGGGCGCTAATCCCTATCTTATCCACACAAGAGAAGAGACATATTTACGGTTATGAGAAGCCTGGTTTGGGTCAAACTTGTTGGCTTACCTAGACAACTTGCCCACTTGCATTAGCTTGTTTCATGCACTAGTCGTTACATTGAGTGGTCCATTTGTTTTACCCGTCACGGCGTACGGATTTTGAATCTGTAAGCTTAGCCTTAGTTGATTGTTTTATTTCGAAATCATCCTTTCCTTTTAAAATTTTTCTTAAGCATGTTCTTGACGTGGCCGATTCTTTGTTCCAATTAACTTGTTTCATCGTATTCATGACAAAACAGAGTTGAATTAAAGTTAATTGTCGTATTTGTGATGGAACATGATTGGAATAGGTTAATTGGAATAAACCAACTTAAAATAGTTCTTAACTAATCAATTCAATTTTAGTTTTATTATAAAATATTGTTCAAACTCATTATTTATCTCTACTTATAAAAAGAGAAAATTCATCTTTATTTTCATTATTTTTCTAGTTTTGATATAAAGTTTTCATTTTTAATTAATTTTGAAAAGATTGACTAATTAAATTTTTGTGTTTTAAATCACAGATTTAGATCCATTTGAAGTATTTATACTTTTTTTTTGGCTAAGTAAATTGTAATTATTTTTATTAAGCATCAAAACCTATAATTTATATGCAATTGGTGCAATACCTAATTTATTGCTAACAATAATATTTCGTTAATATGGAAAATTTAGAAAGGTTAAGTAATAAGCAATATTATCTCTAATTAATGAAGAAGATAACCAATTTATTAAATTAAGTTAAATTATTTTCTATAATATGACAAAGTAACAACTAATAATAATAAATGGAAAAAAAGAATCCAAAAAAATAAAATTTCTAGAATATCCGCTAATATTTGTCATCCACACGCTATTTTTGAAAAATCTTTTTAGCAATTATAAATTGACAATTTAATATGGAGAAATACAGAGCTTTGCCAATTACTTGCATTAAAAAATTCAGAATTTGGACAAAACTCTAATATTTACACAAAAAACACCACAAAATATTTTAAAAAAAACTAATAATCTAGTTGACTAAATTACTCAGGTCAAAATGAGCATTCCATTCTGTGAACTCTGTCCCTGAGAATTCCACTGTACAAAGCAACCCTGTTATCTGGCAATTTCTTGATTTGATCTCTGCAAGTTCTTTCAAATCCTGGAACTGGGTTTTCTTTCTCTTTCCCTACGATCAAGTATTTCTCCATCTTTTTCCTGTACTCTTTTCCATTCCCTTTTGTGTCCTTCACATTGTCTGCAAATCGCACTCTTTTCTTCTTCTTCTTCTTCTTACCCTCTGAACAGAGCAAAAACAGAGACAGAGCTAAGTAACAGAGACAGAGCTAAGTTCCCAGAAAGATCAAAACTTTTTCTAGTTTTGGCAAGAAGAAGGAAAACCCATGTACCTGTGCACAAGCAAGAGCGCAAGTTGTTGGCTGAAGATTCAGAATCGTCATTCTTGGAGAGGTGGGTGAGACTTTTCTGCTTGGAAAAAGCAAGATAAAGTGCTGTACTGGAGACTACCATGGCGGTGGCGAAGACCAAACCTTGGGAGCTTAGAATAGACGCCATGTTAAAACAACAGAAGCAAACACAGTACAAAACAAACTTACAAGAGAGAGAGAGAGGAGAAACAGAGCATGAGAAAGTTCAATGTATGGGCACGAAGTGGTTGGGTTAGTTTGGTTTGTACAAGTTGGTTATGTGCAGTGAGATTCCGCGGGGCTTATCATTATTATATATAATGGAGGTCTTTACGGTCTGGACTTTTCTTATGGCTTATCGAGTTTGAAGAGTGTGAACGTGATTTGTTTCTCTAGGATTTGTTTGTTCGTAAGTTGTGACCCACACGCAAAAGGCAATGGAAAAGAAAGGTGAAAGAAGCCGGAGAAAGGAATAGGACCGTCGAAGGCGGGTGAGGTTTGTTCGGGGTCAAATCAAAATGGGGTTATGAAAAAGGAGTTTTTGGTCAAACTTTGTATCATCAACTTTGAAGAGTATCTCACCACATGAAAAAAGTTATAATCAAAATAAGAATAACCATCTAAAAGTTAAAATTCAACTACCATTTTTATGAACTAAGTTTTATGGGATAAGTTAGAAGATTCATTTTTCTACTATATATATATCCTTTCTCACTTTTATCAATCCCAAGTTTAGAAATTTGTAAGTTTGTGAATCCAAAGAATAGTCCGATGTATCATTAAATTAATGTGTAAAACCTAATCATTGATGGGTGCAAGTGCAAGAGATATTTCTGACATCTCTCTCGAGCCTCGACCACACGTCCACAAGACATTATGTTTTCTAGTCTTGCTTTACTATACTTTTTTTTTTTTTCCGGTGTAAACCGTTCGGTTTTCGACACCACACGAGTGTTCGACTAATCAGGACTCACCACAGAAGCTTGCACTAAGCGATAAATGGCATTAAAGGACCTCCAACTGGACCAGTCACACAGCTAGAGACATGAATGTCGCATGAGCTTCCTCCCTTCCACTTGGACACCAAAGGATCAGCTCCACGTGTCGTGTCAGATATGGATTTGACTCAATAATTCACAAGACCAGAACTCTATGAAGAGATGGCATCTGCCAAGTGTCTTGTCGGGTTAAAATGTTTCATCTCCCAAAGTGTCGTACGATGCTGTGAAGGTACACATAAGTTTCCCCACCAGAATTGGACTCCGAGAAGCGCCCGAAAACGCCGATGGGGACCGACCCTTTTGGCCTTTTAAGGTTATACTCACGCACGCTTAACGATCACAGGATCTCCGAGCTGATAAAGATAAAGAACCTGTGCATGTCAATCAATTCTCGCGGACACGTAGAAGCAAATGTTAGAATCTCTTCTGCTCTTGCACTGCCAAGTGTAGAATAAACACTAGCCGACTATGAATTGGCTCGTTTTACATAAAGAAAAGGACAAAGCTAAGCCCAAACTTGTGCATGGTTTGTAAGGTTCGTGAACCCTTCTCGATGAGTGTCGCTGTTGCATAAAAAAGCTCCCATTGGAACGTGTTTCATGTACCTGTAATTAATGGTTTCCATGACCTTGAACGTGATTTAGACACGAAATTCCAATGTAATGATTCCTAACGACTAGATCCTTTGTCTTCCTTACCAGTTTCCTTTTATTTTTGGATTTGCACGCCTCTTGTTTCCTGAGCATATTTGGCTTCTTCTATCACGTGCGTTCTAAGTAATGCCTCAGTTTATATACATTCAAGTACAGTTATAGGATCAAGTGATTGGCTACTTGTCCCGTAGTTCTGGATAAACAAGTGTTCAGAGTTGAGAGTAAGAGACTCATCCAAGAAAATTCTATGTGCGTTCAACTCGTAATTGAGTACTTAACAACGATTAACACAAGCTATCATCATATGATTAATACACAGATACAAAAAGTAGCAGAAACACGAGTTCGGATCAGTCAGCATCAGTTATCACACAAAAGCATCAATACATCTCGGTAAATCCTGAACTAAGCATACTGCGAGAACATTAAAAAGAAAAGCAGAACACGGCAAACCAACTTCACGGGATCAGGAAATGCTTTTACTTATTTTTTTGCTAATCATAATAATTCAAACACAAACAGGAACGAGGAGAGTTGCTATGTTCTTGTGGACGGGGTTTGAGTTCCTGTTAAGTTGTAAGGATAGGTGGGAGGTAATCAGACTTGGTGCCAAGAACTCGTGCTTTAGTATCTGGGATGCACTCAGTTCCAGGCAGCTCTGTTACATCTCCTTCATTGGTGACTGCAATAGGATATCGGAGTAAATGACCGGGAAGGTCATGCTCGAGGGTCTCACTTGAAAACAGGTCCCAGTATTTATCAGCAATTTGGTTCACCTTCCTGACACATTCTTCATTTTCTGGATGAGTGAAGGTGTCATCGAGCATTCCAAGGTGCTCATACCATAAAGCCATGCGGAAACCATGGACTTGACCTCGTGCCGGTTGCCTGGCTGCCAAGTGATATGGTTGGTAGGCTCCCATAGCTATTTCCGAGTCTCGTGCACCATCCATTGACCTCTGGTTAATGTTGGCAGATCCAACAATGATATATTCGTCGTCAACTGCAGAAGCCATATTTCGAAATCATTAAACTGAATTCTAAGCAAAAAAGAAATGATACAAGTCTGAAGGAACAAGATGTACGACAGTGATTCCAGAGTTAAATATCCTAAGAAAAATTATTTTCAATTCCTATCTAAGATGTATTCCTAATTATATGCACTTTGCAGACATCCTATGAAAGCCTTAAAAGATCTCCAGCTATAGGTTGTCGGTGCAATAGCACAGAACAATAGCAAGATTGAAGCCACAAACCAACTGAGGTGGATCAGGTAAACATTCAGCAACAAGAGAAGTCAATGCAATCACTCACCAATCATCATCTTTGCATGAACATAAATCATGAAACGACGAGCCTCCTGAGCCCTTATATAATCAGAATCAGGTTCTGGTTTTTCTGATGGCTCATATTCTCCCTGCTTCTTCACCTCACGATTGCCAAGGCAAAAGAATGTCAGGTAGTTTCGAGGATCATCATCAATTCCCTTGGCTCTAAGCGCCTGCACCACATCTTTATACATCATGTCCATCGTCCTCCTCTGCCAATCTAATATTGCCTGCACTGACCCACTTTCTGGGATTCCTTCAGGCCACAATGGGACAACAACATATACTCTGAACGTCTCCCCTGCCTCAATCTTGCTGACTATCTTAAGTGAAAGTTCCTTGGGAATTACATGCAAAGCATTAATCTCCTCGGGTTTAATGCCATCAGGATTCCATGCAAAAGAACTTCCAAGAAAATACTGGTTTTCAATGTAGATGAAATTCTTTGCACGGCGAATAGCATTAATATAGGCATCTTGAATGCTTCGGTCAATAATATTATCTTTCCCACTGACAAGCCCAGCTCTTGCAGCATCTTCAGGTGTCTCAGGGAAACCAAATGCAGCACCACCATCAATGGATCTAAACAATTGGACATTCCATGACTCACGATCATCAGGATACATAACTGGAGATGGGGGGATGATGACATTTTCCAGCTCTCTCAGCTTAACAAGTAGATCTTTACCACCTTGTTTTCTCCATCTCTGCTCAAAGTTAAACAAGACATCCCAAGCAATAGGTCCTTCAAGCCTGGAGTGGATGTCATGCCAAGGTTCTCTTGGACCACCTTTTGTGATTGCAGCCCCAGTAAAGTTGGGCTGATGGAAATCATCATGGTGTGCAGTGTCCAATGTCCTGAATAAGGTATGGAAGGGAGTGTCATATCTGCCATCACATAGATCAATACCCCCAACAAAACTAACAATTCTTCTCTTTTCTGGATTTCCATTAGGCAATGAACTGTCAACCACCACAATCTTTTGGTGATGAGTAAACATGGTAGAGATCTGCAGATCCTGAACTATGCTTCCACCATCATCAGGATTTCGAGGGCACAAGACACAGTGGACATCAGTGTCTCGGAAAAACTGTTCAGTTTCTTCATCATGGGTCGCCATCAGTCCATCCTTTTTCAGTAATCCAACAGAGGTTCTATCATCCCAAACAAGCATAAGGACTCTAACACCTTCACTTGCCTTCTTCTTCAAAAGCTCACCAAGAGTGATATCTCCTCCAGGCTTTGGCCTCCTAGAATCCCTTATCAAGGTTATTTCAGTGTAAACAGACCAGCCAGTGATATAGATCAAGTGTTTGGCATTTGTGATGGCATCAAAAACATCTTCCCAACATCTGTGGGGCTCATAGTACTTTCCGCCATCAAGAGGGATCTTTGGGATAAATTTATCTGGGATATGAGCATCTTGGTACAGAGAAACCTTACATCCCTGTCTCTGTGAGTAGAATGTGTAAGGTACCCCAGGAAATTTAGGACTTCTGACGCCCCGACCAAAATTACGGTCCTTTGTAACGTCAAAGAACTGTAGCTTCACATGAATTTTAGAGCCTCCATGAATAGGGTTCTTATCTTCATCCAAAATCTCAACCCACCTATCGATTTCTTCCCCATCCAAAAGTTCTTCAACAGGGACATATGCTCTTCCAATTAACGTTGCTCCGATGGGGTTATCATCCTTGACAGTGAATATGACGTTTGCAGCCAAATGAGCAGCGTAAATATGAAATGACTCATACCATCTAGGATTTGTACGCTCATTTTCAAGTATTCTGGTTCTCCCAACTCTAGCCTTTTCCAAATCGATAGTAGCATAGAGTTTACTAATTCCACTACCAACACCAACAGTTTCCTGAATGTTTTCCATGAGCTGCAAGGAAAAGCCTTCAATAAGCTATAAAGGGTAGACAAAGGAAGTACCAGGTGGAATTCAAGTTAGATACCATTCGACGAGAGCAGTTGGATAAATCCTTTGGTACGACCAAACACTAAATATACAATCTACCACAAGATATATGTAACTTAATGAGGCGAGAAAGTTCTCCAGCCTTTCAGTAAGGTTTAATATGCAGACCAAACAGGTACAAACAAAACCAAGAAGAGTAAATTCATGTAACACATCTTTATGTCTTGCACAGAAGAAATGAAAATATGCAATTTGATTTACACTCCTGTTCACAAACAAAAACATTTTCTGTGTACGCAGAAGCTAATGATCATTGTATCATGTACAAGAACATTATATGAAGTCCAACAGAACTCATTACACAAAGACAAATGAATTTACAGAGAAGCCTATGGGGATGTGATGCTTCAAAAGGCAAAACAACAATTACGGTACAATCCAATAGTGCAATGTTAAAGATGGTAAAGGAACGTAGAGAATCACATCAATATTGAACTTCTAGCATCGGTATTATTTTTTTAAAAAAAATTCCGATAATAAAGGCAAAAAAGCAGTTCAGATTGCAAGACAATATTTATAAGATTAAAAATATGTTTAAAGTTCAAAAAGGATAAACTGGAAAAAGAATCCTGAGGTTTAACATCAACACAGATATTTTTGAACATGATAACAGTTTGAAAAACAATAACACTTCTACATCAACCTCATTATGCAAGTCTTTTTCCATCTTGAGAAGGAATGCCAAAAGGGTTCTTGAAAACACTGTCAGCGAACAAAAAGAAGTCACCTTTGAGCACAAAACAATTACTCGAGTATTAAGCAGCTCATCACCCATTGCACAAACAAGGACCTCTGTTCTCAAAAAGAAATTGTAATAATCAACCAGAGAAACTAAGTAATTTCTGTCATAATAAATAAACCCCAAAAAAGGGCCAGAAAATGACGAAATCTACCAAACAAAGAAATAAAAAGGAAAGAAACATGTTACTAATTTCCACAAAAAAAGAAATAGACTACATAAAGTATGCTAGACAGCACCATTATCTTTGCAGAATATTTCTCACTCAAGTCCAAACAAATCACAGATTAAAACTAACGATTATATAGACAACAAATAGCATTAACTGATTCAGATCGACTAAAAGAAACCGAAAACAACAAATAAAATTTATACCTTCCTGAAGAAGTGGGGTCGTCCTCCACTTTCAATCTTATCCACCTCATAGATCGTGGCGTGCAGAGTCCCGTGAAGCAATATTTGCGCCATTTTTCACCTGTAATATCCTAAAAATAAATCAATCCATCGAAGCACACAATCCCATGATCATACACGCTAGGAATACATCCACTTGTGTGTGCACGTCTGTGACTGTGATTTAATACTCTTTGCGTAGAAAAGGTCAACGTAAAAGATCACTCTTTACATCTACTTTTCCTTCTAAGTTCGTAGCAATGAATTAACAGTACTGAGTAAGATCAGTTGATAAAAGATTAGAACTCTTCTGAAACTTGGCACCGAACAACTAAAAAGAAAAAGAAAATACCCAGAAAAGAAAACACAAAATGGATGATGATGGTCGTTCTACGCCTTAGTTTCGTGCATTGAACTAGCAGCACAGGTTAAGATCAGTTCATAAAAATATCAAAACTTTTTCTGAAACTACACACCAGAAAGGAAAAGGAGAAAACACCCAGAAAAGATAACACAGAAAGGATGATGATGATGAACAGTTTCACGGTAAATTATCTTCGAACCCACAGATTTGAGATCACTCAGGTGTCAAAGTAGAAAAGAAGATCCGCAACAGTACCTTCACTCAAAGAGACACAGCTGGAAAACAAGATCTGTGATCCGATGAAGGCTCTTTGAGTTTATATATATACAGTGAAGATAATATAATTTATAAAGTTGAAGAGTGTGAAAAGGGTGAAATTAAGAGAGAAATGTAAGAAAGAAGCTCCCTAGCGGTGGTGGAGCCGACTGACGATTGATATATTCTAATTATTTATCGAAATATTATAATAGAAATGTCTATTTAATAATACTTAAATATTAATTATATAATTAATATCTTTTTAATTATTTTATTTTTTTAATACCTTATGTTCTTGATTATAGCAAATCATGGCTAATAAAAGCCACAATATCCTGTACTTCCTAAACATGAAATCTCTATACTACATTTAGTTCTCGGTGATAAAAACATATTGCAAGTCCTTAATACAAGTTTACCTTAAATAAGTATTTTTAGTGTAATAAATCTTATTAAGATCTTTGCCAAAAACAAATCTTTCCTGGCTAATACTAATAAAAAAGGCAAATTTAGTATACAAAACTCTTTTTTTTGCGAGAATTAGGTCAGAATCATTAATTGTATCTAAATTTGTCCGATTCCAACTCATGACATTTTGGTCACAAAGTGTGCTAATTTCACAATTGAATTCGTAGAGAGTTGAATTTTATACACATGACTTGTAAATTGTAATTAGTTTATGTCTTGATTGTTAATAAATACAATTAAATTTTGGGTTAAAATGAACGATATTTATTTTGCATTAGAGCTTTTAGTTATAAATTTTATTTTATTTGCCTCTCAATATATATATATATATATATAAAATCTTTTTCTTTTCCTTCTAGAACTTTTTACAATACATCAAATTTCATAAATAATATGATCAATACAACGTTGAAGTGTAAAAAGGTGATGTAAATGTTAAGTGGAGGTCAATATCGTCGCAATCAAAGGGTTCGAAACTCTAGATTATCCTAAACGTTAAAGAAAGTCCATCAAGACCGTCACCACACCAACCATGTAGCTTCGTCTGTCCAAGTGTCAGAACTCAGATTTGGGAGTATTATTATTATATAAGATAATAATTTTAATGAGAAGAAGACAAAATACTAGTCTTATAATAAACACAATACATAATTAATTAATTTCTAATATATATATATATATATACACAAACACGTAGCCTCAGCCATCTCTAGCATAAATTTTCTTTAGTATAGTGCTTATTATGTAATATCACGTGTCCAAAATAAAGATTAAAAGAAAATCAAGTTGTCTTAAGTTTAATTTTAAATATCTACTTTTTAAATAAATAAATAGTAATGCAATAAATCCAAGTCTTAAAAATTTAGAAATTGATATTTAATTAGTCATATATTAAGTCAATGTAGATGTTAATTAAATTCGAATACAACTTTGTTATTGCTAATTGAAAGGACTTCAATTGAAATATTTTGTTAGATTATAATAAGTGGATTTCTATATTTTTCTTAAACTCTAGATTCAAAAAAATTGTTGTTTTTTTAAGTGGTAAAGATTAATTTTTTGTAATTTAAATACTACACTATCTTTAACTTGATCAAAACATTTTAATACAAATTCTTATTATTATTCATATTTAAAAAAACGGATTGAAAGTTAAATTGGTAAGGCAAGAAGCTTAAGGTTTAAAATATGCAACTGATATTAAACCGTTATGAAATTGATTAAAGATTAAATAAAATTAAAAAACTTTAAATATAATTAAAAGAGATTGTTTTTATTTATTGAATAATTTAAAGTTTAATTAAAAATTATTAAATAAAAATTAATTAATTAATTTTAATTTTTAAAATTTTATTAATTACAACATTGACTGATTAATTAATAGATTAACTAATTTTTAACAATAACAGCTATTAAAATAAAATGATTAAAAATTTCAAAATTAATTTAAAAAATTAATCTAAAGTAATTTTCTTAATCATGTGTTATTATTACGTTTTAACGACCTCTCTTTTATGAGGAAAAACCGAAAAAGGCTTTCAATACTGAAAAGACTTTGCAGATACTTGTCCGTATCAGGGCGTACACGTGTAACATTCAGACACTAACTTAATTTGCCGACAAGACTTGAGTCGTTGGATGGAAGATCCAACGACTACAAAACGAATACATGTCCAGATCAGATCTCGCCTTGCTGCGTTTGGATTTCCGCGGATGGGGCCAGCTTAGTTAATCATATTTACAACAGCCAAGTACTATCTGCCACGATTCCATTCCTGTCCTAAATATAAATAATTGAAAGTGGATCCTATCCCTGTTTTCTCTATAAGATGGACCCATAAAAATTGCTGTGGGTCACTCTGAAAGTGAGATATACGCAGCGTTCGATTGAAAACTTCGTTGGTAGAGGCAAATGGCAAAAATATAAGGGGGCGTTTGGTTTGAGATAAAGGGAATGAAGAATTGAATAATTGTAGAAAATAGTGGTTGCCATGAGGTTTTCAATTCCAAAGAAATAGATTTATTCCATTAAGTTTGAGAATTTACTAAACCCTCCAAATAGAGTGGGTATCAAGTTTTCATTCCAATCTAGTGGTTACTATTTATACTCCTCTCCATATAAGCAATTTTTATTCTTAATTATATTACTCATCACTCATCATCATCATCTTCATTATTAGTATTATTATTATTATTATTATTATTATTATTATTATTAAGTTTTAAACTTATTATTATTATTAATTATTGTTATTATTGTTGTTGTTGTTATTATTATTATTATAATAAATTTTAAACTTCTTAATAGTAATAATAATAATATTATTATTATTATTATTATTATTTATTAATTATTGTTCTTATTATTATTATTTATTATTATAAATTTTAAACTTATTATTATTATTATTATTATTAATGTTATTATATGAAATTAATTATCTTATTATTATTATTATTAATTTTATTATACGAAATTAATTATTTTATTATTATTATTATAAATTTTGTAATAATAATAATAAATATGATATGAAAATATGATATGAAAAAATGGTATTCTATTATCTTTCATTCTCATTAATGCAACAAACTAAACAACATTATTGGTATTAATACATAACCCTAAGTTACAAACTAAACATCATTTTTTATTTTTATACTCATTTCCATTCCCTTATACTATTATACTCATATTTATACCCAACTCCGTGCTCAAATCAAACACCCTCTTAGTTACCAAATCGAATAATATGTAAGTTTGCATTAAATTGGTTAATTATATATTTTATATGATTATATTGACAATTTATTTACAATTGTCTGTTGGTATATGAATAAGAGTACTTGTCTGTTGATATATGAATTAAGAGTAAATAAGCACGCTTAATTCATTCTCGTATGAATTGGACAATGCTGATGAATATAATGAGTTAATTGCAACTAAATCTGAGGAACAAACATTCGTGCATTTTTGTTTTTGAGAATTAATTAATTTATGAATATAATTTAATATATTATAAATAATTAAATAAAATTTTATTATTAATATTTAATAGTATAATTAAAAAAAGTAAAATCAAATATGTTTTATTTTATTTTTTATCATATATTTCAACCAAATAATTTTTGTTCTCAAAATTTTATTGTAAATTTAAACAATCAAGTTTCTGTTTGTAATAAAAAATAAAAATCAATAGTTTGATGAAAAATATTAAAATAAAATCCAAATGAACTGAACACTTTTCAAAGGGTTGGAGCACCCTATATCTCTTAAAGTGTTATACTCTTATATCACTCATGAGGTATTTAGTTCCCTTGTTGGAATAGATCGTGAATGGAATAATTACTTTTATAAACATAATAGACGAGGAATAAAATAGAATTTATATTACTTAATTTAGTTTATTAATAAGAATTTCTAATAATGATGTATATTAATATTTAGTTTGAAAACATAAATTTGTGATAGTAAATGAATAATTAACAAAAAAATTAAAAGATTCATTATAGTTATTATTATTTTTTATTTTATTTTATTTTATTTTATTATCATTAATTTCCTTATTGTTATAATATAATATTATTATTATTATTATTAATTTCCTTCCACTTATTATTATTATTTTATTTTATTTTTATTTATTAAAATTTCCTTCTTATTATTATTATTATAAGAAATTAATCATAATAATAATTAATTATAATAACAAAAAATTAATAATAATAAGAAGAAGATAATTAATAATAACAACATCAACAACAACAGCATTAACAACAACAATAATAATAATAATGATGATGATAATGATGGTG
>JANJEY010000005.1:7672575-7699068 GCA_024703695.1 Erythroxylum cataractarum | reverse complement strand
GGCATAATACATGAACAAATTGAGGAGTTGCATATGTCTATGTGATACCGAATGGCAAAGACTTTGATTGGGGGAGTTCAATTTAGTTATTGTGCCAGAACGAAAATGACGTAGTTTAGTTATGTTAAAATCAATTAGTTTAATTAAACGATTTAGTTTAATTAAACTTAATTAATTAGTTTAATTAGGTTTAATGTGCACAAGTACTTATAGTTTAAGGAACATGTGGCAAGTCGTGTTAATATATTTAATGAATACACTAACATCTTAATAGAATTGAAAAAAATTGAAAATTTAAGTATTTAATTATCATTTTTTAGATAGAGCTATAATTATAAAATTAAGCAAAGTTTGAGTTTTTTTTAATTGTCCCAAAATAATTGTACATTGTTTTGACTTTGTTTATATAAAAGATCATGTCTCACTTTTTTTAAAATTTTATTAGTTTTTATTTTTAAATAATTTAAAAATCACAAATTAATGTTCTTGATATATATTTAATAATGTATGTATCTCTTATAATTTTTCTAATTATTATTTTTTAAAATCTTCCTCTCTTTCTTTCTATTTTTCTTATCAATTATTATGTTTTACTTTTAATAAACCTACATTTAACAAATTAATTTAGTTCACGTCAAAATCAAAGGTTTATTTTTTATTTAATCAAATTCGAAATGAGTAATAAAGTTTTATAAAACCTGAATTAAAGGTTAAATTAAATTAATTATAATAAATTAATTTATTTCAATATCATTTAATCCCAAATTAATAATCTAAACTCAAGTTTTATCAAATTTAGTTTCAAAATCGAATTGAAAAAAACTGAGTTAGTTTGGGACTCAAATTCGATTCATTTCATTTAATTATTGACACTAAATTTACTAAAAAATAAAAAAGTTGAATTTAATTTTATGGTTTAGATACAAAACAAACAAAAAGCCAAGTGATTGCATTTATATCAACCCCTAGGATAAAGTAGCGAAGCCAGGAATAAATCATCTAGCGTTTACTACTTGATATTCTTCGACGATGAACTGCATTTACTGTCTTTTATGTAAGGTGGCTCTCCGCCTTCTGGCCAGAGATTTTGTGCTTTATGATTCAGAAATCATGAGTTATTTATGGTAGGCAGATGAGCTACAGTAACGAGAAAGTTGAAGAGAAAGATAAAACCCACAAGAACTCGTGGAGAAGATGGACGTGAAAGTTGAAAAGGCAGCAAGGAATTGAAGTGAACACACAATAGCGATGGTGGAGCGTCCATTTACAACGTTTGATGAGAATTAGTGCGCATGTTCATTGTAGGAACACATCGTTGGAGAAAGGGACAGCAACATATTTGCAGTGGTTAAGGTTGTAACTTGTTTCTCACTTAGACGTTGATGGGTTGATGGTGGCCGGATTGAGAGTGGAATAGAGTTGGCACTTTCACCATGGTTTGGTCCGTTTAAAGATTAAGAGGTTGACTCCTAAAATCATGTTCCCAATATTGTTGGTGCTGACGATATAATTTATGTCTCTTACACGGATTCTTCGTGAAGCCATACATCTCGTCACCTTAATTGAGATTTCTGACAGAGTTTCTTGGAGCTGATAAGAATAACAAAAGATCCGCATAATACCTGCACACTTATTAAGAAAGTTAATGAAATATTTAATATATTCTTATTAATTATATGTTGAATTTTTTTGAATCTTAATGACTTAGTATTTCTTTTAATCTTAACAACTGAACAAATGGTTATTAATTACTAATCTAATTATTTTTAATAATAAAAATTGATTAAATAATAATAATAATTTAGTGAATACGAGGTGATTCAAGTAATTAGAGAATTAGTTCAGAATATTTGTATAAACACTTTAAGATTTTCAAATATCATATTTTATAAATTTGAAATTTTGAAATAATTATTTTATTTGATTTTAAATTGTCTACGGGTTATTCCATCATATGTAACTCATTCATTAGAAGAATGGAAATCTTAAGTGGGTGCAAAGGCATGCCTATATTAGTAATGTTTTTCTTTCTAATCAACGTGACCAACCAACCAACAGACACATTTCTAATTAAAGTATTTCTCATGGTTTCAATCTTAACGCGATCATTTATGCTTTCCAATACTAATAAGAAAAAAATGGGTTAATTATAAAAAATTTCAAACTTTAATAAGTGTTGTAATATTGATCTACTTTAATAAGTTAAAATGTTTCAACGTTTAATTTTTTCCAAAAATAACTCGACATTAAAATTTTTGTTAATATGAATTTTAGGGTGTTAAAAAGATTTTATTTTTTATAAAAATTGAAAATGTGAATATTTTAGGATTAATCAAATCTTAGAACAAGTTATGAAATTCCCTTATGTCAAGGGATGACAATGGCTAGGTCAAGTTAGGTTCAATTCTTTACCGCACAATTCAACTCTAAAATACAAACTTGATTTAGTTCTTATTTCACGGCTTGAGACTGTTTGGGTCCAAATTTAATCAAAATATTTAAAATAACGTGGTTTTAAAAAGAAATCAATCTTAATTTTTATGTCATTTTGTGATAAAAGTTCAAGATACTCAAATTGTTAGGGTCAAGTTGTGGATTGACTCCTCAATTTTAAGCTATATATCAAAACTCGATTAATTTAAACAAAATTTGTTGATTTCGGATAATCTGCCATCCATAACTTGTGTAATTCATGGTACAAAATCCCTTTTTTTGTTTTTTTTTTTTGCTGGAAATTGCCATGGATTTTGTAAGTCACCTTCAACCAGACAGGACTATTAAATGCCAAGGCCCATGTGCGTTAATGAGTTGTTATTAAACTATCTTATCAATGCTCCCAAATTAAATTTTCAATCAATCTTTACTTACCACTTGCATGTGGTGATTAATGTATAGGGGCATTTTTGCATTGCAAGTCTAAAGTTATCTTTAACTTTTATACAAATTTGAGCATGGGTCAAACCGCTAGTCCGATGGTTCGATTGTCTTGCCATCTTTAATTCGATCCCTTGTTTAATAATTGTGCTCTTTCCGAAAGTTGCTTATTAATACAAGTTTTTAACTTAAAAAAAAGAAGAAGAAGAAGAAGAAACTATCGGTGTCTCCCAAGTGAAACATGCACCACATCAACTTGTAGGATGCTGAGTTAATGCGATCACGTCCCTAAATTGGTGTACTTATATATATATTGGTCCTTCTCCAAGTACACATATCTATGCATAGTCACGTTCAGTGAGTTGTTATGGTAACTGATTTAAGCTGCACATGCACGATTTGGAAACCTTAGTAATAAAGTGGCTTACTTCATTTAACTGGCAACTGCTTTTGATTGAATTAAAATCAAGTTTCAGTGCATACAGAGACAAAGCTCATGGTTAAAGAAAGTTTCATGGGGTATGTTGTAAAGAAATTAAATTAATATATCCAATTATTAATTTGCTAAATTTGATAGACTTTGGGATTGCCCTTTAATTAAGTTGTGTTACAACAGAAGTACAAATTGATGACACTCTTAACAATAAGCATCTTAATGTCGGGTATATCCTTAAATGAGTTATGAAGAAAAATAAGTGTCATTCTTGACTTTGTATACATGTTTATAACTTTTCTTCCAAAATTAACCTTTCATTTATCTCTCATCTTAATTATACAGATCACAATTTCAAAGCAATTTCTCTCATAATTTCATTTAAGATGCTGATTACCGAGATAATTTTATGGGAATTTAATAAAGGTATATCTATAATTTTATTAGCTTTTTTAATAAGCGTGTATTTTTTCTAAAACGACTCTTATTATGAATCGGAGGGAGTATAATCCAAGCATTCGCTATAGGTTTTGTTATGTAAACGTAATGATATCTCTTTATGTTCGTATGCGTCATGTGCCACAAATTGAAGAAACAAACGTGGTGATGGTCCTGATGCCCAGCAGGAGTTTCATTTACATTAATGGCTTCAGCTTTAGCTCTGCCAACTTCTACCCATAGTGTGTAAACGTTGATTCTTTTCAATGGTTGACATGCTTATATTTACTCTTCTCTTCTTACTTTATACATCCTCTTATAACATTATGTGGAAAAAATGAATATTAATCTACTGGTTTAAATTGGTGAAAACCAGTAGATTAATGTTGTTATTGGCATAATTATCAGGTATCATATACCAAATCTTCAGTCATCAAATACTAATTAATGCTAACTTATGCAAAGAACATAATTAATTCTATGGCACAACAAACACTTGATGAAACATTCCTGTGAGCTATTAGAATAGTCTTATTGAGGTGTTTAATGTTTAGAGTTTGGTATGAAATTCATCTTTTGACATAGCATCAATCGTGAGTAATACTTAACATTCTCTCCTCAAATTTACTATCATTCTTAACTTCACTTTCATGTGCTAACTAGTGAACACTTGATATCTTACCTACTTTACAAAATAAATAACAATTCGAATATTTTTCATTTTTTTAGGGTGGTTCAAATATTTTATTTAAATATTAAATTGAATTTTAAAATTTGATTTACTAAATTGTTAATTAAAAATATGCGCCAATATTTTGTTTTTGTTTTGATATTTGAATTTTGGTAAAAGAGAAAAAAAAAACAGGCTTTAAACATTTTCCTAACCCTAAGAATAGGATTCACTAGTGAGTACTACTAGCATTACCCCACTGTGTCTGCCGGAACTTTGCTTGGTGTGTTTCATACTCAGTAATGGAAAAGGAAAAACCAGTTATGAATGCTTTTACTCAAATGGTACAGATAGCTAGAATTTGGAAACCTAAATTCCTGTTTTGAACCTTAAAAAATAACATGTCTAAGCAGTAACACAAAGGACTACGGTTGAAATTTCACGAATCAAAATTCGGCATAGAATCTACTCAGTGATTGAATTCAGACTTGCATATGAACCTTGGAAATGAAACTTGCCCATTTTCTCCTACATTTCAGTCCTCGGAGAATGTAAGGTACACTGCAACTTCTTGTTCTAGGGTTTTGTGTCAGTATGATCACACGTGCACATTATAAGAAGCTAGCTCCATGGTGATTGAAAATGGAAGAGTAACCCTGTACTACTGACTACTGATCCATTTCAGGGTCAATTCTCGATTTTGCCAAGTTATTTTCTGCGTATATTGAGACCCCGATAAAAAGAAACTAAACCCTTAATCCTTCTCAATCTTGGAGTCAGTACAAGACGTGGTATTGAGTGAATTCTACCCTACAAATGTTATTAATGGGCCACTTACAAATACCATTTATTAACAGTACCAAGGGTAGCTCACCGCAAGATTCCCTTTGATCTTAATGTCGTGCCATCTACTGTGCCAATATATACCACAGCCAGTTTCTCGCAGCATTTTCATCCTACAACTTCCGCTTTTTAAGTTAACTTTGTTCCTCTCTTTGTCTGTCTATCTCTCTCAAAGTACATTAAAACAGGTCAGTTCTTGACATCATGGTACAATCAAAGAAGTTCAGAGGTGTCAGGCAACGCCATTGGGGCTCATGGGTCTCTGAGATTCGTCATCCATTGCTGTACTAGCCTCTCCACGGTTACTATATTTACTTGTTTTTACGCCTACCCTTTTTGTCTTCCTTTATCTATGTATCTGATGAGCTTCTCTGCCTATTTTTTTATGGCTATGGAGTGTAAGATGATTCGTTTATTTTGCTTTCTTTTTGTTTTTTTGTTTTTTTTTTTTTTGTGTTACAGGAAAAGAAGGGTTTGGCTTGGAACATTTGAAACAGCAGAAGAAGCAGCTAGAGCTTACGATGAAGCTGCGGTTCTGATGAGTGGCCGCAGTGCGAAAACGAACTTCCCTGTCGCCCCAAGCCAAGCTGGTAGTGGTGGTTCCCCTTCATCATCGTCTTCTTCAACTTCAACTACTTCATTTTCCTCGATCCTCAGCGCGAAACTTCGCAAATGTTGCAAGACTCCATCTCCTTCACTAACCTGCCTAAGGCTTGACACTGAGAGCTGTCACATTGGAGTTTGGCAAAAGCGTGCGGGGTCACATTCGGATTCGAACTGGGTTATGACTGTTGAGCTTGGAAAGACGAGTGATCAAAAACAAACTCCTGAAACCAAAATACCTGCTTCTTCAGCCAAGCCAGAAGTGGTGACAGAAGAAATTGATGACGGTTTAAACGATGAGGAGAGGGTGACTTTGCAGATGATTGAAGAACTTCTCAATCGAAACTGAGTCGTGATATGGTCATTTGAAAACCAAAGGTTTTCCCCTTGTGAAATTCAAGTTTATGGATTTGTCATGTTCTGTTAGCTCATCCCAGAAAGGATCACTTTATCATTTAAATATGTTTGCTTAAGTCATTCATAATTCTGTATCGATCTTTACGTGAAAGGGAAAAAAAAACAAAACAAAACAACGTAGCTAAAGATACGGATAGTGCTGCTCTCTTTAGCTGTATAATAAGTAAATAAAGTGGGGCTTATTTGTTCTCGAAGCTCAATAATGCTCTTGATCTCCTTCGGAAAATAAGTTTCTGGTACCACAATTTAGTTAGATGCAGGTAAGTTTCTCTCGTACACCACATGCTTGTTGTTCATGATGGATAGTGGGAGTTCTTGCTCTGAAAGACACTTAAAATGATACAAGCTAAAGTAATAGCTCAACAGTTAACATTTGAACACATAACAGAGTTACAAGAAGATTAAAATTGACGAAATTAATGAAGTTTTTGATCAACTTTATGGGGTTAAGAACTATTGAACTAGATCTGAAAATATGCCAATCCTTTGGTTTCTGGATTGAACAAAATTTGCATCGTCTAGTTAATTACATCTGTTGCTTATTCAAGTACTACACTGCGGAAATCAATTTGTACTGATGACCCGAAGTAGCATTTCTCAACTTGGAGACGATGAACATTCGTACTCAATTATTGGCGAGAACGGTAGAATAATGGGGTTATCTTTCATAAGTCAAGACAAGATCTTTGAGTTCAAATCACTTCTCCTAACTACTTCTTCTGTCGAACTTGTCTGAAAAAGACTTTTAGAATTGCTTTAATCAACTATGTTTAGAATCATATAGAGGCATTGATGAAGCAAATTTTCGTATATAAAATTTGTGACTTACAACGTTAACAATGCACCATGAAGTACTAAAAGATACTCCCTCTTATTTAAAATAAGTGTCGTTTTAGAGAAATGTACATTTATTAAGAAAGCTAGTGAAATGTTTGATATATTCTTATTAATTGCATATTGAATTGTCTTGAAAATATAATCTGTATAATTAAGATGTGAGAGAAATTAAAATGTAATTTTGAAAATAAAATTATAAACATACATGAAAAATCGTAAACGACACTTATTTTGAATAATTAAAATCTCTCTAAAACGACATTTATTTTGAATAAGAGGGAGTAAAATATAAGGGCATTTAGATATGTTCATTACAACTCCTTTTAAGTTTACAATTCATATTCATTTTGGAAAAGACCCTTAGAAGAATGAAATCATTATCATTAATTGCAGGAGAAAGACTGAAAGAGAAAAAGAGATGACATGTTTAAATAAACAAGACCAAAGTGTTTGATTAATCTATTTTGACAAAAACTTCAATTGTGATTCTTTGAATTCGACAATGACATGAAAACGATTAGAATGATGTTGGAAAAGCATTTTAAAAGTTGTCGGGATATATTGGAGGGTGGTGTCGGATCAAGTGTTATAAGTCAGCTCTTTGTCATTAGGCTATTACATCCTCCTTAATGTTTAGGTACTACCAAATTTTATAATCACTTACAAAAGAATTACGTGTTTTAGATGGGAAGGGTAGAGCATGAGATGGCAGTACTCTTAGCTTAAAATATAGAAGTAGTCATTTGATGCACCAACCATTTTGTTAATGCTGATCTGAAACTGTTTTAGTTTGATTCTTACATATAATCGACTTAAATACCAACATATGTTCCTCCAAGTTAAGGCTTAAGAAACAGATGTAGAATTGAAATCTTTAATTGTAAGCTGATCAAGTTCCTGACAATCTTAATCTGCGTATCGTGACTGAATTGATGACAGGAGATCAGAAAGAGACATGTGTTATAATCAGAACTCCCTAACTAGTTGGAGGATTCTTTTGATCTATACGTATATTTACTTTTTTTGAGTGAAGATACCCAGAGGTAGATGAGAGAAATAGTGGGCATTTGATAGTTGGCATATTAGGTGCATGAGTTGGGTAGCTTTATCTTTCAAGTTTCCATATTTGTGGAGGCAAAGCCAAGGTAGTCCATCTCTTACAATAAGTAATCAAGTCCTTATAACTTGGAACTTTAAATCATACGTACATAGTACATTGGCATTATTGTTGGGACCTATATAGCCTCTTAGAGTTTATTGTTTCTTCTGTACACATTTCGCATATCAATTCTTTATAGCATTTCTGTCATCTTGGTAAATTATTGGCTTTCATTCCATTAGTTCCTTCCTTCTCCTTCGAATTATAGTCTAGTTTCTTCTTTTTAGTTAGTCATGTATGCTTGAGAATCACTCTTAATAAGGCTATTCATTTTTGTAACCTTTTCTTTTGTGTTTACAATAAGTGTCTATTTGGATAAGCTTTTGAGAGGTCAATAAGTACTTTTTTTTGTAGATTTTTCAGATCAATTAATGAGTCTATTTTTTAATCCCTTTGTTCTTATGTTTTACATATAATTCCCACAATAACTACAAACTCATCTTCATGTTTATTATGTATTTAACTATTTACTCAACTTGAATATTTATTTTGAGATTTATATAATATTATATGACGTTTTATATGTTTTAATATTTATTTTTATATTAGTTTACTTATATTATAATCCATTAGATATATTTTCATTTATGTTTCATATAGTTTAAAATTATATAATAATAAATATATTGTGCTTTGCGTATTATTTAATATACTTTAAATAATATTTATTTGAATAAATAATTTTTATTACAAAATAAAATATAGTTAAAATTAAAAATATTTTTATTTTTATGTTATTAAACAGTCTACGAAAATCTTTCAAAAAAATTCTGTTTTAAATAATAATCAAATAAGCAACTGACTTCTTAGAAAAATTCTTCTTAAAAAATATCTACAAAAAAAGCTTTATTGACAAAAGTTTTATTGAAATAAGCCTAACTAAACAAAGACTAAATCAAGACCCAATTTTTTGTCGAACGTTACTATGTCTAATTCTATCCCGACTAAAAATGTCGTTGTTCTACTTACAAAAGTTCACACATAATTAAAAGTTTTCACTTACAAAACTGATTGAAATTTACGTGTTTGTTGTTTATATTAAGTGGCTAAGCTTCCAAGTCAATCCACTTAATGTAAGTTTAGTGGAATATTTTCATGTTGTTTACAAAAACTCACAATTACATTTCTCCCTTCGTCTGTTAAGTATTTTGTTTGCTTCCTCTCCTTTATTTGTGTACCAAAACTGAAGAAATGAAGCCTGAAAGCTTAATCACGTCGGAGAGCATAAGTGGTTTGCATTTATTATGGCCAAACATAGCACGAGTCCACCAACAATGGAGGCAAGAAAGTATTATATATAATTAAGATGACAAACTTTTTCATTGTTCTTTGTTCTCAACAGTTGAAGAAAGATCTTAAAATATACACCTTAGCTATCTACATTGCTATAGCGTCTGATTATTCTCTACCGGCCTTGCATTTGATGGGATATGAAGCTATGCATACTCTATAGAATGGTAATTGTCTCAAGCAAGCATGACATTAGAGTATGGGTTTGAATTTGACTCATTATGAAGTTAATGAATTTAATTTGAATGAAAAATTGTGATGATTTCAGACTTTTTTTATTTTTATTTTTTAAAGCTTTTAAACTTTAGGTTATGTATGAATTTAGATTGTTCGATTTAGTAAAATTTAAAATTTGAAAAGCATTATTTTTTATTTTAATGAAAATATGTTGAACCTGTTATACTCAAACGAATCATATCTCGAGTCAAATTTAAACTCGAATATTAATTTTCATAATTATATCATATTTATTGTCATCCTAATCGCATCTAAAGGTACTAAAATGATTCTTGAATTACTTTGTAAAATATCAAAAATTTTGAAAAATTTCGATAAAGTCAATACATTTGTGCTCGATTTCTCGGCAATATGAGAAATGGATATACTCTCTTTTTTTAACCAAGGAAAGAAGAAAAAGACATTATCGTAATGTTACGTAATATACTATGAAATTCATACAACTTTTGAGGCCCATAAAATTTATTAATTAAAAGATACATAAATTAATTAAGATTTAATTTAGTATTTTAACTTAATTTAGAAACTATAAAAACTAATATAAATATATATATATATTAAAAATTTTAATTTAAATAAATAAAACATGATTTAGTAATTTTGTTACATCCTAAGATTAATTTAGTATGATTATATTTAGTATGAGATTAATTTCCTAATATTACCTTCTTTTATCTGTTTTTAGGATTATTTGTTCATGTTTACTTTTGTTATGAACATATATTTTTTAATTTTTACTTATTTTAGTGTTTTTAACTTTAAAAAAAACTTATTTTAGTGTTTTTTTGGGGAATAATATATAAAGTAATTGTAAAAATTAATTTATATAAAAGGAGTCCGTCAAATTGATTTAAGTTTTATAATTATTAAAGATCATTGGAATTTGGAAGTAATCAAAGATACATAAATGGCTGTTCAAATTCGAGGAGGTGCGTGCAAGTGGGGAGTTGACACAAACGCACAAATCTAAAATCCAAAGTATGATACTTGCAGTTCTCTTCGCGAATGCGGAAGGCAACATTTTGATCGAACGGTACATGATCGATCAGCCCACTTTTTCTTATCGTTCCTCCTTTTACTTTTCAACTTCTGGAAACTTGTATCTTGAATCCTTGATCTTCTTCTTCTGTTGCTGTTTTTATCATGAAAGCTTCGTTTTTTGGGATCCTTTAGGGTTTGGATCCTTCTGGGTTTTGAAGGTTTGATTGATTTAGTGCCCTTTTTATGTTCTCTTTTCTGTTTCTCTGTTTTCCGTTTGTTTACCATATTTTATCATTCCCATGATCATTTTTTCTCAAGAAAAAACAGGAAATTGTTTGGCTTTTTGTCCTTTTTGTTTTGATTGATGTGTGGTGGGTTTATTGGCGAGAAATTTCCATTTCGTGATGAAAAGTATGTTTCTTGTTAACTGCGAGTGGTGAAACTACTTGAAAGAAAAAAGGTGCTACATTTGGACGTGAAACAGAACAGTATATATAGGTATCGCTGATTAAGGAGCATCAATCAGGATGTTTTGTTATTGAACTCGCTGATCCTTTGAGTTTCTAGATGATAGTAGTTGTGAAAGTAGAAAAATGCAATATATAACAGGCTATGAATACCAGTACATGCCTACATCACAAGGTTATATCTTACTGAATGCTTTCACTTGCACATACATATGTGTCCACAGAGAGATATGGTGCTGGCCACAGTTAAAACTATTCCTCCTTATCTATAAAAGAGTTTCCTCATTATCTAACCTCGAATGTCTTGGATTCAATTGAACCTGAAACAGTTAAGTGTTCTACCTTATTTTGAGAAGTAGCTTGATGGTCATTCTTGTTTTCGTATGTTAAACTGTCGTCATTCAGGGTTGGCGTTTAGAAAGGCATAACATGAGGGTTAAGATAAACACAGTTAGATGCAATGACTCCCATAGGATTAAGAGGGATAACAAAGCAGTATTGAAACTAGGGTTTAGTGTTATTAACTTAACAGTTTAAAGAAGGATTCAGAGAGTTGCATTAATAACAATACTTAAAATCTGTCGAACTACTTACTTCTTTGTGCAAGTGGTAAGAGTAGGATAAAGAGATGCACTCCTAATGATACTGATCATTTTTCTTTCGTTTCCAGTCTTTGAAAGTGGGAAGGGGAGGGAATGGGATTAACCTTCTTGCAAAGCCACTCATTAGCAATTAAATGACTCAAGTGATGTTTGATTCATAGTTTTATCTTGCAATAACAGTTCCAAAATTTTGCTTATTATAGGTTTAGTGGAGTTCCAGCTGAGGAACGGCTGCACTGGCGATCTTTCCTAGTTAAGCTTGGGGCAGATAATCTTAAAGGTGTAAAAAATGAAGAGCTCCTTGTTGCCTCACATAAGTAAGAACTTAACTGCTCTTATCAATGACAAAATTTAACTGCTCTTATCAGTGACCTTGATTGTTTTCTGATTATCACGAATTCAACTGTCCTTTCGTATTTTGCTGTCTTGTTGAATGCTGCCTTTATGTTTTTCTCAGGTCAGTTTACATTGTCTACACGGTACTTGGAGATGTTAGCATTTATGTTGTTGGCAAGGATGAATATGATGAGCTTGCTTGTGAGTAGATGTTCCTTGTATATAATTTCTTCTGATATGCTTTGTACAATCATTTCTAGCTCCTTTGACTTAACTACTCACATCTAATTTTGAACAGCATAATACTGTTACATACCACCAGAGTATTGGTTCTGTATTTGGACCAAAGGAAAATTTAAGATATTACCCTGTTTTCTGTGATGATGGGAGCACCTTTTTGTTTATCTTATTATCAATGACTAAGAATTATACCAAGTAGGGAGATGCTCCACCCTGGATGCACACACTCACAGGAAGAGTGATTGGGGGCTGATTGCATCTCTACGTATTTATTATGTTTATGGATTGTGGATTTTGATTCCCGTCTTCCTGAATGGTTACTGTAGTGACAGAAGTAATTTTTGCTATAACTTCTGCGGTGAAAGATGTGTGTGTGAAGCCTCCAACTGAGAGAATTTTTCTCGACAAGTATGGGAAAATATGCTTGTGCCTGGATGAAATCGTCTGGAAGGTGAGGATCTAAATTTCTGACCAAAACTGTGTTGCATTTCTTTTGGGGTGTTGTGCACTTGATCTAGCATGGATTGATCAATGGATGAGGCATTCGACCTTGATCACACGCAACAACTTTTTTGTTTGCATGAAAGATCTATAATTTTCTGAAGTTTGGTAACACGCGTGTGAGTGTAAACAATTGGTCCGCAGCCATTCCTTCATACCTGATGTGAGGTTACTGTATCATGTAAAATAGGCAGATTCTGCAAAGGCGATTTGCATATTTGCTGTTTTGCTTTGCTACAATCATCCCTGTATACCTGAAGCATCTCCATAATTTTTGGTTCTCTCCACCTGGTGTACACGTGTATAACTTGCTACATATTATCTGTATGTTCTCTTACAACGTTTTGCTTATCTGCATACCTGAAGGGACTGCTGGAGAACACAGAGAAGGATAGAATCAGAAGATTGGTAAGGTTAAAGCCTCCGACAGAATTTTGAGTACCAATCAGCCCAATGGAGATGATAATGATCTTCACTTAGTTGGATTATTTTTTAGGACTGAGGGTATGCCCCATTAGATCTCAACTGTCGTGGAGAGAATAATTTCTGGGATTGATTGATTCTTAATCTTCTTAGAAAGTGTTCGTGGTTGCACCACTATTTGATTTACATCTTTTATATTTGATATCTCGCTTTGACTATGGGGTTATTTACAAGAAAACATGCAAATGTCAAAATGCCTGGCTTCAGATTTTGTAAAAATATTTACACTATTTTTGTTATATATAACATTAAAATCTGCAGATACTACCCGAACTAAGATAGTCATACATTAGGTTGCACTTTTTTTTTTTTTGCGGTAACTCAAAGTCCAAAAAGGTCCATTGAAGCTTATCTCCCTCTCTCTTGAATTCTCAAAACTTTGGTTGCTCTATCCTTGTAAGTACAGAGAATTTGTTGCTGTCTTGGCTATGCTGCCCGGGTGGAAGTTGGAGTTAGATTTTTTACCATCTTCGAGGAGCTTTATGCTGTTACTCGGACAGATTCAACATGTCTCCACTTCGAAAATGCCACCTTCCCTCATTCATAATCCACGAGGATTTCAAGCTGCAGTCTCCTTTTAACCTATAGGACCAATGAATCTGGGTTTGCCGAGCTACGAGGCCTGGAAGACCATCCAAACTACTAAAGCCAAAACATCTGTTTAGGTGAAGTTCTTTGTTCGAACATCGAACCAATATGTTCTCACGCCTTTGTCAACTAGTACGATTCCATAACATTCTTCGGGAAACGTTCAGAGGACAATGACCTTGATTTAATAATTAGTTTCCTATTCGTTCAAGTTTGGCTCTAACTAGAAAGTGTGGCTTTTTTATTGGTTTGAGCGAACCCGACGATGATTTTGAAGAGTATCTGTTCTGGCATTGAAGAATATGCTGCCCGCCTCGTCCATGATTCAGTATATACAATCTAGTCACCAGGTTCTCTCTTCACAGAGAGGATGAAGTATGGAAAGAAGCTCCGCGAAGAGGTTGAAAGAACCTTCCCTGAATGGAAAGCCCAGTTCATATGTTACAAGGAGTTGAAGATACAACTGAAGTTGATTTATTCAAGGATCGTTGCTGTAGAGCTTTTCCATCTGAATAACCTGAGAGAGAGAAATGGGTTTGTTCAGTTATTAGATGCTGAACTTAACAAAGCTATTACATTTTTCTACGAGAAAGAAGAAGACTATATCATCAGATTGAAGGTATTAATTGGTTCATTTTGGATAGTCTTTTCATATATGCTTGATATACTTTTTTTTTATGGCATATTAGGAGCTGCAAATTAGAGCATCAAACTTGGAAAGTCAGGCGGAGAAATTACAAGTGCAGAAAGATATCTTAGACTTTCGTGCAGAGATGGTGTTGTTACTCCATTACAGTGTACTCAACCTCACAGGTAAAGTGATAGCAGTAAGGAGAAGTTTAGCAGTTGAGGGAAGAACTGAAAATGATGCATACCCTTTTTGAAGTGAAATTCAATAGCAAATTTAAGCTTTGATTCAGTCATTACAGGCTTTCTCTTGCGCAATCTTAAGCTGTTTCAGAAACTTAGAAACTAGTCAAGAACAAAACTTTCGTGCTGCAACTAATTTAAGTCTCTGATCAGGACTGAGAAAGATTGTGAAGAAGCACAACAAAAAGACAGGCACTAGTTTCCAGTTCTCGTCCATGCGAAGAGTGATGCAACAACCATCTTTCTCCACTGATTTGCTTCACCAACTTATGGAGCAATGTGCAGCTATGCTCTATAGGCTTTTCCTATGAGACAACACTTAAGAATCCTGTCCGTTCCAACCCAGACTAGGCTGGCTATGTATGCATGAACAAAGCACACCAGATCATCAATGGAAAAAGATCATTGTTCTAGTGTTTTGGCTATATCAGATGTTTTAGAGATGTAAATTTTTGTAAGATGACTTGCAGTATGTAATAACTGTAAATAAATAGTAATGTGAATATTGAAAAAAAAAAACCAATGTAATATTATTCTCAGTCTTGTCAATATTTATATGATTTAGTATCATAATATTATATATCATTTTTATTAATATAACTAATATTAAAAAAAGGTAACTAATCACTTGTTTGGAATAAATTATAGATTTTAAAATTTTAATTAAGCTACTGAAGTTAAACAAATTTAAGGTTTAAAATGTTTAATTAGTACTAAATAGTTATAAAATTAATTATTGATTGAATAAAATTAAAAATTTTGAAATATAATTAAAGAGGAGCTGAACTCGACGTGAACGCAATACAACCCAGTTGCTTGTTGTAGATTGCTTTTCTCACGGTACTTGGATGTCGAGATTAGACTTTAGCCACAGCAAAATTAATTTGTGTTTGTTAAAATTGAAAAAATGAATAGAAAAAAATTTAAAGTTTAATTAAAAAGAGATTGTTAAATAAAAGTTAATTGATTTATTTTAATTTATTAAAAATTGATTAATTTATTTGTAATTTTGAATAATAAAAATTATTAAAATAAATCAAATTATAAATTTAAAATAAAAGTAAAAAAAACCAATCACATCATGATAGAATGATTTAGTGTAATCTCGACCGTTCAAAGTAAATAAAAAAATAGAAGGTTTAGTTGAACATAAGGTGGCTATTCTCGTTTTCGTGTGCCACTCTGTGCTATTCTCTATCCATCCGTCTATTAAATATTAATGAATTTAATAGACAGATGGATGGAGAGAGGCACAAGGTGACACACAAAAATGGGCATAAATAAACTAATCTCGATTTAGTTACGATTAGAAATAAACTTCACCTTATTTAAAAAATGAAGTTATAAATTGAGTGATAAAATATAAATTGTACTTGTTATAAAATATAATATTCAAAATTTTAGATGGGCTTTTTTTTATAAATAACAGACTTTTTTATAATGGTGTTAGGCCTAAAGTTTTGGTTTGAACCCAATAAGTATTAGGCTCAAGAAAGCTACACAATCAACGTTCTACTCCTACGCTTTGTCACAACTCACAAGTCCTTCAGCGTTGTTGTCATTTCAAACCTAGGCGGACAAAGGAACACAACTTCCTGTGTTCCGGATCCTTTTAACTAGTACGTACTCCAATTCTCTTATATTTTAAATTCCCACTTGCGATCCCTTTGTCCTGGGCATGCGTGATTGGTTCTTTCTTGAATTGTATGCAACAAGTTTGATGTTTTGCCTCAATGAAGCTTGCCGTCATTTTGCACATGAAGTGTCCATTGTTAGCTTGTTGTAGGAGGTGAAACCAACCTTTTTAGTCATTGAATTGGAGTGGTAACTGTTGTTTAATTCTAGTTTCAGTGATTCTTTTCTTTCTCAAATCCATCCCAGAAGCGCCTCCTTCTTGCGACACCGTTGATTCTCTGAAGGGTTTCGATTATACAAGTGGGTTGTTTTCGTTTCTTAGAAAAAAGAATTTAATTTACTTATATTCTCGAATTCAGTGTTGAAGTTCGGTAAAACATTTACTGTTTCGGCCCTGGTCATCGGAAGTTTTGATCTTGTTGTTGGTTGCATATTTGGGTTATGTGTACTGAAGCAGGAATCATGTTGCGATTTGTGATGGTCATACTCCTTGGTTGTGGTGAAAAAGAAATTGCTTGCTGTTTGCTTCATTCTTATTCAATGCAACAATCATGTACTCGCATAATACTAGGGGGCTGAAGTTAATATAGCTTGCATAGATTGTGACAGCTATATTTCGTGTATTTGGATTGCCGTATTGAGGATGTTGTTCTTCATATTTTTCTTAGTCGATTGCTGCGATGCCATTATATGGTATATGCGCAACATGTTTGAGAATTATATACCAAAAGCGTATGATTTTGTTTGGTTTTTGTAACCTTCTCTATGAATTTGGGACTTTGCACCACTGATGGACAGAAAGTTATGTAGTTACTTATTTCTGCTTCTGATTTATTAGTTAGTGTGTAGGAGAATCTAAGATTCAGTTTGTTTGATTAGGAATGAGCCGTTTGCAAGGGCCTTCTTCTCTTAAACGGCCACGGCCAGGGTCAAATTCTTCAACTCAGGCCCTGACAGAACATGAGCGCATAGTTTATGAGCTAATCCGAAGCAAGCAAGATATGGGAATTTGGACAAGAGATGTGAAACGAGAAACCAATCTGCAAGACACTGTGGTTAATAAATCCATTAAGGCACTTCAAGCAAAGAATCTGATAAAGGAAGTGGTGAACATTCAAAGCAAGGGGAGGAAACATTACATGGCAGCAGAATTTGAACCATCAAAGGAAATCAGTGGAGGGGCTTGGTATGTTGAAGGTAATCTTCACACAGAGTTTATTGAGATTTTGAAAAAGCTTTGTGTGAAGCAAGTTGAGCGATTGAAAATTGCTACTTTGGAGGGGTTACATGATTCCATCAAAAGAAGTGGAGCATTAAATGTTGAATTAACAAAGCAACAAATTGAACAGATTTTAAGGGCTTTGGTTTTGGACGACAAGATCATGGAAGTAAAGAGTAATGGCTTAGGTGATTTCACTCGTATTCCGGTTGGGAAAATTTGCTATAAGTGTGTTAGTAAGGCAGGTCCAAAGATAGGGGCAATGGCTTCCATCCCCTGTGGAGTTTGTCCCCGAATTAATGAATGTACACCAGATGGTGTCATTTCCCCACATACTTGTGTATACTACAAGAAATGGTTGGAATTTTAACTTGTATCAGCTGGCTATGAAATTTGTGGCTTTCCCTTGCAGAAACATGCCTCAGAATTCATCAGGAATGTCAATGATGGTGTCTGTGTTCTAAATTTCTAGTATTGATGTTTCAAGCTCTCCTATGATAATTAGACTCTAGTAGTAAAAGCAACCCGTATAAATCAAAGTATACCTGTACAGATATTACAAGATATGATGGGAACCAGTGTTAGGGCCTGTTTGGTTGAGCTTTTATCAGTAGAGCTTTTATCAGTAGAGCTTTTCTGAGAAGAGCTTTTTTTAAAAGCTAGTTGACTGTTTGGCTGTCAATTAAAAAAACAGCTTTTTAAAAAGAGCTTCATTCAGTAGACTATTTGGCAACATAAAAATAAAAAGCACTTTTATTAATTTTAACTATATTTTATTTTATACTAAAATTATTTATGCTAAATAATTTTTAAAGTATATTAAACAATATGCTGAGTATTATATTGTAGGAAATTTTTGATAATCATCTTATAAGAAATAATTTAAAGACATATCTCATTTTTTTATAGAAAATAAAATTAATATGAAAAACAAATATTAAAATATGTAAAAAAGTTAAATAATATTACAAATTTTTAAAGACAAACGTTCGACGTCTGCCTTCAATAGAGAAAAAATTTTTTTTAGGAGACTCTCTTAGTTTAAGTCAGGTCGTAGGTTTGACCATCTCTTATATACACAGTTATTTAAAATTTGAGACTAGAATTTTACTTCTCAAAAGGGATTTATCCGACTTGAATGAGAACTAGTCTGAATATAACTGACTTAAAGATGCCTTCTTATAATTGAGACCTCCTTGACCTCACAAAATAACATCATTTTTGAATATTTTTGAAAAAATATAATCTAATGGGCCGATCAACCCTGAAGCAGGCAAGACCCGGGTTGCTTCCTGATTCGGCCATTAACATGCATACGTATTATTTCACGGGATTCCAGTAATTAACATGCCTACGTAATATTTGAACCAAGTCACTTAAATTGGTGAGCTTCTTTCATAATATTCATTCCCTAATCCGTTAATTTGTTCACCTCCCTTATCGTAAGGTCAATGTGTCGAAGCTGTCATCACCATGAAGCGATAAACAGTGGCCACTCCTTTCCAATGCATTGTTGGCGTATCCTTGGTTAAGAATGTTGTATGGTTTCTCCTTGTCTCTGCGGTTTGGCGTCCAACCTTAAAGCCACCGTTTCCCTTTCATGGCATTCTTGTGAGTCTCCGTAGATGCACCACCTAAAATAGCTTCTAGTTTAGATGTTGAACTTGGCAACATTCCTAAAATAATCAAGCTTTAGAGTGGTGAATCAAAAGTAGAGAACGAAATGAATACTAACCTCGTAGATATTTGCATTTATTTTATTGTATAAATAAAGAAAAGTTCAAATACTCGTAATTTATTTAGAATAATTTAATGATCCAACTTAATCTCGAGTGAACCACAATTATATATTTGCATTGTCACAAGCATTTAAAAGATGAGAACATTACGAGGCAAATTTTTTTTTTTGTTAGGGTTAAAATAATGTAAAGTATGAAAAAAAAGAGAGAGAAAAGAAAATAGTTATGATGTTAAATGAAAAAAGAATACTTAAAAATACACTTGAGATTCTCTGTCTCTAATTATCCAATCTCCTCTGTACCTCATGCATCCAAGTCATCTATTTGACTCAAATGGATGACTCAAATAGATGACTTGGATGTATGAAGTACAGAGGGGCTTGAGTAATTGGGGATAGAAGAATAGGTCCCTTAAAAATAAATGTTTGATGTAATCCCAAATAATTGAAGAAAGAAAAAGAAGACAATTGGTAACTTTTTTGCACCAAAGGTAAGCTCGAAGGCTCGACCTTCCATTTATAATGTATTGCACTACGAATCATTTAATATTTTTCAATTTTATATTATTGTCGCTGGTGGTCCAAGATTAAAAACTCCTTTAATTGATGACTATAAAGATAATCATTTAAGCAATCTTATAATAAAAAATTATTTTAATGAAAGAAGAAAGAGTTGAGAAACTTATGAGTTAAATATCATAATATTGTACAATTCATTACTGGTAATGATATTATTTATATAGTAAGTCAAGAAGAGGTTGTAAAAATAGGTACAATTCTTTCTGTTGGACTCCTTATGATACACATTGTATTAACTTGATATTGAACAAATATGAAATGATAGATACTTTTTTATCATTGATAAAGCCATGCGGAAAGTAAAAAAAAAATCAATAAATTCATTTATAATCATAAACGAGTTCTAAATTTGATGAGAACAAATTTCACAAATAATAGGAATTTGTAGCATCCCACTAGTATAAGCTTTGTGACCCATTTTTTATTACTTCAAATTTTATTTAATTGAAGAAGGAGTTCATAATGATGTTGATAAATGATAAATGAGTTGCATATTCGCATGTCAGTTCTAATACTTGAATTGAGGTTTTTATAATTATACTTAAGAATCATAAATTTGATATTATTTTCAATTCATTATCTAGGTTTGTGAACCTCAGTGAGAGTACTACGTCTAGTAAATAGTGATGAAAATTCGAAAATAGGTTACTCTCATAATGTTAAATGAAAAGTGAATGAAACAACTAAGGCTAATTTAAAAATTAGGATTTCTTTGTATACTCCTTATCCAACCGTCATTGATGAGAGGTAGATAGATAACTTCACTCTCCTTTGTTTGTTGTTTATCTCAAAGCAAGTTTATGACAATATTTGAACTTAACATGGGGATGCTTTTAACTATTGTTTCAAGTAAGATTATGTAAAACTTGTTTAGCTCTAAATTTATGCATAGAAGGATGCATCTGGTTATTTTAGTATGCTCTTTATTATTTGTCAACAAAATAGGCTTAATTTAGGTACTTATTTCTTTACTCATGCTATTTGTTTTAATTAAAAACATCACCTCATTATGTTTATAATATTACTTTTGTTATCTTCTAATTATATGGAAGGACCAATATAGAAGCAATGTTCTAGAATTGCAAAGGTTTGTAATTCAAATATGTTAGTGTAAATGAGTGTGAAAAGAATTAGAGCACATTCGAGTATTATCCATTCAGGAAAAAAATGGATTAGAATACAAGAGGTTGAATGGTTTGGAGTTGGTCCAATACAACTTGAAGCTTGGAGAGTGATTGAATGGTGACAATGAGACACTCCTAAATAATGATAATTTTATCCCAAATGAAAGTTGAAGCTGATATGTAACTGAATATGTTTTGGAGTGAAATTTCAAGTTTTCATCTTTTCTCTTTATTTTTGGTCTATTTATATGTTATGTATATGTTAAATGATAAAATATGCGATATAAATATGTAACTTATAAGTATTATTGTTCCAAGTTTCACTTTCACTTTGTTGTGATTGTAACCATAAATTTTTGTTGTTATGTGCTCTCATTATATGATGTTTGTCATTAGAAAATGTAACATTTTAAAAACTTTTTATTATAAATATAAGGTTAAAAATAACTGAAATTTAATATATTCATTTGAATTATAATAATATAATAAAATTTAGTTATGTTCAAATTGATGAATTATTTATAATTTTGAAAAGTTACTAGAAACGGTATCTAATATTAACCTATACCCATATTAAAATCGAAATGAGCTCTAGGATAATATCTATTTTGGTTTCTGTTAAAAATAAACATAACTAAAGATATTATTAAAATTTTAATGAGATTCATTAAGCATAGTTGATTGTAGATGACATGTCTATATTGATCTTTAAGTAGAGTAAGAATTGGTCCTAGGCCTCCGCCTCAGTGAGATTTTAATTAGGTGTTAATGAGGCTGAAGTAGAGTAAGAGTTGTCAAAGAATGTCTCTTGACAAATTCAAATCCTAAAGGGGTAAATTGAACTCTAATATTTGAACTAAAATTTAACTTAAATCCAACATTTGGAAATCTTAGAAAAAAAATTTGTAGTTTAATAAATATTTAATATAAACTCTAAATTAATGATATTTAATTTTCTGACAAGGTTTTGTCAACTTTAAGTCAAATTTTATAGGCCCCTCATGGTAAGAGAGGCCATAACTATGCCCCTTTTCCTCCATTGTACTATTGGTATATTCTTTTGTTGAAATTTTCTAAATCCCTAATTTCGCAAACATTTTTAGACTCATTAAATTATTCTCCTCTCTTTGTCGTGTTTCATTTGATGAAGCATTTGCAGTAGCTGCATAATACCAATACATATTGAGAGCATAAGCTATCTTCTATACCAACTGATAAGAAACTAAACCTATCTTCTATACCACTTCATATGGCCCATAGTACAAGGATGGTAACTTATGGAAGGAACGATTTGTAATGGGAGATTGGCTGTAAGGCTAAATCTTCAAGTATGCCCATTCACCAATTTCAAACTTCCTTTTTGTGTAATATTTATTTGTTAAAATTTTCATCCTTTGTTATGCATTCTCGAGATGTTCCTTAAGATGAGCCATTATTTGTTCCCTTGTTTGCACTAAATTTTCAGCTGATGCTACCATAGTGTTCCCCAAAACATAAAGATGACATAATTTAGGTCCATAGAGGGCTTTAAAAGGGTTTACGTTAATAGCACATTGGTGAGAAGTATTATACCAAAATTTTTTCATAGACAACCAATTCACCCATTTAGATGGCACCTCTACTTAAAAACACCTTTGATAAGCCTCTAAAGTATTATTTAGAACCTCGAATTGACCATTAGCTTGAGGATGATACAAAGCTACACCCCTTGTATTAAAAAAAACTATGTCCAAAAATTGCTCATGAACAATGGATACCTATCAGAAATGATGTTAACAGGCCATCCATGAAGGTGTACCACTTGATTGATTAAATAATATAGCAACCTCCACAACTATATAAGGGTGTTTGAGAGGGATGATGTGTGCATATTTGGTCAATCGGTCTATAACCACCATAATCACCGTGTACCCTTTCTGCTTGTTTCTTTGACAATTTTCACAAAAAAACTCTTAGATCACTCTGCAATCCTTTCTAAGAAAAGATAGCAACAAAACATTTATAGGGATTATCAACCTTTGATCGACCTCTCTATGGAGAATCGTGGTAGGCATTTACGAGTTAATTCTTAAGGGTCTGATTGTTTCTATTGAATATGTGAGTTTGAAACAATCAAAGTTATTATTAGAATATTTTCTTTAAGTGCATACTTTATGCTGATTTAGTTTAGATGTTATTTCAATGTTTGAATTTTGATTAGAGAAAGACTGTATAAATTGACAAACTTCTAATCAATAAATATATAGAGACTTTTCCATACATATCTGTTCCTAAAATAAACCAACAAAGTGGTATCAGAGCTCTCTTGATCTTAAGGGACCTCTAAACCTACAAACCTATAACTCATAACTCATTCTACATCTTCCCATACTACAAATCAAAAACCACACATTAATGGATTCAGAATCATCATTCATTGCTATTACTTTGCCAGTGTTTGATGGTAGAAATTATCTAAGTTGGGCTGCTCGAATGGAGGCCTTCCTTGAAGTGGATGACTTGTGGGAAGCTATAGATGAAGAATATGATGTTTTGAACTTGCCTTCAAATCCAACGGTGGCTCAAATCAAAATCTACAAAGAAAAGAAACAGAGGAAGTCCAAAGCAGAAGCTTGCATGTTTTCAGCAGTCAAATCAACAATTTTTTTCCAAAATCATAACGCTTAAGACGAGCAAAGAAATTTAGGATTTCTTAAAGGAGGAATATGCGGGGAACAAAATAATCAAAGGAATGCAAGTGCTCAACTTGATCAAAAATTTGAGATACAAAAAATAGAGTAAAAAATGATTAAGGATTACTTCAACAAGCTCATTGCCATTGTTAATAATGTAAGATTTCTTAGTTATAATTTTGATGATTCTAGAATAGTTCAAAAAATTCTAGTAACCATCCCAGAAAGATTTGAGGCTACAATTTCATCACTTGAAAACTCAAAGGATTTGGAAAGTTTTGGCAGAATTGTTAAGTACATTACAGGCACAAGAACAAAGGAGACTCATGAGGCAATAAGGAACCGTGGAAGGTGTTTTCTAGTAAAGTCATACAACGAAAAGAGGATTAATAATAACAATGCTCAGAGCTTTCCATCATGTTCGTATTGTAAGAAAACAAATCATTTAGAATATAAGTGTTGGTGTAGGCCAGATGTAAGATGCAACAAGTATGGACAACTAGGACATGTTGAAAGGATATATAAAGCACAACAACATGTGAAAAAATCCAAGCAAGCTGTAAACGAACAACTTGAGGAGGAGGAGTTATTTGTAGCATCATGCCTAACCAACTACAATTCAAATGAAAGCTGGCTTATTGATAGTGGTTGCACAAATCACATGACCTTTGGTAAAAGGATTTTCAGAGAAATTGATAGAAGTTTTACTCCAAAGTCCAAATTGGAAATGGAGACTACATTGAAGCAAAGGGAAAGGGGACTATGGCAATTAAAGGGCATTCAGGTTTGAATTTAATTTATGATGTCTTATATGTTCCTACAATAAAGAAAAATATGTTGAGTGTTTGCAGTTGCTCAATAAAGTGACTTTAAGGTACTGTTTGAAAACGATTGCTACATGATTAAAGATGTAATGGACAGAGAAGTGTTCAATATCAAAATGCAAAATAAAAGATTTGCATTGGATTTTACGAAAGAGAACCACACTGGTGATGCTGAAGAAGATATAATTAACACAAAGACCTCTATATATGATGAAAACAAAACAAGTTCTTCCAATTTAAGAACATCTACAAAAAAAGCCAACAAGATGGATCACACCTTCATTGTGGAAGACAAAGGAAGATTTGACTGCTTGAAAATGACGGTTGGAAAAAGTTCATGAGAAGCCTAATAGCAAAATTGTGGGAGCACAAACAAAAAAGAAAAAGAAAAAGAAAATGCTTGGATTTTGCAATATCACAGTCAAGGAGGACTGTTAAATATGTGACTTTGAAACAGTTAAAGTTGTTATCAGAATATTTTCTTTAAGTGTAGATTTTATGCTTATTTTATGCTGATTTGGTTTAGATGTTATCCGATTTTTGAATTTTGATTAGAGAAAGTCTGTATAAATTGACAAGTTTCTGCTTAATAAATATATAAAGTCTTCTCCATACATATCTCTTTCTAAAATAAAGCAATAGTTTCCTACTACTAAATGAACTTTCCTCTTAAGCACTTTTGTTCCCACCTACAGTTAGTATTGTCACCTTTATATTACTCTAACAACTGAATTTGTTTTTGAATTAGAGTATCTATCTGGCAAATTTGTTTCTGAATTAGAGTGTTTGTTTGCCAAATCTCTTTAACTTGGTCTAATAGGTCACTGCCTACAGAGATTATTGCCATTAAATGAGAGTTTTTCAACTTCCTAGAAAGGGTATCAACAGTGAAATTATTCTTGCCCTTTTTATATTGGATAGTAAAGTCATAACCAAGCATTTTTTCTAGTCATTTCTACTGCATTAGTGTATTCAAATGTTGTTTAAAAAGATGCTTAAGAGCCTCTTGGTCAGTCTTCATTTCAAAAAGATGGCCTATCAAATAATTACACCGCTTCTTCACTACAAACAACAAAGCAAATAAAGATGAAACCAATATTTACGAAAAAATTAACATAGTAAAGATTGAAAGGTTTTTACAAATTGATTATAATACTTTCTCTCACACACATTCAGCATTATTAAATACATTCTTTCTACCTTACGTAATCTAAACAACAATAACACTTCACACATGAATTGGTGTTTGGAACCAATTGTATCAATTGCAATGGAGGTTTACGAAATAAAATCCCCTTAACTACAAGGATCTTATATGAATTAGGAAAAATTGTAAAACAAGAACCAAAACATATACCTTCAACATTTAAAAAATCTATTTTGTTAGAAACTAGACATGTTCCTTATGCTTTTAGAAGCACAACCTCATTTATATAGAACAATTTCAACGACCACATCTAAAGTTCCTCCAATCATTCACAAAAAGAACCCAACAAACATCGAAAGTTCCCTTCTTTTATAAACCCCCTTTTCATTTATATAACGACCCATCTGACATTTCGACATGTATTTTGACTAAAGCTTATATTTTTTCTTCAAAAAAATTCACTACCTGGTATTATGGCGAAACAAATTTTATTGGTTATCTGATTACTGTAAGCGATCTAGAGGGGGGGGGGGGGGTTGAATAGATCTTTAAGCTTTTAGTAATTTTCTACAAAAACATCAGAAGTTAAAACACACAAAAAAAATTTAAATAAACTTAATTGAAAAGTGTAGGGAAGAAGATCAAACACTTGTTTTTATAGAGGTTCGGTGCTAAGACCTACGTCC
>JANJEY010000005.1:7628103-7658026 GCA_024703695.1 Erythroxylum cataractarum | reverse complement strand
TTTTTCTTGTTACAATGCAGGTGTTTACGATCCATTAGAAGATGAAGGCCAAGTTGTTCTAATTAAATATCTTAACTTCTTTTTTATTAATTATTTTTTGGAGTGTGACCTAGAAATCGTTTAATTTGCTATGGCAACTTCATTAACTTTGTTTTAGATGATTGTTGTGTGTTGTCAGTATGTGGTAAGCATTGTTGAATTTGGATTTTTTTAGACAAGCAATTCTTGTGAAAGAAGCCACGCAACTTGGAGAAGAACCCATTGATATTTTGCCCAAAGAATTTGTTATTCGGACGACAACTCAGGAATATGTCGTGGGACATTTTGTATATTGGATGATAATCGTGTATCATTGCATTCGATACACGATTAGAAAGTCATTTATTTGGTAAGTATTTGTCTAATATACCTCAGTTTGGATAAAGGAGGGACCATATTTTTATATATCCTAAGTCCTAACTAGTTTCAGCTATCTGAGAATCTTGTTTGGATTCCCTGTTGATTCAAAATTGCTTTTATATATTGTTAGAACAATGTGGTCTACAATTATTACCAGATTGGATACATACGGGAGCAATATGTTCAAAAGAAAGAAAAAAGAATCCTACTGTTGACTTGTGAAGAGGTTTTCACCTGGTATGAGTTCGAGTCTCTGTATGCTGATTTTTCATTGTAGAAATATGATTTGATAATGTAATGAACTAAACATTATAGGATATAGGTCATTATTGATTTTGCCACATAAATTTTGGAAGAGTCGAAATGTTAACTGCGATTTACAAAAGGTCCAAAAATGGAATTAAAAAATTAAATAATCTTATATCAAAAATTGAAAATTTACCATTCCAATACCAGAGCGTCGTTACATAAAGGTTTATACAAAAGTCTTAAAACTTCATTTTATAGAAGTGTGTAGATGTACATAAATCTCATACTGATTTTACAACTAGATTTTTGCATTAACATGGTAAGATATTGCAAATAAGTGGCATAGAATCTCGAGTAACTTCTAGTGAGGGGTTGCAAATTACTCATCATCCTATATATTTTTCCCATAGATATGTTCTTAGTTTCTTTTTAATTCACATACTTATTGGTCAATTTTTTTAAAAATTTTCATTGATTTATTTTAATTCATATCAAATTTTATAGTTATTATATTCTTTACTAAAATATTATAACGAATTTTATTTCATGTATTTGGATTGTCAAATATTCCTTTACATTTTTATTAAGGTGTACTTGTTTGGCGGGTATGAGGAAAAAGGAATAAGTATGAAATGAAAAATAAAACTTGGTAAGAGGTTATGATTAGATGACCTATACTTTCAATCATAATTTTTGGACATTGTTCCGTTCCTCCCTATTATGAAAGGAATAAAAAACATTTTTTCAATATCCTTTGTTCTTTAATATAGCAACTTTGCCATTATTATTTATTCCTACCCTATAACCCAAAGCAATGTTTGATTTTTACCAAATCTATTATGAAAGGAATAAAAATCATTTTTTCAATATCCTTTGTTCTTTAATATAGTAACTTTGCCATTATTATTTATTCCTACCCTATAACCCAAAGCGATGTTTGATTTTTTCTGATTTAGTAAAGTTTCGTAATCTTTAACTAATAATAATATTTATTAATTAATAACAATATAATTAATTAAAATATAATTCATTCATTAATTTAAAAATAGAATTAATTAAATAATTAACTACAATATTATTAATTAAAATATAATTAATTTTTATTTTTAAATATTTTTTACAAACCAACTACTATCAATGTAATGGTAATTATTCATTTATCTTAACCAACTATCATAATTATAATAATAATATCTATTCTAATTTCTCACTATATTCATTTTCATTCTTATTACCATTCTCTTATACGAATCAATCGCCCCCTTAATCTTACTTAAATATTTATCTTTTATATTTTTTTCTCATTTCCTTTACAAAATTTTGTCTTACATCATACATTTCTAATTTTTGTCTCTAAATTTTAACTTTAACAATATTTACTTACACATCTTAACCATTTATAACAAAATCTATATACACATACTCTTTAATTCTCAAAAATAACTGGGCATTATGGTATTCAACAATAACGTATGGGTGTAGCTACTCGTTAAGATTACAATTTTTGTAATTTTCTTATATGAGGAGACATATGATTAGAAAAGAGAGACTCAAAATTCCAATTCAAAGCAACTTATTCACATGATTTGAGTGAAGAACATTACACTTAGGTTTATGGTATCATTACTCTGAAGAAGATTATACTTAGTTTTACGGTATCATTACACTAAAGAGTTGATAAAAGTGACTTTAAATTTACCAAATTAAACAAGATTATATTTTTCAACTTACATTAAATAAATTGTTAAATATATATATAATAGTTTCTAAATTACATATTGTATAATTAAAGAATTAACTATTTTAATTTATTTAATAGATTCAATCTCTTTGATTTTTATAAGATTCAATATATTTTATTATTGATGTATTATCTCTTTTTTAGAATTTAAATAAATTATATTTCTTTGCATGTAGATTCAAATTTGCAACTTTTAAATTAAAAAGACCTGTTCTAGTCATTTTTTTAAACAAAATTATGCAAAATAGAAAAGGGCTATTATTTCCTTAACATTGTTATTGGCAATGATTAAAAAACTGAACTTAATTATAAAATTTTTATTATTCAATTTTCGATTCAATTTTTAATTTTTATATTTAATTTAATTTAATAAAATTTATTATTAAAAATAATCAATTTATTAATTAATTGGTCAATTTTTACAATTTAATAAATTTTAAATAAATTAAAATAAAAAATTAATTTTTATTTAACAAAAAATTAAATTAAATTTTAAATTTTTTGATAAATAAAAATATTTTTTAAAATTATATTTATTTCATTCATTTTTCATATTCTAATTTTTGATGAATTAATCGGGACATTGAGGATACACTCAAGGACTCCCTTGGTAATTTCAAACAATAAACACATTACCAATAATAGCCCCACTTCTTCCAGTGAAATAAATCTAAGAGCATATTTTTGTTGAGGCTAGTTTTGACATTTACAAACTCTTCGTCTTTCCCTATATTCTCTGTTCAACCCTAAATTTCAATTTCCCTTTTGCTTTCCTAATCCAATTTCTTCAAACTCACTAGCTAAACCCTACTCTTCTCTCTCGGAGCTCTAAGGGTGAGCCTCGCAAGAAACTTTGGACCGTTGCGACTCACAAGACCCTAGCTCATGAATTAACTGTACTTGTTTGGTTGTGTGTGTAGAGAAAATGGGTGAAGTGAAAGACAACGACGCTTACGAGGAGGAGCTGCTTGATTACGAGGAAGAAGAAGAAAAAGCCCCTGACTCCGTCTCTGGAAAAGCCGGAGCTGAGTCTGCTAAGAAGTATATTTCTATCTCTGTCTCATTATAAGTGTTTTTTTTTTTTTACATTAGGTATTTGATTTCTGTTTGGAAAAGAAATGGTTTTTACTCTGTAGAGGAATGCTTCCTTTTGATGGCTATGCTTACTTAAGTTAATGAGAGTGAACTAGAAAAGAGAATAATAAGAAATCGTATTCCGCTCAAAGTGATTGGATAGGTGTTTGATGTTTTAATTATTGTAAACTATGGTTGTGGAATCAATGAGCACGAGTGTTTGACATTCTTACTTATCCTAAATACCTTGGAAATGTGATACATAATTTTCTTGCACTGCAGGGGCTATGTTGGTATTCATAGTTCAGGCTTCAGAGACTTTCTTTTGAAACCGGAGCTTCTACGAGCCATTGTAGATTCAGGATTTGAGCATCCTTCTGAAGGCAAAGTCTTTAGTTCTTTATATTAAACTTGTTGACTTGAACTTTTATACTTTCATGTGACTACTGCATGCCTATTTTTCACTCATCTTTTTTGCCCGTTCTTTTCCAATTAATCCCCCTCAAACATTACTCTTGATGCAATGCCTATTTTCTGTTTACGCAGGTGCTGTAAATCTGTATTTAGAGTGCTTTTAATTTGCCAAAAAAATTTTAATGTAACTTTGATTCATTTCAAAAGTAGAGACCTAAAAAGGAAAAAAAATGATACGTATAAGTTGAGATTCTTATTTATGATGAGTGTTGTTATTTTTGCAGGTAATGACTACTAACTGTTCTCATCATTTCAACAAAAAACTTGGTCTTGGTAAACCTTTCCATTAAAAGGATCTGGAAGGTCCATGTACTTTCTGAGGATTCAACTACAATTTTGTTTGCTTTATCATTAGTGCAACACGAGTGCATCCCTCAAGCTATTCTTGGAATGGATGTCATCTGTCAAGCAAAATCTGGGATGGGGAAGACTGCTGTTTTTGTTCTCTCGACTCTGCAGCAAATTGAGCCTGTTGCGGGTCAAGTTGCAGCCCTTGTGCTTTGTCATACAAGAGAATTAGCTTACCAGGTATGTGTACCAGTTTGATATTTTACTTTTGGAAATATTATTATGTCCATGACCTAAAGTCTATTATCCATTTGAGAGTTTGGCTTTGTTTATAAGATATTTGATCTATTACTTTGTAGATTTGCCATGAATTTGAGAGGTTCAGTACCTACCTTCCTGATATAAAGGTTGCTGTCTTCTATGGTGGTGTGAACATCAAGGTTCACAAGGACTTGCTGAAAAATGAATGTCCACATATCGTGGTTGGAACTCCTGGAAGAATACTAGCTCTGGCGAGAGATAAAGAGCTTGGATTGAAGAATGTGAGACATTTCATATTAGATGAGTGTGACAAGATGCTTGAATCGCTTGGTATGTTGTGCATTGTCCACTGGATGAAAAAAAAGACCGTTTTCTCTCATATGTATGTGATCTAATTTTGATTTTTTGTATCTTATTCAGACATGAGGAGAGATGTTCAGGAGATCTTTAAGATGACCCCTCATGATAAGCAAGTTATGATGTTTTCAGCAACTCTAAGCAAGGAAATCCGACCTGTTTGCAAGAAGTTTATGCAAGATGTAACGATCTTTTACCATTTTAAGCATTATATTTCCCTTTCTCCTCCTATATATTCAATAAATGGTCTGTGCTTGAGGTACAAGATTGATCACTGGGTCATGCATTATATCCTACTTGTTAGTTCGAAAGAAGAAATTTTTTGGTGACATCCTCTAATAATTATATCTTTTGTTGGGACTTTAGTTGGCATCAGGAGCATGCAAATGCGGTTTCTAAATTATTTGTTTCTTTAAATATTTCAGAATGCTAAATGGATGGATTTCTTTAACTCTGTATTTGTGTCTTTTCAGCCAATGGAAATTTATGTTGATGATGAGGCCAAGTTGACTCTTCATGGTCTTGTGCAGGTATGCGTAAAACTTTCTAACAAAAATTTTCCTATTGATCATTGTTTTGTGCTCATTTAGTACTGTCTTTCATTGACAGCATTACATCAAGTTAACTGAGATGGAGAAGAATCGCAAATTGAACGACTTGCTTGATGCTTTAGACTTCAATCAAGTTGTCATTTTTGTGAAAAGTGTGAGCAGAGCAGCTGAATTAAACAAATTACTAGTGGAGTGTAACTTCCCTTCAATCTGCATTCACTCTGGAATGTCTCAGGAAGAAAGGTAAACACTGTGTTGCCATACATTGTATTGAAATAGTTTTAGTTGTAAAGAAAGGCTTTGTAAGGGTTCTCATGGTTTTGTAAGATGTTGTGTTATACCAAACTTCTTCGTCACTACAACAAAGTAGATTGTGGCATTTTATACTAGTTTCACAATTTGCTCTAGTCTAGTGAGTTAGGGATGGTATTGCATTTCAAAGTTACTCTTCTTGATTAATGTCAATTTATTTGTCTAAAAGAGGTTTATTGGCCGTTAGCATTTATTTGCTTACCTGTAAAGGGAAGATCACGGGGTTTGAAACATAAAAGTCCTGACCCTAAGATTTAGGCGGAGAATGGTGTTAAGATACGAGAATTTTTGTGACATAACAAAATTTTCCAGTTAGATTTTTTTCTTAAAGCATACATTAGACTGATCAGCTTCCTGTTTCATATGTTATATCACGCTTATGCTGGTATTTTTCTTTAATCATCTGTACGTTTTAAAATTTGTGTGTTTATGCCTTCAGAAAATTTTCCCAGCAATTCATGAATGACTATAACTGTCTCTTCATTCTTTAAGTCAAGACTTAAAGTTAAGGTTCTTAGAATTTATTTGGCAGAAGCAGTGAATATTTAATGTGATAAATGTTGGTTATTTTTTGAATGGCAGAGATGAACCAAGAATATACTACATTCTGTCTTCTACATGATGTCTGAATTTACAGATGTGGCTGACAGATTGTGTTTTTTCTGCTTTATAGATTGACTAGATATAAGAGTTTCAAGGAGGGTCATAAACGTATTCTTGTGGCAACTGATTTGGTTGGAAGGGGAATTGACATTGAGCGTGTAAACATTGTTATCAACTATGACATGCCAGATTCTGCTGATACTTATCTTCACAGGGTTAGTGACCTGTTGCATTATTCAATTAATCTTAAATTTCTTTCAATTGATGTATATGTCATTTCTTCTGATTATAAATGACCTGTTATTTATCTTTATGGCAGGTGGGAAGAGCTGGTAGGTTTGGTACAAAGGGGCTTGCAATTACGTTTGTTTCATCTGCATCTGATTCTGATGTACTAAATCAGGTAGCCTCCCCGGCTTTCCTTATTCTTATTTCTTAACATTCACCGAATTTCTTAAAATGTCTGGCTATTTACTCCTACTTATATACATAATGTGAAAACAGGTTCAGGCAAGGTTTGAAGTGGATATAAAGGAGCTTCCTGAACAGATTGATACTTCCACATACAGTAAGATCTCTTCATCTATGTTATTCGTGGAAAAGAAAATAAAACAGAATCTGGAGAGTTAGTAAATGTTTTTACCGTTAGGTGAGATGGAATTGAAAAAGGTTCATGGTCCTGACGAGTTAGTAAATGTTTTTACCGTTAGGTGAGATGGAATTGAAAAAGGTTCATGGTCCTGACGAGTGCCAATATTTTTTTTACACCTTTTAGCTTCATAGGTTTTTGATCGACTTGGTTTTGCTTTCTTCTGAATGGTTGCGTTATTCTGATACTGATTGTTCATTTGTTGTCTGATTGTTCCTTTGTTTCTTTTGGTTAACAAACATATATTTGGACTCAATTAGGTAAAATGATAGTATTTTGGGGCTAGTAAAAAGTTGAATCTATGCAGGTGTTATGCATTCTAATCAAATTTGTGTCTACTTATTGTCTTGGTTCTCATTGGCTGTCCTAGTCCCCAAGTCAACAATTCCTAGCTATAGCATCTGCTTGACTATCCTTACTCATCCGCTGTCAAAGAAACTACTTTAAAAATTACCTTAACTGATGGATATTCATTTACTGTATCCTGCTTTGAATCTAATAATTTCATTGTCTTGAACGCAGTGCCATCATGATCCGGACTCTGAGTGCTGTGCTTTGATCAAAGGAACAAACAGCTTTCATCTGTTGTCTAGTAACGTCGTAGGGTTTGATTTGGGAGTTTATTATGAGAAAAGAAGTTGATTAGTCAAAAGATTGGTTCAAGTTAAAACATTGTTCATTTCTGGATAGTGTTTAGGACATTTTTGCTTATTGAATGGTCCCTTGTTATTGTTTACTCGTTTTATTCCTGTGTTGTATTTTATGTCAGACTTTTCTGCTAGGGTACACTTTTGTCATCGTAGTTATAGCATGCTATACTATTCGTTCACTGCATCCTATAATCTTTTTGAGCAAGGGAAATTTGGTACGATATTTACTGATTGACTTGTTCGTTAATTTACTTTGATTTATGTTCTTTTGGTCCGACAGAACACCATGTTTAGGGATGACACTGATACCGAGCTCGTTTAAAGTTAACAGGTCTATTTGAAACTTAAGTGGCCTTGGTTAAGGTTAACGAGTTGAGTTTATTTGAAGCTACAATGGTCTTGTTTGAAGATAAACGAGTCAAAGTTTGTTTATAGTTTGAATGGTTTCTTAAAGTCCAGTCCAGAAGATTATTGCAAGTCTTTACACTTCCTGTCTATTTGTTATCACTCAAGTCTCACCCAACGATAGTGTTTAGAGCATCGTACGCCTTAAGAGGCTGTTTTTGATAATCATTTTTATCATATTCAATCCGAATTCTTTTAATAAAACGAAGTCTGAGGAGGTTTGATAATAAGTGATCTTAATTTTACATAATATAGAAGTTATTTTTGATAGATTCATATGCAAATGTAACAATAAATGAGATATTGTTTAATATAAGTTAAAAATGTTATAATGATTATAACATGTGTTATAAAAATATTTATATAATATTAATAAAATTATTTTAATTTAGTTAATATATTTAATTAAAATAATTATAAAATATTACAAAGTTTGAGTCCGTATATTTCAGAATAATAAATACCGAATTGGGAATTAGTACATAAAAAAAGACATTAATAATCAAAATATTAAAGAGAGATGAGATCCAAAATTGGAGACATTTTAGAAATGCAAAGATTCGTACATTATAACTTAATTCCTCACATTTTCCTTCCATTTATACATATACTATAATAGTTTCTCATGCAAACAAAGTTATTGAATATAATTTCCATTTTCTTGCAAATTTAATATATATATATATATATTATTGTTCATATAAGATGGAAATGGAGATAATTATGAAATTCTTTTACTACATTTGAAAAATAACAAGTTTGGAATCTTTGATAGTATGTGCCTATGCGGTATATATATACTTTGTCTAGGTAACTAGATCATTAGATAATGCTCCCAACTTCCTACTTACCATTTTACATAATCATATTAATCTCTATCAGTAAAGAAATCTGAAGAGGGGTATATTAAGGGTATTCTGTTTCCGAAAAGAAACAGGGAGGATCATTTTTTCATGTGATGCATTTATTGTCTATATATTTATATATATATAGACATAGAACACAAAGTTGCTTCACAAGAAGTAAATTTTGCCTACTCCAGTTCACCTGTCTATGCAGTGATAGGCCACATGGTGATGAGCTCTCTCTCTTCCTCTCTTTCTGTGAGTATGATTAGATGGAAAGTGCTTGACAAGTTAATGGATTTTGGTGATTAATATTGCAGGATTTTCACACCATCTTGTGCCTTGCTGCATTGCTATCAAGCACCACCTCTCTTGCTTTGAGTGTAGTGGATTTTGGAGCAGTTGGAGATGGGAAAACAGATGATTCAAGAGTACATCGTCTTTGTGACTTTGTTCAATTTTACTTATTAGAATCTTACTTATCCCACTTGAGTACTAACATTGAAAATGGTGAAGCAAGGCGTTTTAATCACTAAGAAGAGGCTGGCTGGTTGTATTTAGTCTTACTAACAATTTTCATTTCCATGGAAAAATGAGAAAAGCATGTTCATTTTGGTCAACAAATGTAATAATATCATTTTCATTTGGTCAACAAATGTGATAATGATTTATCATTAATACTATTTAAAAGATACCATATAAGTGAAGTTGTAGTTAATGTGGTTTCAAAATGGACCTGTAGAAAACATATTAGAGTAGAATTTATCTTTCTTTTGATAAGTTCTCCTAAAGTTTCACTTGCATGTTCAATAATTTATGATAAGAACAAATTTATTTGTATGTACAGAATCAAAATTTTCTTGGAAAAAGTCGTATGGAACTTAGTCTTTTTCCAGTTATTATATGGATATCTGAATCTAAGTTGTTTGCTTACTGTAGGCTTTTGAAGCTGCATGGCAAGCAGTTTGCCAATGTAAAAAGGGCAACATTCTCATAGTACCAAGAGGAAAGACATTTTTGATACAACCTGTGAGTTTCCAAGGTCCATGCGGTTCTCATACTATCAATTTCCAGGTAATGTATAATTCGCATTAACTCTTACTATGATACATGCATATGCTCTTTTTCTTTTTTTCTTCCTTTGATATTCTTAGGTATGGCTTCCTCCATTCAACAATTCTAATCACACAACATATGGTTGTGAATGAGTTAATTTCAGGTTGAAGGGACGATCGTTGCACCAACAGATATATCGCAAATGAAGGTCATGAATTGGATTGAGTTCGATAATGTAAAAAGTCTTACTGTAGATGGAAATGGACTAATAGATGGCAAAGGAAGTGTTTGGTGGGCAGCCTGCCGCAAAGTGAGTGAATATATATCAGATTAGCAAAAAAATAAGATCTGTCAAATTAGATTGCAGAGCTATCTGATTTATTTCTTCTCCTCCTTAACGTTTAATCATGTTTTTGAACTATTGTGCAGGTTGATACTTGCCCACAGAGACCATATGTAAGTTAATTGCTAGCACATCTGATGCTACTCAAGTATATATAGACATTAGGAGTGACAAAAAATGCACAACTTGACTAAACTTCAACATGACGGAGCATTTGTCTTTTTGATATTTCCTGAACCTGAGGTCGTGCCTTGTTATTCTGACGTGCTTGTTGATGACTGTAGGTCATAGCTTTCAACTTCTGCAACAACTTCCTTTTCAGGAATCTGAAACTTATCAATGGGCCAAGCCAGTTCGTGAAAGTTTTCCAGTGTCGACGTTCAACTATTTCGGGTCTTACCATAACTGCACCAGAAGATAGCCCCAATACGGACGGTATAAACATCAGTCACTCCGAATCCATATTTGTTCTTCACAGTAACATCGCTTCAGGTACGTCTTTGACCTGATTTCCCTCAGCTTTTTGGCCTTTCTGCTCACAAATTTTTAATTAAATCCGTTCTTATGTTTTGAGTTAAAATTCAGGTGACGATTGTATTTCCGTTCTTTCTGGATCTTCCAATATCAATGTCTCTAACATTACATGTGGTCCTGGTCACGGTATCAGGTTCGATTTCCTCTATATGCTACTGGAAATTGTTGAATCTGAGAGAGCTTTAAATTGAAAGATATAGAAAGTTCACTCGTTACAAATTTGGTATATCCATTTGCACTTAATTTTATTGATAATTGTAAACTAAATCTTTTTTTTCCCCCTTTATCTTTATCCAAACATTCAGTATTGGAAGCATTGGAATGCAAGGAGAGATGGGGCAAGTGGAAGGAGTTCATGTTAGCTTTTCAACATTTACAAATGTTTTATTTGGTGCCAGAATCAAAACATGGCAGGTAAGCATATTGACATATATATGTAAATAACATTGAGATTTAAGCAAATCCCTTTTTCCAATTCTGATTCTGACACTTGATAATTTCTAGGGAGGGAAGGGATATGTAAGGAAGATAACATACGAACACATTACACTTAAGAATGCTGGCTCTCCTGTTATAATCGATCAATACTACTGTCCTGCCGGAGGCTGTGCTAACAAAGTATGTAACACACTCTTGAGATAGCTCAGTTTTATCTTTTACGTTTCGATGAGGTTGGGAAGTAAGCTTACTCTTCTTTTTTTATTTATCTTTTAACATGTTCCTGCTGCAGAGTGATGCTGTTGCAGTGAGCGGTATTACATTTGATTCATTTCAAGGAACAAGCTCATCGGACGTTCCAATACAATTACTTTGTAGCCAAAACAAAGCTTGCACCGATCTTCTACTCAACAATGTCAAGATTTCTCCCTCTGCAGGTCAGGCCCTCACCTCCAAAGTCATCAATGCCCATGGAACAGTTATTGCAACCGTTCCCAGGGTGACATTGCCACCAGCATGATTATTCACGACCACCAATCACTTACTTCACATCTAATTATATATAATCCTTCTTAGGTTAGTGCTTTGTGGAACTATAAAGTTATAGCAATTTCTTCTTACCATTGATCTTATGTTTTTTTTTAGTCCCTTTTTTTGTTACAAAGAAAAAAAACACCTAAAAAGAAATTAACACTCATCACTCTACTAATGCAAAGTTCCATGACAAAACGCTCCGTTCATATTTTGGTAGAATAAATCCTTAACAATTATCAAAGGCTCATGAAGATATTGCAGTCTTGTACTCGATAAAAAGATTAAGATAACTAGGTTATCGGGCACACTAGTTTCTTTCTTGATAGATATTCTATATTTGAACTTCTTATATTCGATGAATCAACTCTCAAATACCTGTCACCAAAGGATTAATGTCAAGATTAATGTCAAAGATAACGCTATTGGAAGAGAAAAGAATGTTATTTTTTAGAGTCCCTTTAATAAACATCTTCTGATCATTTATGCTTTTATATATAACAAGTTGGAAGTGAGAAAGTAAGGCTATATCTTGTTTTTAATTAGGACCTAAAAAGAAATTTGGTTACACATAAACAACTAGAATTAGTGGGAAATGTACCTAATTAACAACTTAATTACCATGACTCACTCTTCACCACCCAAAACCTCTTTTCTCTCGTTTCTCTCTACCTCTCTCTCTCCTAACCATCTTTCTCTCTCTCACCATCCATTCATTGGAGTACTCTCCATCACGGCGGCTGATGGGGAAGAGGCCGCCTTCGTTGGACGTAGAGAAGGGAGCAGTACGTGGTTATGTGGTCGGAAAGCCGGCACGACTGCCTCCGCCGCCACCACCTCCACCACCACCGCCGCCTTTTATATCACAACCATGGTTCTCCTGGTTGGTGCCACTCATATTTGTAGCCAACATCGTGATCTTTATCTACATAATGTACGTCAACAACTGCCCTGCACACATGGGAGACCCTGATCGTTGCATTCTCTACCATTTCTTGGGTCGCTTCTCCTTCCAACCCTTCAAGGAAAACCATGCTGTTGGTCCCTCTGTCTTCACGTAGGTTATTACATCTCTTTAACTCTTTTCTGCAACCTAAATACGTATATAGATTTTTAAGAGTACTTCTCCGAGTCAAGGATACATGTTTGTATAAATTTTCTTTTCCTTCACATTTTCTCGGTGATAACTCTTCTTCCATGGATTGAATATGTCTGTTCTTCGTGGAATCACGCATGCATGTCTATTTGTTTCTGTTACATGAGAAGAGATGAAGGCAATTGAAGAGCATTAGATTTATCTTCCACGAGATACAGTCAAAGTGAATTCTGACAATGTTAGGGTGAACCTCAAAAACGAAACTCTTATCATTAGTGAAACAAAAACTTAAGCTGAAACAGTGAACAATGGAAAATTCAGTCCTGAAGATGGTACTGTTCCGCAAATTTCAGAAATCCAAGGACATGGTTTTTGAGTAAATTTTCGCATGTTTTTGCAGGCTGAGAAAGTTGGGAGCTCTGGATCCAATAGCAATAGTGCACAATGGAGAAGCATGGCGCTTCTTCTCCTGCGAATGGCTTCATGCTGGAGTTGCTCATTTAGCTGCCAACATGATCAGTCTTCTATTAATAGGAATCCGACTCGAGGAGGAATTTGGATTTCGTAAGAACTTTTAACCCCGATTCCCAGTCATCATATCATCCTCATCATGTTATTCAAATCAATACTGACACCCAATTAGTACTTTGAATGTGGCAGTGAGGATAGGATTGTTGTACATACTTTCGGGTTTCGGCGGCAGCTTGATGTCTTCACTTAGCACCAAACCAATCATCTCAGTTGGTGCCTCTGGTGCACTCCTCGGCCTTCTTGGAGCAATGCTTTCAGAGCTTATCATAAACTGGACGATTTACGCCAACAAGGTAAGAAACAGAATCCCGACAAGGGATTCAAAAACCTCGAATCTTAACGGTAAGTGCTATGCAAGAAGAAAATGTTGCTAACTCTTACCGCTTTAGTGTGCAGCAATAACGAATCTGGTGATAATCATAGCCATTAACTTGGCCCTGGGTTTCATACCTCATATCGACAATTCTGCTCATATTGGAGGGTTCCTGTCAGGATTTCTACTCGGATTCATTCTCCTCATCCGTCCTCAGTACGGATACATAAGCCGCAAATATATTCCTGCAGGATACAATTTGAAACACAAGAAACCAAAGCACAAATGTTACCAACATATATTTCGGACAACAGCTTTAGTTGTCCTAATCGTCGGGTAACGACTAAAACCTGTCTGTGTTACATTCTCAGAATTCCAGATTAGCTGCTAAACTGTGTCCCTGACAGGTATGCTTTGGGCTTGCTTAAGCTATATAGTGGCGAGACAATCAAGAAGAGTCAAGAAGAAGCCCCCATGAATTGAAGCCCCAGCTTCAGTACTAGTGCATCGACCATCTGATCCTTCAAGCAGCACCAAAGCCTATACCTTCAATTCATTGACACAAAATTCATCGGACTTGTGTACATTGTCACTTTTAGTCATAGATTAGAGAAAAAAAAGTAATTATTAAACAAAGAATTGTATTGAATTATTATTAATTAGTGACATACTGACTACTTATGTAATCTTAACTTCACAATTCTCATGGTAGTTAATATTGCATTATCTTTATAAATTAATGTAGAAAGACAATAAGTGACAACTAATTGTAATCATAATTTTGTAGAACTTTGTTATAAATTACTAAAAATTGGTTTATTTTATTAATTATTAAATAATGTTATAGGTTCGGTTATAGAAATAGTCTCTTTATAAATTACAAAAGAAATGTTACGTATGATTGATAATCCTTATCCAATCTTATAAAACGGGATGTCTTGTGCACGAGATTTTGCCTTTTTGTCTTGTACAAAATTAATATCAAATTCAAGCGATTAGAGGAAACTTTTTATGAATATTCAAGAGTTGGAAGTTTTGGATTTAAGTCTCATGAATTTCTTATGATCTTTAAGCCAAACTTTTATTATTTAGTTCTTTCAATAGCTACTAAGATCAAATATTTTATTGGGTTTTAAATTATTAATTTATTAAATAATTTATATTAAAAATCATTTGAATTGTATTTATTGTTTATTTCTTTGTATTATTTGTTTATTAAAATCATTTGAAATATATAATTTATAAATTATTGAGGGTAAAGTTCTATTTTTAAATAATTATATACCATTTAACTTTTGAGTCTTAAAAACCGTTATTCAATATGCATTTATTATAAATATATTTTTTATTACAAAAGAAAGAAGAAAAAGATATTATCGCAATGTTTTGTAATATAATTTGCCTTGCTCATCTTGGTGGATTATCTCCATAATGACCATCAGAGGCTCCTATAAGATATGTAGACTTGGACTTAATAAGGCACATTGATTTCCTTTGTGATAGGTATGTTGAATTTGCACCTTCCATGTTTAGTATAATAGTTCACGAATACCTACTACAAAAAAATTATCCTCAAACAAAACTATTTGGGAGGAAGAAAGAATATTAATCATCTCTAAGAAGTCTACTTTGACGACAATGCGTCGGTATCCAAGCTTTCAAGCTAGTGTAAGTCCTAAAAAAATGCCCCCAAAATTTGGTAATTAACAGCGAACTCTTTTCAATATGCTGTTAAAAACCACCACACCACTTTTTATGACAATCCTTAAATAATTCTCTGGCTTTAATCATATTGAACCCTTGTTTAAATGCACTGTAACTTAGTTGGGCTAAGGAGCGCTCCTTGGAAGCTATCTTAAAAGGGCAATGGGTTAAGTAAGGGGCTCTCCTAGGTTAAGTGAGGTCGTGAGTTTAAATCGTCTTTATGTATGCAATCGTTTAAAACTTGAGACCAAAGTTTTACTTTCCGCAAGGAACCTACTTAATTCGAGTGAGGATTAATCTAAGAGTGGATGACTTAAAAGTATTTTCTCGCAATTGAGAGGGGTAAAATAAAAAAAAAAATCAATGTTGAAACCGACAAATGAATTAAGCCCTATGCGAACCACACGCATCACCTGAAAGAGCTTGTTATGTCTAAAAGTCTTCTCTCTCGCATCAAACCTCTGAGCCCTGTAAAGTCCTCTGCTTCTTCTCCCATTCTCTGCACAAAACACCTCAAAATTCTCGTCAATGATACCATCCAGATCCTCAGAAGCGACCCAGAATGGGAAGAATCTCTCGATGATCGCTTCAGTGAGACGGAAACCCAAGTTTCTGAGATTGCCCACTTTGTGTTTGATAAAATACGTGACCCACAATTGGGTCTCATGTTCTTTGAATGGGCCTCGAAACGTTCTTGTTCCGGAGATTCCTTAAATGGGTTTGCTTGTTCTTCGCTGTTAAAGCTCTTGGCAAAATCTAGAGTGTTTCAGGAGGTCGAGAATGTGTTGAAGATTATGCAATGCAAGGACTTGGTGCCTACTTGTGAAGCCCTTAGTGTTCTTATCAGAGCCTATGCGGATTTTGGATTGAATAATAGGGCTCTTGAGTTGTATCATGCTGTTGTAAGTATCCATAATTGTGTGCCTGATGTTTTTGCTTGCAATTCGTTGCTTGATAAGCTGGTAAAGGCTAATAAAGTGGAGAGTGCGTTCCAAGTGTATAATCAAATGACTAAACACGATGATAGACTAGATAATTATAGTGTATGTATAATGGTTAGAGGTTTATGTAAACAAGGGAAAGTTGAAGAGGGAAGAAAGATGATTGAGAAGAGGTGGGGAAAGAGATGTATCCCAAATGTTGTGTTTTACAACACACTCATCGATGGTTATTGCAAAAAAGCTGATACTGAAAGGGCTAAACAGCTTTTCATAGAGATGAAACGGAAGGGATTTCTACCATCGGTGGAGACATATGGAATTATAATCAATAGGTATTGTAAGGAAGGTCAATTTGAGACTGTTGATGACCTACTGGCTGAAATGAAGGAAAGAGCCTTGGTTGTTACTGTTCAAATTTGTAACACCATTGTTGATGCCCAAATTAAGCATGGCTGCATGTTAGATGCAGCAGAGGTTATAAAATGGATGATTGGCTATGGTTGTGAACCTGATATTGTCACATACAATATATTAATCAGCGGTTCATGTCAGGAAGGTAAGGTTCAGGAAGCTGAAGAACTGCTACAACATGCAATAAAGTGGAGATTGTTGCCAAATAAGTATAGTTACACCCCCCTTATACATTTTCATTGCAAACAAGGGAAATATATGAGGGCCTTTAATTTGCTTATTGAAATGACAGAAAGGGGACAAACACCTGATTTGGCTGTTTATGGAGCTCTTATACATGGACTTGCTGCTGTAGGTGAGGTTGATGTTGCATTAAAAATTCGAGATAAAATGTTGCAGAAGGGAGTTTCACCTGATGCAAATATTTACAATGTTTTGATAAGTGGAGTTTCTAAGAAGGGAAGGCTTCCTGCTGCAGAGCTTATTCTTGCGGAGATGCTTGGTCAAAATATACCTCCTGATGCTTTTGTCAATGCTACACTTGTTGATGCATTTGTAAGACACGGTGACCTTGATCAGGCCAAAAGAGTTTTTGAGCTTACAATTGCCAAAATGTTAGACCCTGGTGTTGTTGGGTACAATGCCATGATTAAGGGTTATTGCAAATTTGGAAAGATGAATGATGCACTGTCATGTGTGAAAAGAATGATAGAAGGGCAACATTCTCCTGATGAGTTCACATACTCCACCATCATGGATGGTTACGTAAAGCAGAATAACTTGCGTGGTGCACTTGCAACTTTTGGGCAGATGGTGAGAAGGAAATGCAAGTTAAATGTTGTAGCTTACACCTCTCTAATTGATGGATTTTGCCGCATGGGAGAATCCCATAATGCTGAAAAGACTTTCAAAGAGATGCAATCTTGTGGATTGGAACCTAATGTAGTCACATACAGTATACTTATTGGATGCTTTAGCAAGGAGGGTAATGTTGCAAAAGCTTGCTCGTTTTTTGAACTGATGTTAGTAAGGAAATGTATTCCAAATAATGTTACCTTTAACTATCTGATCACTGGCTTAACAAATGAGGTACCGACAATCAATTCTAACTGGATGACAGAGTTTCAAGAGACACAGAATTCTCTCATCTTCAATTTTTATAGGAGGATGGTATCAGATGGATGGTATCTAAGAACTGCTGCTTATGATTCAATTCTTATCTGCCTTTGCCAGCACAAGATGGTTCAAACTGCTTTACAGTTGCATGATGAGATGAAAATCAAGGGATTTCTTCCGGATCCTATTTCTTTTGGGGCCTTGCTCCATGGTCTTTGCTTGGAAGGGAGATCAAAAGAGTGGAAAGATGTTATATCCTGTAACTTTAACAGACAGGAACTACAAATTGCTGTCAAGTACTTGCGAACATTAAATGATTTGGTACCTCAGGATCCAAGTAGTGATGCCTTGGGTATTTTAACCACCATGGCTGAAGGTTGTGAGTTGCAAATTCATCCAGTAGAAAACCGAAAGGTTGGCACAGGATGAAATGATGAATGCTTGAAAACCTAAGCTTGCTTGTTTGATATTTGCTGAGGGTTTGCCATGAATTTTTGATCCTCATATCCGTATTGGATAGTGGACCATATTGTTGTGGTTAGTTTATGGCTGATCTCAAGCATACTTATTGATTCAATTATAGATGTAGGTATAGGGCGAGCAGCTTCTATTTGCAGTTCTTTACCAAGTGTACTATAGCACATACTTTGTACATCTCATGTGAATATCATGTAAATAATTACAAAGAGCAAGATCTAAGGGTGTGCGGCTGATTCAATTTCAGTGTATCAACTGCACAACCATTTTCCCAAGCAAACACCAAAAGCCGTAAGACCTATCTTTGTGAGGTCAGAAAATTTCTTTGCGGCGAGGGTTATTTGTCTCACTAAAGCTAAGATTGAAAAGATCGCAACTAAGAACAATTAGCTCCATAAAGCCTGTGAATGCTATCTACATAATACAAAAATGCCCATAAGGTCGCTCATGTCGAAAGCCAGACTCTTACGTACTCTCCACATCACCAAATGCAAAACCAGTCCACTACCTTATTCTTCTCTTACCCAATTGCAAGCGAACCCGCCATTGTCTGACCTTGTGAATGATATCTCTCGCATCCTAAGCGACCATCGAAGCCCTCACCATGATTTAGAGCACCCTCTCGCTGCCTACTCTACCAAAATATCCACGAGCTTAGTTGAACAAGTCTTGAAAAGGTGCAAGAATCTTGGATTCCCAGCACACAGGTTCTTTCTTTGGGCTAAAAGAATTCCGGGTTTCGAACATAGTAGAGAAAGTTATCACATTATGGTGGATTTATTGGGTTATAGCAGGGAGTTCGCTCTTTTGTGGGATTTCTTGATTGAGATGAGACAATGGAAAGATTTTGACTTTAGCCCCGAAATCTTCTGGCTTGTTTTCAGAGCCTATAGTAGAGCAAATTTGCCTGCTGATGCTATTCGTGCGTTTGACAGAATGGTTGAGTTTGGTTTGAAGCCTAGCATTCACGACGTTGATCAACTTTTGTATGTATTGTGTAAAAGGAAGCATGTGAAACATGCCCAGCAACTATTTGATAAAGTTAAGCATGAGTTTGAAGTTTCGGTGAAAACATACAGCATTCTGGTGAGGGGGTGGGGGGATTTACGGGAGTGGGAAAAAGCACATAAAGTGTTTGATGAAATGACCGAACGAAAACTTGATTTGGATTTGCCTGCTCATAATAGCCTGTTGGAAGCTTTGTGCAGGGGAGGGAAGGTTGATGAAGCATATGCAGCGTTTCAGGAGATGCGATCGAGTGGAGTTGAGCCCGATGAATGTAGTTATTCGATATTTATTCGAGCATACTGCGAGGCCAATGACATACATTCAGCTTTCAGAGTACTTGACAGAATGAGAAGATACGATCTTGTGCCTAATGTCTTCACTTACAATTGTCTTATTAAGAAACTTTGCAAGAAGGAAATGGTTGAAGAAGCTTATCAACTTCTAAATGAGATGATTTACAGGGGAGCTAAACCTGACTCTTGGAGTTACAATACAATCCTAGCTTATCACTGTGATCATTCTGAAGTTAACAGGGCTACCAAATTGATATCTAGAATGGTGAAAGATGGTTGCTCGCCAGACCGGCATAGTTACAACATGGTGCTTAAGTTGTTTATAAGAGTAGGAAGATTTGATAGGGTGACTGAAGTTTGGGAGAGTATGGGGGAGAGGGGGTTTTACCCCTCGGTTTCAACATATTCTGTGATGGTTCATGGCTTCTGCAAGAAAAAGGACAAACTAGAGGATGCTTGTAAATACTTTGAGATGATGATCGATGAAGGGATTCCACCATATTCATCCACTGTTGAGATGTTGAGGAATAAGCTAGTGGCTTTAGGATTATTGGATAATATTGAGATACTTGCTGGTAAAATGGAGCGAAGCACTTGTTGTTCTATGCAAGAGTTGGCATATGCAATGAGAGGTAACAAGTCCTATGTTAGATCAAGAGCAGAGGAGTCCGAGCTTGAAAGTGACTAACAGAGTGTTTAGAATGATATGAATTGAATTGAACTGTTGCATCGAATTCAATTCAAGTTTTTGGAAACAAAAAAAAAAAAGATGGGTTCAATTCATGAATTGAATTGTAGCATTGAATTCAATTCATGTGTTTGGAAAAAAAAAAGGTGGGTTCAATATCATTCTTTATAAATTAAATTCACTTGAAAATGTATCCTAATTGAATTACGAATTGGGATTTCAATTCTTCTTTTAAACATTGAAAATATCTTTTCAATAATACCCATCTAATTTTATCATATATCTCTTCACCTCAAGCAAGCCTTCTCATCTCAAACAGCCCCTCTCATTAAGAAACGGAACAACACCTTTTTCACGAATCAGCACCTCCCACCATATTTAGGTTTTTCCTTTTCCTTGTTCATGGGTGTCTTTTCTTTTTTCGTGCATTTTTAAGCTTCTAAATTATAATAATTTTCTATTGTCTTTATAGCTCGATTTAGCCTAATGTCATTTTTAATTAATTTTTTTCATTTTAATAATGAACTTTTTTGATGATATCACTTATAATGAAATTGATGTTTATAACTTGCTCTATGTTAGTGTGAATGTTTATTATTTAATAAGATTATTTTTTAGTCAAGAGTAAAAATGTCATATGAAATAATTGAATCAATTTTGATTATGTTCTAAACAGTATAATTGAATTCAATTCTAATATTACCGAGTTTGTTTCAAATATTGTAAATTGAATTTAATTCAATCTCATTAATGTAATTAAATTTAATCCGTTAGTGAATTTAATCTGAAAGCTTCCGATCAGCTTATAAGTGGTGCTGATTTGGTTTTAGTGAGGGTCTCAAGGCTTAACATATTTGCTTGTAAGGGGTCAAGTGTTTTAGCTTTCACCAACAACCTTTAGTCCGAGCCCATAGTCCATAAGTCCAAAAATTTCATATGATTCATTACGGGGCATCAATTTCGGTGAAGCCATTAATCATCGCCGTGTTCGCAATCTCTTCATTCCTTGCACTCCTCTATCTCTCTCCTTCCACTAAGCCGATTACATTAAACTCGTCGGTTCTTTCCGTTTCACACAGGTTAAAAATCAGAGATCTTTCCTTTTCATCGGTTTGCAGCTTAATTGTTTAACTGTGATGTGGATCGATGACTTTTCTTGTTGTTGTTTTTCAATGCAGAGAGAAATTGAGTATATGGAGTGTGAAGAGAGTAATGGAGTGGAGACCCTGCAAATGGTGGCTTCAAGGCCACGTTTCTGGTAGGTGTAAATGCTATTTTTCATTTGAATTCTTTTGTCGTTGTTGAGCTGTATGGGGTTGTTTTATGGGATCCAACAACTAATAAAAATTTTAGACTGACGCTAGTTATTGGATTTTATTCTATTTTGGTCAGATCTCTTGCCTTTTAGGAGTATATGAAATGGTGACTTACTGGTGTAGTGGAGATAAATGCCTATAGATGGCAGGATTTTTCTGGATGGGAATAAGCTGCATTTAGGACACTAAGATGTGTTTTGAAAGGTTGTGGTTATCTTTATTAGGTTGATTGGTTTAAGGATTGTGGATATCAGTTTTAGTTAACAGTATTATATGCTGTAGTTGTGGTGTTCTTTCCTTGATTTTAAATTGTCAGTAAGTCTGCTGCTTTGGGAAAGTGTGGGTATGGTGATCAGTCCACATGGATTTGTTTGAGAGGTGCTAGGAAGAGGGATTGGTTTAGTTTAAGGCTTTGGTTTGCTTCTTTGTTCTGAGTCAAAATTTTAATTGACTTTCATTGCAGACAATTGCATTGGTTTTTTGTTAAAATCCTGCAGTTCTGCCTCCTGAAAATAATGGGTATATTCGTGTGGATTGCTATGGCGGCCTCAATCAGATGAAACGAGATGTGAGTTTATGATGTTTATAATTTGCTGAGAGGAATACTTCATTTTCCTTTACCGAGTGGTAAAAGTTGATATTTACTTGATGATTTTACAGTTTTGTGATGGTGTTGGTATTGCACGTTTACTTAATGCAACTCTGGTTTTGCCAAAGTTTGAAGCAGCTGCATATTGGAATGAGTCTAGGTAAAAGCTTTTATTATGCTTTTGAGCGACCTTGGTTAATTTGTAAACATTGATTTGTAAACTTCTCTCACACAAACACATGAAGGAAAGTTGTTAAATGTCTTATCACATCTTTTATTTTATTTTTACTTGCTCAAAGTATTAATTTGACTAAAGATTGTCTTGATCAGGAAATGACGCATTGATATGTTGTGTATAGTGATGCTTACATGTGATTTTTTATCTTCCCTGTAAACCACTTTCTTATGTAAGCCATATTTTATCCCAGTGGCTTTGCAGATGTATTTGATGTTGATTACTTCATTCAACAAATGAATGGCTTTGTTAAAGTTGTCAAGGATTTTCCTGGAGAAATTGCATCAAAAGAACCATTTTGGGTAGATTGTAGCAAGCGGAAAGGTCAATTTGATTATGTTGAAAGTGTTCTTCCACAGTTATTGGAACATCGTTACATTTCTATCACTCCAGCAATGAGCCAGAGAAGGGACAGGTATTGTTCTAAAGTATTTACATTCACTTGGAATTTGTTCTGTAGAATAATTTTCTTCAGCTGGACAAACTGCATATAATACTTGAAATTCTGAAATTCAAGTGTTGAAGTGTTAAATTTGGTGAGAGCACAATTTTAGGATTTTTTTTTTGGAGTTGAATCCATTAATTGTATGACTTGATCACAATTAATCTTTTTTCTGTAGATATCCTCAATATGCAAAAGCTGCATTTTTTCAAGCTTGCTATAGGGCATTGCGCCTTACAAGATCCTTGGAAAAAAAAGCCTCTGAGCTTTTAGAGGCGATTCCCAAGCCATTCCTTGCACTTCACCTTCGATTTGAACCTGATATGGTAGCATACAGCCAATGCGAGTACTTGGGCCTTCCTCCTGCATCCGTGGAGGCAATTGATGCTGCTCGAGGAGATAGAAAGAAATGGACTGGAGAGTTAGCTCAACTTTGGAGGAAGAGAGGGAAGTGCCCCCTTACACCTAGTGAGACAGCTTTGACTTTCCAGGCACTTTCTATCCCTACGAACACAAATATATATCTTGCAGCTGGAGATGGCCTCATGGAAATTGATGGGTTAAAGTCTATTTACCGCAATGTGTTCACTAAATCTGCCCTTCTTAGTGGTGAGGATTTCACAAATATGCACGGAAACACAAAAGCAGCATTAGATTATTACGTCTCTATCAACAGTGACTCTTATATAGCTACTTACTTTGGGAACATGGATAAGATGGTGTCTGCCATGCGAGCCTACAAAGGGTTGCATAAAACGCTGTTCTTAAACCGCAAGGCTTTTGCCGAACTCACATTTCAGGGCCTGAAAGGGGAGGAATTATTGCAAGCCTTATGGATAGCTCACAAAGATGATTACGTAATGGGGAGAGGCTATGCTTTACCTGACTGCTTCTGTGAATTCAAGTTGTAACTTTCAGCGTTCCCCGTTTTTGAAGTCTCAATGTGATGTTTTATTCAACATTCTTTAATGATGATTAGATCCAAGCACTGCTGAGTAGGAGTTGCCTGTTTGACAGTTGGCTTGGAGACTTTCTCCAGAATATTGGCTGGTGCTCTGTAGTGTTTGCGAAACTTTGGTAAATTTTTTCTAGGCTCACGCTCGCTTAGATTATAGGTTATCGTCGGATCGAATTAAAAATGGATTCCTCAGTGGTGTTAAATATCTTGTCTTCCTTGGCTAACCGTTCAAGGGCTCTCAATCTTCTGATCATGAGAATTAATGAACTATTTATTCGAAACTGGACACTGATACATTGACATATCTATTTAGATAGATGTACTGACTGACTAACGAACTTCGCAAAACACTTTAATTTATAGTGATCAAAACACTTTAATTTAAGAATTACTATTTTTGATACTACAGTCTTTGGATATCATTCTATCCTTTTAGTAGACATGGTGGGAGTCTGTTTCCCTTAGACTTATCATGTAATTCCAGTTAGATATTTTTCTTAAAACATACATTAGACTGATCAGCTTCCTGTTTCATATGTCATATCACGCTTATGCTGGTATTTTTCTTTAATCATCTATACGTTTTAAATTTTGTGTGGTTATGCCTTCAGAAAATTTTCCCAGCAATTCATGAGTGACTATAACTGTCTCTTCATTCTTTAAGTCAAGACTTAAAAGTTAAGGTTCTTAGAGTTTATTTGGCAGAAGCAGTGAATATTTACTGTGATAAATGTTGTTTATTTTTTGAATGGCAGAGATGAACCAAGAATATACTACATTCTGTCTTCTACATGATGTCTGAATTTACAGATGTGGCTGACAGATTGTGTTTTTTCTGCTTTATAGATTGACTAGATATAAGAGTTTCAAGGAGGGTCATAAACGTATTCTTGTGGCAACTGATTTGGTTGGAAGGGGAATTGACATTGAGCGTGTAAACATTGTTATCAACTATGACATGCCAGATTCTGCTGATACTTATCTTCACAGGGTTAGTGACCTGTTGCATTATTCAATTAATCTTAAATTTCTTTCAATTGATGTATATGTCATTTCTTCTGATTATAAATGACCTGTTATTTATCTTTATGGCAGGTGGGAAGAGCTGGTAGGTTTGGTACAAAGGGGCTTGCAATTACGTTTGTTTCATCTGCATCTGATTCTGATGTACTAAATCAGGTAGCCTCCCCGGCTTTCCTTATTCTTATTTCTTAACATTCACCGAATTTCTTAAAATGTCTGGCTATTTACTCCTACTTATATACATAATGTGAAAACAGGTTCAGGCAAGGTTTGAAGTGGATATAAAGGAGCTTCCTGAACAGATTGATACTTCCACATACAGTAAGATCTCTTCATCTATGTTATTCGTGGAAAAGAAAATAAAACAGAATCTGGAGAGTTAGTAAATGTTTTTACCGTTAGGTGAGATGGAATTGAAAAAGGTTCATGGTCCTGACGAGTTAGTAAATGTTTTTACCGTTAGGTGAGATGGAATTGAAAAAGGTTCATGGTCCTGACGAGTGCCAATATTTTTTTTACACCTTTTAGCTTCATAGGTTTTTGATCGACTTGGTTTTGCTTTCTTCTGAATGGTTGCGTTATTCTGATACTGATTGTTCATTTGTTGTCTGATTGTTCCTTTGTTTCTTTTGGTTAACAAACATATATTTGGACTCAATTAGGTAAAATGATAGTATTTTGGGGCTAGTAAAAAGTTGAATCTATGCAGGTGTTATGCATTCTAATCAAATTTGTGTCTACTTATTGTCTTGGTTCTCATTGGCTGTCCTAGTCCCCAAGTCAACAATTCCTAGCTATAGCATCTGCTTGACTATCCTTACTCATCCGCTGTCAAAGAAACTACTTTAAAAATTACCTTAACTGATGGATATTCATTTACTGTATCCTGCTTTGAATCTAATAATTTCATTGTCTTGAACGCAGTGCCATCATGATCCGGACTCTGAGTGCTGTGCTTTGATCAAAGGAACAAACAGCTTTCATCTGTTGTCTAGTAACGTCGTAGGGTTTGATTTGGGAGTTTATTATGAGAAAAGAAGTTGATTAGTCAAAAGATTGGTTCAAGTTAAAACATTGTTCATTTCTGGATAGTGTTTAGGACATTTTTGCTTATTGAATGGTCCCTTGTTATTGTTTACTCGTTTTATTCCTGTGTTGTATTTTATGTCAGACTTTTCTGCTAGGGTACACTTTTGTCATCGTAGTTATAGCATGCTATACTATTCGTTCACTGCATCCTATAATCTTTTTGAGCAAGGGAAATTTGGTACGATATTTACTGATTGACTTGTTCGTTAATTTACTTTGATTTATGTTCTTTTGGTCCGACAGAACACCATGTTTAGGGATGACACTGATACCGAGCTCGTTTAAAGTTAACAGGTCTATTTGAAACTTAAGTGGCCTTGGTTAAGGTTAACGAGTTGAGTTTATTTGAAGCTACAATGGTCTTGTTTGAAGATAAACGAGTCAAAGTTTGTTTATAGTTTGAATGGTTTCTTAAAGTGTCCAGACGATTATTGCAAGTCTTTACACTTCCTCTCTATTTATAATCACACAGTAAAAGTCTCGCCAAACAAAAGTGTTTAGAGCATCGTACGCATCTGACAGGCTATTTTTGTCAAATTCAGTTTGAAGCTTTGCAATAAAGTGAGATATGTGGAGGTTTTATAGTATACAGTTTTATTTTATATATAACTGAGAGGTTGTTTTTAATAAACTTATATGCAGATGTAACAAGTAACAAGGATGATATGAGTTTAAAATGTTTATAACATGTATTATAAAAAAATTTACATAATATTAATAAATTTATTTTTAATTTAGTTAATAAATTTAATTAAAATAATTATAAAATATTTCAAAGTTTCAGTCATTATATTTCAGAATAATAAATACCGAATTGGGAATTAGTAAATAAAAAAAGACAAATAATAAAAAATGTTAGAGATGAGATCCAAAATTAGCGATTTTAGAAATACAAAGATTCGTACACGATAACTTAATTCTTCACACTTTCCTTCCACATGTTTATATCAACTATAATAGTTGCTTGTGCAAACAATCGAGTTATTGAATATAATTTCCATTTTCTTTGCAAATTTAATATACATATTATTATTGTTCATATAAGATGGAAATGGAGATAATTATGAAATTCCTTTACTACATTTGGAGATATTATTGTTAATAGTGTCCGCGAGAATTGATTGACATGCACAGGTTCTTTATCTTTATGAGTTCGGAGATCCTGTGATCGTTAAGCGTGCGTGAGTATAACCTTAACAAAACCGTCTTCTCCAACGCTCCTCGCACTGATCTGTGGTTCGTGGCCGCTGAGGTTAGTTTCCTCTCTCTTCGTTCGTTCTTCTGTTGTTCTCCCTGCGTTCGTTCTTCTCCCAACGCCCCTCCCTCTCGTCTCTTCTCATTCTGCATCTGTGGGGGTTCGATGCGGACATTCTCAGATCCGAAGTGCCCTTTTGTTTTTTGTTTTGTCTTTGTTCGGTGGGTCTTCTTTGCGATCTATGACACGGGGAGATTCTCAGATCCGAAGTTCCCCATTTCTTCTGTCTTCTTTTTCCTGAGACGGCTTTGATTGGGATATTCTCAGATCTGAAATTTCTTTCCTTTCTGTTTGACGTGTCATAGTTCTCCTATTAATCTTTCTTCACTACTGTACTTTACGTGGTTTTGAAGATTACATGAACACGATGCTCTTTCTTAAACTTTATCACTTGTGGGTTTTAATTTCGACAATGCTAGATTTATTTTTGTTTTACAAATTTGGATTTTTCTCTTTCCATTATACTATGATAATAATGGTGCTTCTGGAGTGGATTGTATCTGAATTTTCTTACGTCTGTCCTCATGGGTAGGAAATGACTGATGCTTGTTTAATTTCTGTTCAGTTGGATCAAGTGATAACTACAAAAGCATTTGAAAAGGATAGCATATCAGGTAAGTCATGCAATGGAATGGTCATATGATTGCTGCAGTGTTTAATTTTTTTATGTTTTTGTTAGTTTGCGTAGAAAATGTGAAGCATGCTGATTGCTGTGAGTTGTTAAACCATGTCTTGGAAATAAATGACATTAATAAAGCAGGGTTATAAGCAGAGATTGTTGTTAGCCTTCTTGTTAAGTGTTCTATATAGTAACTGATATTTTGAATTGGTCAATTAACACTCTCTTCATTCCATTTCAATCCTTATCAGTAAGTGCAAATTGTAAGAGGCAGTAAATGGAGGACGTAATGATAAGTTACTAGTTTTCTTAACAATTTCACAAAGATATTGAATTCCCTTACTAATTCTTTTGAGATTATTGAATTCTCTTCAATAATCATTGCAAACTTTAGTAATAACCTATGTTCTAATCAGTGCCCTATTGATATTCATAACCTATTAGATTCAATAAATACTTAATGAACTTAGAGGGATATGAGGAAACATTGTCAAAGTGAATATCTCTTAAGTCATAAACTCTACTTAAGTCATAAAAACTGAAGGATATGAGGGAGACAATGCTAGTTATTACTGAATGGTTGATAACTTATTCTTTGTTTGCATGATTGAATCAGTAGTTGATAACTTATTCTACAAGCTGTAAGGAAATTAGGATGGTAAGGTAGATAAATGTTAAACCGAAAAGTATAGACACTAGCTAGGAACTGAAACATTTTCACTATCTTAATAGGGGTATGGTTATTGGAACACTGCCAAATTGCTAGGAAACTTGCTTATGTATGATTTGAAAACCTTCTATGTTTTTTGCCTCTATTTTGTTTCTGGTAATTGTTCCCACGACTGTTTTTAGGGTTCTTGTGGAATATTGTAAAATGGGGACATATGAATTGCTCAAAATATGCGTATATTCTACAATCTGAAATTGTTTTGTGTCTGCCTTGTTTTGTGTCTGTTCACATGTGTTCTGTTGCTGTGTTTGTCTATCTGTGCGATTTTCTGCCTATGTTTCGCATCTATTTCATTGGGTTTTGTGATTAAACTCACCAGTGTCTGCAACTAGTATACAATTTCTCTTATTAGCTAAACTATTTATTTTGCAGAAGTTTCAGTTCGGGTTATTGGGGTTATTCTTTTGTAATTACTGGTTAGCTTTTGTATGTAGCAAGTTAGTTACATAGATAAAAAGGATTAACTGATCCAAATCCTCATTGATTTTCACTTCATTTCGTCTCTCGGATTTAGCTAAGCACAACCTATTTTTAATATCTGTTGACAGCATTGACTTTTGACAATGAATAAATAGATAAGTTCAAAATTATATGCAAAAGTTATATGTACTTTTGCTCTACAAAGTACATATAAAAATATAAGTGTATATATATTAACTTATGTATATATACACATATACATACGTATATGTATGTATATCTGTCCGTATATATATGTGCATATCTATACGGATATATATATCCACATGGTTTCCATGTGCATGTGGATGTGTTATATATATGTACATATGATATATATATGTACATATATGTATCATACGAAGCATCATTTTTTACAATTTATATATATTGTTGGTTGTGGCTTGTTTATGATCAAGTGTGTTTTGCTTTGCAGACAGTTTTCAATTTAACAATGAATAGTCTGCGCCGTGATGCTATGTTTAAGTGCCTTACTTTGTATGAGCTATGGACTGGGGAATTGGATTTTATGAGAATGTTTCTGTTGATGTGTTTGTTTGTGCACACTAGAAAAAGGAGAAGGAGTGCAAATGCTAGAGGTAGTCGGGCATTGAGAATACCTAGCAGGCAAGCCAATATAGATAGAATTTTGCATGAGGGTGATAGGAATTGCCACTGGGATTTAAGGATGGACTTGAATGCATTTAGATTGTTATGTCAAATGCTTCAAGTTCATGGTGGGTTAAATGCGAGTGGGCATGTGGCTATACAAGAAAAAGTATTAATCTTCCTAAGAATATTGGCACAAAATGAATCCAATAGAGTATTACAAGTTCGGTTTATGAGGTCAGGAGAAACCATAAGTAGGAT
>JANJEY010000005.1:7600789-7621603 GCA_024703695.1 Erythroxylum cataractarum | reverse complement strand
ATTTGGTTTGACGTTTCCTTTGTTTCTAACTTTCTATCCTCTCAAAATCTTTTTTTTTCCCCAAGCATGCATTCGTCTAGTTTCCTTTATCTCTACGTCATGTTTCATGTCTATATTTCTTTTTATCCGGATTACTGCTGAAGGAAACAATCTACTTACTGAGAAAAATAGTATAATTTGTATATATAATTGATTGATAGTGATTGAATATTTTAAATCTTAAATCCTTGTCTTATTAATTTGATCAAAATTTTAAAACATTAATTTTTTAGCATGTTCTATCAATTATTTAGCTTCGCTAATAAATATATCATATATAAAAAGATTATAAATTCAAACAGATCAAAACTATTCATATCAGTCTGGTTTGTTAAATTGATTTACATCATTCTTAAATTTTCATAAATTATATTTGTGATTTTGTTTGATATGGATCATATTCACCCAAAATTTCTATTTCTACTATTTTACATGTAACTAATTAAGTAAAGAGAATCTAATATCCAATATAGCTTTTTATATGCAGGTTTTAATTAACACATCTAAATTCGTTTTGAATATAGCTAATATTTGTTGGTCTAAGCGGTGAGGAATAAGGAGTTTAGTTTCACTTAATTAAGGTATAAATCTAAATTATCTAAATTTTTTGACTGAAATTTTCTCTTAAAACTCAGTTCTAATTGGAATAGCAGCCAAGAAGTCATTATTATTTAATTTTGACTTGAACTGGGTTAGTTAGGGTCAAATTCAAAGTTTTAAGGTGATATAAGATTTAAAAAATAAAGTATTTGAATATGGTGAATTTGAATTCTTTATGATAAGCACTAGTTTAAGTATTTATAATTAAGGTTTTCATTTTAAATAATAATACTTATCAATTATCTAACATTTTTTCATTAGAAGTTTTCACTTAAAATTTCATCTAAGAAACTAAATCTTGATTAGTATGATAGCCAAGAAATTATTATTATCTAGTTTTGATTTCGGCCAAATTAATTAGGATTACATCATAATTTTTAAAGTAATCTTAAACTTTAAAAATGCTAGATTGAAATTCTTGGTTACTAAAAGTGTTTGTAATTGATGTGTAATTGATGTATTAAAATTAAGATCAGGATTATGTTTTATCTATAAAGTATTAATGAGGTTGATATTTTTGATTAGGTCAAAAATCGGTGTTCAAAACTTAAGTTGACTTGATTTGAAATTGACATCCAATTGACATTATTAAAACATTTGATATACTGATTGATGTGTGGAACCAATTGTATACAATTGACATTATTCAAAACTTTGATGTACTGGTTGATGTGTAGATGTCCAATTATATATGCACTCAATGGGTTACACCTTTTTTTTTTCACCGACGGAATAATAAACAATTCCGTCGGTAAATATTCACTGACGGAATAGACATACCGTCAGTACATAACCTGGATTTAATTTGGCGGCGTCCGAAATTCCGTCGTTAACTATATAACTTACTTCGGATTATTTGAGACGGTGGTTCCGTCCCTAATTTATACCGACGGTATATTCCGTCGGTGATGTGTTAATTTCACCAACGTAATTTTAATAAAATTTTCGTCGCAACATAACAACAACGGATAATATTCCGTCGGTTACCCGTTGACAAAATACGACGGAATATTTCCGTCGGTAAGCTATAACAACAGCCATGTTTGCGACGGTTTCTTTTTTCGTCGCGTTCCGTCGGCAAATATAATTTCCGACGGAACTAGCCATTTCTCCGACGGAATATTCCGTCGGAGAAAGCCAGTTTTCTTGTAGTGACCCTTTAGAGTTTAAAGCATCTTAGTATATTAAATATAAGGGTAAAAGATATAAATCTCTTCTATAGTTTAAGAAACCTCAAAATTATACCTTTGTCTTTAAAATTCAAAAAAAAAAAACTTCTTCTAGTGTTTAGTTTTCTAGAAAATTCTCTTCTCTTAGACTTTGATTGAAAAATAACCGGATAATATTTGTAGTTTAAATATCAAATGAGAACTAATCAAATATTATTTTCTTGATAATTTAACTCAATTCTTAAACATGAACTAAATTAACTAAATATGGATCAAACTAGTAATTTATTATAATTATCTTAATTATGAATTTAGTTTGAATTTAATTAGTTCGAATCGGACTTAGGGGCTAAGTTAGTTTACTATATTATAGACATTTGATTAGTTCATATTTAGCATTTATACAAAGTGTAGTTTATCGTTATGTTTAACTAAAATATAAGAGAAGAGATTTTTCTAAAAAACTGGAGTTTTTTTAAATTTAAAGATCAAGGATTTTTCTAAAATTTATTAAATATAGAAGATGTTTATATCTTTTGACGTAAATATAAATAGTGAAGAATCATAATATGGATCGTATAATTAATTAGATTTTATGTGTTACTTACTTTATAATTAAACTTTATATGAAGATTATTAAAAAGAAAAAGGTTGTAGAACATAATTGATCAGAACTTGTGTTGTTTTTTTTAATTAATATAGAGCCTTATTTATAGAATGATTATACACAGTAGTTGGTTAGGATTAATCCTACTATTAAAGGATAGGATTATTATCTCCTATTTGGTTACAATCTTCTAATCTAACATATCCTACTATTAAGGGATAGGATCATGATCTCCTATTTAGGATAGGATAATGATCTCCTATTTAGTTATAACTTCTAATCTAACAGTTTGAGTGATAAGAATTATCTTGAACATGCATTTGTTGTGGCGTTACCCATTTATCATTCCATAGTTTTTCGTTCCTTGCTGACCATAGCTTCCATGCTTGAATACCAACTCTAACGGCACGATCTCTTCTTGCTCTCTCAATAACATGGGCAAAAAGGTTCTAAAAAGATGACAAAAATGATATTAGAAGATAACATGGGGAGGGAGACGGGGGGCTTTACTTTTTTGTTGCTATATTATGTCGGGAAAGTTGCGAGGATAATTTTCCTCCACGTTTACCAACAAATAGTTTAGCAGTCATAAAAAACAATTTTTTCCAACAAATTTACCGACGAAAAATTAGTTTTTGTTACTAATTTACTATAGAATGTTTTCCGCCAGTAATTTTCCGTCAGTATTGTGTTATTTTCTTGTATTGATAATGGTTTGTTTTTAATCATGAAAGATTCACTATAAAATGGAGCTTTAACTAGTAAGAAAAGCAATTTCCTTTCACCTAGTTTTTTGAAGTGAGATTGGAGTATTAATTTGTGTTTTAAAAGTTGAGATTTTCATGTAAAATTTTTGATTTTTTTTGTAATATTACTGTATTTATAATATTACTTTTGTTGTATTTGATCGAAATAATTTTTAAGTTATATTATGTTTAATGATCAAAAGTATTTAAATTTAGTTTTTTAAATAAACATATTTAATTGTTGAATACCTTAGTGAATAAACAATTTTATTATTCATTTTTTTAAGAATAAGAACAATCAATAATTCACATTTACTATATAATAACCAAGGAGTTAAATGAATAGTATGATTTTGAGTGAGGCGTTAAAGAAATTAGAGGCAAATGCTCTTAAAAGTAAAGGAAGAATGGATAGCTGCCAACCATCTAACTTGGGTCTGGTGTGAAAATTGACCAGAATAGAGAGGATTCGCCGCTAAGTAGGATTGAAGGAATAATAATGAAGAAACTAACACACAAATTTTTACATGAAAAATTCTAAACAAATTAGGGTAAAAATCACGGGCAAGAAAAAAAAAATCCACAATGAAAAATTTAGGAGTTACAATATCTCTTTATTTTACAAGGAGAAATACTAACTCTCTCAATAAATAGGAAAAACACTCTCTAAACTGTAGAAATTTAAACTAAAGAAAAGAAACTTCTGGGATGAATGAAAACTGATATGAGAAGGCGTATTTGTAGGCCTCCTATACGCGTATTTGTCCTCAGTTGGTTTTCTTCTTTTTCTTTTCAATCAAATCTTCACACCATCCTTTCTTCCTTGTCATTTCCATATTGCTTATGTCTCCATCAAACCGCAAGAGGATCAACACCAAAGTCTAATCCCTCATAACACAATACAACATCTGAGGTCCCTTTAATACATGTAAGGCCCTCTTTATAGCATTTCAATACTCTTTGCCAAGATTCATCATGTACTGACTAACTACTCCTACTATATGTGTAATGTCTGGTATTTATACAAATCATAGAAAACATTAAGCTTCCCACTGCTAATCCATACGGTACTCAAGAAATCTTCGTCATCTCAGCTTCACTGTTAGGTCTCATGCCTAAGGAAAACTTGAAGTTAACAAGAAGTGGGGTAAAAATTGGCTTACAATCTTAGATGTTAAAATGTCACAAGTTCTTCTTCAAATAATTCTTCTAAAAAAGTCAAATCTTCCTGTTACATTTATCTCGATGAATTTGCATCCCTATAATCTTGTTTGTTAGTCCCAAGTCTTTCATTTCAAATTTTCTAGTCAACTGAGCCTTCAATTATATAATATGATCTTTGTTATGGTTTGTTACCAATATGTCGTCTACATATAACAAGATAGTGAAGTCATTTTCACCAAATCCCTTGAAATATTTGCAAAGGTCTGCATTTAGTCTATTGTATCAAAAGCTTTTAATGAAGGAATCAAATCTTTTATACCAATACCTCAGTGTCTGCTTTAAACTTTACAGATATTTGTTCAACTTGCAAATCAAGTTCTCCTTTTCTGTTTCTTCAAAACCTCCTGGTTGGAGCAAATAAATCTTTTCTTCAAGATCTACATAAAGAAAAGTTATCTTTATATCTAACTACTCTAAATGTAAGTCAAACATAGTACATATTTCCAAGACTACTCGGACTGTTGTACGTCGAAACACAGGAAAAAATATTTCATTGAAGTCAATCCTTTCCTTCTAAAGATATCTTTTCACCATCAATCTTACACGATACCGCTCCACCTAATCAATGTCATTTGCTTGATCTTATAGACCCATTTGTTGTTAATGGCCTTCCTTCCTCTTGGAATTGGCATTAGTTCCCAAGTCTTATTATGATAAAGAGCTTCAATTTCTTCTTGCATTGCTGTCATCCGTTGAGATACATCTAAACTGTTCATTGCCTCCTGGAAAATTGATGGCTCGTCATCCTCAGTTAAAAAAATAGTATTTAACGTTGCCCTCCATAATATGGCCTGAATGTCAATCAGGTCGCCTTTTTGGGCGTTTTGTTCAACGAATCTCTGGAGTTTCAAACTCTTTTGGTTCTTGTTCCTCAATCTCTTGTCTTACTTTAGAAGAATACATCTAGGATTCCTTTTTCACCTGAGCAACAGTAGTCTCTGAATCTTTCTTTAATGTGCTATCACCTTCTTCTCCCTTTTTTTAGCTTATCTATAAAGATTTCATTCTTGCTGATGACAACCTTATGGGCAGTGGGATCCCACAAATGATACCCTTTCACTCCATCAGCATACCCCAAGAATAAGCATTTCCTGAATTTTGGATCTAGCTTCGTAGTTTCTTGAGGATTGTATATCACTTACACAGGACTTCCAAATATATAGAGGTTTGAATAATCAAGTGGCTTACTGGTCTATGTCTCCCTTAATGTATTCAACTTAATTGAAATTGATGGGGCCTGATTTATCACATAACAAGTGATACCAGCTGCTTTTGCCAGAAAGTCTTGTCTAAACTTGTAGTTGTTAACATAGCTCTAGTTTTCTCTAACAAAGTTTTGTTTATCCGCCCTGTCACTCCATTTTGCTGAGGAGTGTATGCCATTTTGAACTATCTTTTTATAACTTCTTGCTATCATAATTGATCAAATTCATTGATAGTGTATTCTCCTTCATTATTTATCTTCAAACACTTGATTTTCTTTCTAGATTCAAGTTCTATCTGCGCTTTGTATACTTTGAATAGTAGAAATATAAGGATGGATTAGGTTGGCCTTGCCAAAATTTTTAAATAATTCTTTAAATTTTAAAATATATAATAATTTATTTCTTAATTAAATCAAGGTCTAGGTTGCCTAGATGCAAGCTTACATGAGACCCAACTCTTTTAAGTAAAACGATATTGTTTTGTTTAGAATAATTGGACCTCGAATTTGTCTAGGCCTACGCCTGGCCTATGGGTCGACCAATTAAAAACAACTAAATTTAGGCATATAGGCCAAATATTGTCATCCTTATAGAAATACATTTGACTTCCTATTAATTGGATACTTATAACATCTCCTGTAACAATCATTGAAGACTAGGTGGTCCGCTCGGAGATTATTTGTTAAATTGATGATGAGTTGATCATAAGAATTTGGTAAACTTTGAAATAGAAGTTCAACACGTTCTTAAGACTCTAATTTATGATCCTATGATCTGACTTAGGAAAATGGAGCATTCAAGGTGTTGATTGCTCTGTCACTAAAGCAGATTTTGACATCCAAAGAGTGTATAATTTTTTGTCAATAAAAATCTTGTTATGAAGTGATTTGGCTCCATACAGCTTAATGAGATAACATCATATCTCCTTTGCCATCTTCTTCTCCTCTATACGTGACAACACCCCATCTGCTAATGCCAGATGAAAATTTGTGATAACATTCCCATGCATCTCATTTCACTTATTATCATCAATGAATATTGCCACCCTTTCTCTGATGGCCACTAAACAGTTATCTTTTTTAAGATAGCCTTCATCTTTAACTTCCACAATGAGAAATTACTCTCATTGAACTTTTTAATATCAAATTTTGCTACCATTGTTTCTATTACGAACATAATTTAGTTCTCACTATTTTATGTGAATAGTACCCGTACGGATGAATTGTGTCATATATGTGAATAGTATCATATTTGTACATATAAATAGTACTTTATACATGAATAGTACCCAATTGCTACAGTGATGACTAGCTATAGTGACTGCTACAATTATAAATAGTAAAAAATAATACCTACTATAGTTGCCACCTTTTTTGTTATTGTTTTACTATTCACCAACTTTCATCGTCTTCACCCAAAAATTAAATGAATTATGTCAAAAAAAAATTCATAATTTTCTCACTGCACTCTGATATCATTTGTTGTGAAAATTGACCGGATTAGTACAAGTTTGCAGTTAAATAGGATTAAAGGAATAACTATGAAGAAACTAACACAGATTTTTACTTGAAATATTCCAAACAAATAGGGGTAAAAACTACAAGCGAGAAGAAGAAACCTCACTACAAAAAATTTTAAAGTACAACCTCTCTCTATTTTAAAATGAGAAACACTAACTCTCTCAAAAAATAAGAAAAACATTTTTTAAACTGTGGAAATTAAACTGAAGAAGAAATGCTTCTGGGATGAATGAAAACTGATATGGGAAGGCCTATTATATGTATCCAAATAACTGGTTTTCGTCTTCTTCTTCTTTCTACATTTTCTGACTTTGTGCAGTTGACAACAATCTTTCTTAACTTTAGTGTCGGCGGCAGTAATAGGTTCGATTTCTTTCCAACACGATTTTATTTGTAGACGTTGAGTTTGAGAAAGTTTCTATTAAGATAGACACAGTTTTAAAAATAGTTTGTCTATTAGTTAAAAAGTAACAGTACTACTAAATCTCCTTATATTTCACATTTTAATAGAATTTTTACTAAGTTATTGTTATCGCTAAGAGAAAAATTGTTGAAATTGACATTATAATGTTGTTATTGGTGACAATCAATAACATTTCATTTCATTCTTTTGAAAGTTTGAAATTTGCTATTCAATTACAAATCATAAGCTTTGAATCTTAAAGTGATTCTCTAGAAGTTATGAACACTCACGGTGATGAATTGGCTACTTTAATGAACTCACTCTGTTTTGTTTGAGGGGACTAAATTTATCTCTGGAGAAGCTAATGTCACTTCAGCCAAAATAGTCCTCTTTTGCTTTTGATTGTGGTTTATGGGTTGAGCTTGACTCATTCTGTGGATGGATCCTCAAATTATCGTATCTCCACATCACCCCGAGACTACACACTCCTCACTGGAACCTTCTGGTGTGACTAATTTCTCATTCCTTTCTCGACCTCTCATAATACATTCATATAAGTTAAATAAATAACAATTTAAAAGTGTTTAATTTTAAAAAATTAAATTAATATTCGACAATATAATAACTAAAATTAACTGCACTTGTCGCTTATTTGATTAATTAATGTGAGATTTGTCTATTCTTGCATTTAGAAATAAACATAAACATCAATAATTGAAGAGCCAACCACTGCTTAATTAGCACTTGAGAAAAAAAAAACCAACAATTTGGTAATACTAGGCCAGCAAATAAAACAACCCAAGTTGCCTGACATTAGCATACTCGGGATGGATAATGACATAAACCGACGTATTTTTGTTGTCATGCGAAATCTAAAAAGATCTAATAATACGTAATCTTATTTTTTAACACGTGAAGCGAATGATGCTACAGTCAAGAAAAGGTAACTGTGACATGAGAATGTGTTGCTTGAAACTTTCCAAGTTAGGCATCAAGGGCTTGTCACGAAGGATATGGACATGGATGGATAAAGCTAACACAGGGTTACTTTCACAAGCAACTTGGTTTGTCCTTCCCTTCTTTGTCTAAATCGATTTTACACGACAAGTACAACGAATGTAGCACTTGAGTCAATCATACACCATCACGAAAGATTCTGATTATGAATTTTCTGCAGCGACCGGACACAATTTGATGCACCAGCTATACCTTTCTCAGATTAACGCGGGCAGGCTAGGCTGATAACGGATAATCATATCTCCGGAATAAAAAATTTAAAATTTTTAATATTATGCTATTTTAAATAAAAATAATTTTAAAACTAATAAAATGAAATAATATAAATAAATAAATAATAATTTAAATTAAAAAAGATTAAATCAGATTAATTATTTTTAAAAAAATTAGATGAGAGATTCAACTGACAGGACAAAAGATTTAAAATTTAAAATATTTTTTTAGAATATAATAAATGGAATAGATAAACTTAAATTACAAGGAAGTATTAGTGCATCCAACTGTAAATTTACCCAATTGTTCTTGGACAGCTAGACTTGTAGACTTTATAATCACTCTATCTTAAAAACAATTACAATCATCATATATTAATATTTTAAAAATAAGATTGATTAATTAATAAGTTGATTATTTTTTAACAAAAAAATTATTAGAATAACTCAAATTAGAAAATTAAAACTGAATCAAAAAATTAAATGAATTAAAATTTTTATAATTAAACTAATCGAATCATATTGGTTATTCTAATCCTTGTCAAATATAAAATTAAATGACCTAATTATATCCATCAAATTCTTATACAGACTAACAGTTTATTTTGGTCACGTCAGTAACAATTAGAACTTTTTGAAAGATAAAATTTACTTAATTAAATGTTAGTAATATAACGATTCACTAAAATCAAATTAATTGAAATTGATTTTATTAATAATTTAAAATAAATTATTAATATTTAGTCAAATTTAAATAGTTTAATTTAAATTTAAATCGATAGTCATATAAATAACATTTTATTACTCTAATAAAATCAAAATATATGTGTATATATATGGGTTGCTATCATTTTTAATCAAAATTTAAAGGAGTATGCATTTTTAAAATAAAAAATAAAATATTTAAAATATTTTTTTAAGTTACAGAGAGGGTTTGTGTCAAAAACCTTTAAATGAATACTAAATGTCAGTTAGTTAGGGATTTTTTTTTAATTCAAGTGAGGTTATAGATTTAAACTTTTTTATATATACAATCGTTTAAAATTTAGAGTTAGAACCGTTGGTTCGAGCGGAAATTATTTTAAGAGTGAATGATTTAAAAGTATCTTTTTATAATTAAAAGCTTTTTTAAAATTATTTTGAGAGTAAATGATTTAAAGGTATGTTTTTATAGGTTAAAGCTTCTTTTAAGACACTTAGTAAGAGAAAAAAAAAAAAAAAACGTTGGCAAGTGGCCGAAGCTATCGGAAAAACGCGGAGTCCACGTGTCAGAGTTGATGCATATCCGACAGGTTGCGCCTTGCAGGAGAGGATGCTTACCTTGGATTTTCCAGCTAACAATAGCAGAACTCATGACATTGGTTCTTTGGCTTCTATAAATAAAGCCTTAGCGTTCCTTATTTTCCTCGACTGCATTGTCTTTCTGACTCCGATTGTCAAACGTTGTTGTTGGCTTTATCTTCCTGTTCCCTCATCTGGGTTTGGGAAGATTTTGGTTCAGACTTAGTCTTTTGTTGTTTGTTCTTTTGCTTGTTTCCTAGAAGATGAAGGAAAATATGGCCAATCCTCTGCATCTCAAGTCTTTGAATCACATCTCTCTTGTGTGTAGATCAGTTGAGGACGCGATTAATTTTTACAAGAACACACTTGGGTTTCTCCCAATTAGGAGACCTGGGTCGTTTGATTTTGACGGGGCGTGGTATTTTCACTAAACCTTGTTAAATGATCTTCATGAGAAAAAAGATTATGAATTTCAATAAATTTTTAACGAAGTTTAACCAAAGATAATAAAGTTCGCTTCTTTCTTTTCATTTGTTGTTGAGAAAGTATAATTCCGTATTGAATTTGATTTTGAGGCTGTGGGTTCTTGTCATTGTTGTTTGTGTAGGTTATTTGGGTTTGGAGTTGGAATTCATCTGTTGCAGGCTGAAGACCCTGAAAGTTTGCCAAAGAAAAGTGAAATCAATCCCAAGGACGGTCACATCTCTTTTCAGGTAATCAACTTTCTTCATTTGGTGCTTATTCTTGTTTGATTATTTAGAGTAATTAATGTTAATTTCCATTCCAGAATAGTTTCGCCAGTTTTGGTGAAACTAGGACAGTTGTAAACAATGCTGGCTGTCTGTCTGGCATGAAATTCGAAGCTAAATACTTCTTGGTTCCTGAACCATGAAAGTTCAAAATCTTATTAACAATTGAGAGAAATCTCTGAAATTTTATGGACCACAAACCAAATCAGTGTCTACGAGATGATATTTTCAGCAGATCAGTTTATACACATTAAACTTTAGTAAACTTTGGTATTTTATGGTTCTTGTCATGCTCATTGCACACTCTAGTCTGGTCAAAAGATTATATAAAAATGAGTGGATAATTCTGATGAAGATTCTTTTCCTTCTATGGAGTATTGGTTAGTGTGAGAGTATGGGAGCAGTGGAGAAGAAGCTGAAAGACATGGGAATCAATTACAAACGAGCAATGGTAGAGGAAGGAGGGATCCACGTTGATCAACTGTTCTTCCATGACCCAGATGGGTTTATGATTGAGATATGCAATTGTGATAGCCTCCCTGTGATCCCTCTAGCTGGTGAGATGGCTCGATCCTGTTCTCGAGCAAATCTCCAGTTGATGCAGCACCAGATACACACAGGAGCTTCATCAGTAGAGACATACAGAGAATCTGGTATCAGCTAGTAGGTGACATTGGAAGTAAAATGCGTCTTAGGAACTTGATTCCTTGAGTCTTTTTCTTTTTCTAATAAAAATACCAAAAGCAATCACCATCTTGCTAGGTGTTCAGTCCATTAACTGGGAGATCCTTTGAACCTTATCTGCGAAATTCTGGTTCATGTCATGTCCCTGTCACTGTAAATGTTGAAACTTGTTTAGTGCAATCTCACTTCTAAAGCTTGTTTTACTTTCAGCCTTAAATAACTCTGCTGCTTGAGCTCTAAACCATGCATAGATGTTGCCAGTGTAGAAAATCACGTCGTCCAAAACGAACGTCGAATTATTTTTACCAAAAATTGAAAGTTAAAATATTTACCCTCACTCAGGGTCAGGCCAGTATCCAGCAAAGCTATCAATAGTGACGTGTTGTGATGTGAACCAACTTCAGAAACTTGAAACGATGTTGGCCAACAATGTCAACATTGGCTTTCATGATTTGATATTTGTTTCACTCATTGTCTTGTATTTGAACTACATTTTGTCAAAGTTCGCATCAAATTGGATTTGCATTTCTTATCATGACATTGTGCAAGTCAAAAGTGATAATAGAGGGCAATGATTTTGAAGTGTCTATAAAAATTATTAATTTTTCATGGAATAAGTTATATTTTTAACTAAAAATCACTTTTATAATGTTAAAATTATGAATTAAATGCTTTAAGATATGAATGGTTATATTATTAATATGTCCTAAATCACATGTAGTTAACACAAAAGTAGAGCTTTAGTAAAAGGAAATAAAAAGGTTCAGTAAAAATAGTAGTTTTTAATCTGACATTCTGCATGTAAATGGCAGTTCCATGGCTATAAATACATAAATATTACAAGTTGAGTATTTCAACTATGAATTTGTATGAACTACACATCCAAGTTTACTTCTTTCCAAATTCCAACTTGAAGACTTTTCGATATATACATGACAACAGAATTAGACCCTCTGAACTGAATGTAGAACTTTTGATCTGGTTAAGATGTTGAATTGCAAAAGACAAAATGTTCAAGTTCAGAGAGAGTGAAGCTATTAAAACCAAGGCTTCCCTCAGCTGGGGAAGGTTGCTTGTGAAAAAGAAGACCATTCTAATCAATGACAAAAACTTGGCTACAACTTGGGTGCTGAAGGGAATCATAATGTTAATCCTCCCACTTGGTCATATTCAATTGTTCTTACATGCAACTCTCTACAAACTTACATGGACTCCAGCTTTTGGATCAGAAGTTGCGGCTTGAACTTCTTGATGGATGCTTCTGCTCTTTCATGGACTTCCATGGATGGTCTGGATCCTCCTTGTGACAATTAACACCAAACTTTGACTTAGTGTTCGATGAGGAGGAGGAGGAGAAGGACGTGAAGTAGAAACGAGCTATTTAGGTTCTGTAAATGGTCTTCACAAGTAGATTTGTATTCATGTGTGCATAAGTTGTACCAAATGGGTTCATTTGGAGTTTATTAAGGTGAATCAAGGAGGCGTACTGAAGGCAAATGGTACCTGAGCTTGTCCTAGAAGGTGATGCAAGCTTACAAATTAAACAATATAACTCCATACGGTAATGACTATTATAAGTTTCTGACCAAACCTTTGATGGATAAGTTTCATAACTACTTTGTCCAGTACTGAAAATGTAGTTTACAGATTGGAGTAGATACCTATTATTTGTAGACGGGCATACTAAATTATATACAAGGAGACTACAAATAATTAATCTATAACAGTTGGTTTCGTATATGAATTAGGAAATATGATTTACATGTTTCCTTGGCCATCGGAAGGGGAGAGTATGTATTGATTGAAGAATTGATTGCAGCAGAACCCTAAACAGAAATGTTCTGCTGCTTTGGCGCTTATATGCCTAACCAACCAATCTCTTCATAAAGATTGAAGGGAGTATGATATAACCTTCTGCTTGATGAAGCTCTCAGTCCAAGAGAAACAGGATGGGGGAACTACTAGACCCATACTCGAGCCATAAGCTTGCCAACAAATGGATTCTGTAACTCCTCCAGTGGATGAAACAAGTTCAATATCCTCTAAATATAAGCCTTCACACGGTGACCAATCGCTACAAGCAAATTTTATAGCTTCCTCTGTAGCGGATGTTCCCTTGATGTGTACAAATGATACATTTTTCACCTTAACAGCTGACGTCTGCATGTTATGAGTGATAGTTCACATAGTTATGAAACTAATTTCTGGCCAAAGAAAATGTTTTTTCAGGTTACTGATCAAGAATGTCATTTTGACAATAGTACAAAGCTGTGGCAATTGAGTAGGATTCAGGAATTATCTTAGTTCGTGCAGCTTAAGTTGGAAAACGTATAGATACAATTCCTAAAGCATAATCCTCATATCAACTCATTCAGCAGAAATGGACGTGTTAGTCTATTTGAGTCAGTAAAAAAGAAATGAAGCCTTAGGAATTAGGAAGGGGTAAATAAGAAACAAATACCTGGTTTGCACAAGGAGACCGTGAATCACAATAGTATTGGTCAATAATAATAGGATTTGATACATTTTGCATTAAGATATTCTGAAACTTGACGTCAGAGACATTGCCCTCACCTCCCTGTAAAAGTTGAGAGGGGCTGTATTTCAATAAAATAGGAATACTCCCAGTGCATACCCATCATCTTCTATCATTTAATATAAGTTCAAATCTCTGATTGTGTGTGAGAGAGAGAGACAGAGGGAGATACAGAAGTTACCTGCCATGTTTTGATCCGCACCCCATTGTTGGTGTTGGACAGGAATGCTGTATCAACAATTACATTACGCACCTGTGATGAAGAGTTTGATTTTCCCAAGCTTCCAATGCTGAAGGATATAGGAGTTGGGAAAATTAGATAAGTTGTTCATGGCACATGGTCCTATACCTACTATTATACTAAAAATCACCTTATACCATGACCTGGTCCACATTCTATGTTTCTGATTCTGATTCTGGAAGAATTGCTGACTATAGAAATGCAGTCATCTCCTGATCATGTAATCCGAATTAAGAAACTCAAAAAGTATAGCTCAAAATAAAACTATTCAGCATATGTCCAGTTTAAATATGACAACCATAAAAAGAATATGCATCAAGAAGAATCTGATTAAGTTTGAACCTAATTATTAAAAGGAAGAATAAAGCAGAGATCAGAAAGATTTCATTACGCATACAAAATAAAACAACCAATCAGGATCATTGTGAAAGTGTTCCTGCTTCTCTTTCAAAAAACAAGTCAGATAACCTTAGATGAAATGTCCTATCTGCAGTGATGACCCATAGCTCATGCACAGACACTTAAACTGCTGTTGTATACATTAAATAAGTATAATTTTATTCCTAAAATAGTATTACCAAAAGTAACTACATACTCATAAATTAAACAACAAAAGATAGTCAAGTGAAGTCACCAACCAGTTTCGACCATGGCATCCTTGATCTCAACACCGCGGGATGCACTGATATGGATTCCATCCGTATTGGGGCTAAAAGCAGGAGCTCTCACTATGATTTGTGATATTGTAACCCGAATACAATTTGTGAATGCTATATGCATTTGTTGACTGTTAACCAATGTAAGGTTGCTCACTTTTAAATCCTTGCACTTATGAAAAGTGATAGCCTGCAGTGGAGAAAATATGCCAAATCGAAGCGAGTATTTGAAGCCATGACAAGAAAGATAACTAATTGGAAAGAAAAAAGAAATTAAAGGAACCAACTGCTGTACACCAAATATAAAGCGGCACTCACTGTTGGAGCATGTCGACATGGCTGCCACAGGAAAATTTAATCTATTCAGAAAATTGCAGAATTTAGAAACTCAAATTGAAAAACTGAGGATAGGTGAGAGGAGTACATTTCTTTTGTTAATCTTGCAAGACTGCATCCACCATCTCCATCCCATACCATTAATCCTCCCTCCTCCTTCCACTGTAAGATGGTTAACCCCATGGAAGTAGAGCCACTTCCGACGATTTAAACCATTCCAATACGCAGGATCTTTTGGAGCAACTATTTCACCTGAGATCTATTCAATGAAGTGCAACGTGTTGACCAAATAGAGAAGATTATCCAAACAGGGGAAAGAAGATATCCGTGAATTCATTTCTACATGGTTTTATGCTTAATCAATTAATCGGTCTCCAACAGCTTATACTTACATCAAGAGTGACTTTTGATTTACAATGCCCCGCCAAATTAACAGGATGGACCAGAAACTTATATCCAGCTGGAACTATAACTCTAGTTCTTCCTGGGAAAGCACAAGCCACATCCCAAGCATCCTTGAAAGCCTGAAAACAGAAAGATAGGTACAATACAAGGAGATGCTTCTCTAAAATAATTTTTTCATAAGTTCTAAAAATTATAGTAATGGTTAAAGGCATTCCTAAAGGAAATTATAAGTCAGGAGGACTTTTTCCAAACAAGGTAGTCGTTGCAAACTATATGCTGGCTCACCTAGCTGGTCCACAGCCAGCAGGACAGGAAAATCCTTCCCAAGAATTGAAATGAAATGAAAAATACGCTTAATCTTGCTTCCTAAAGCGAAGTAAGAACAGGAAGTGGAAAACAAAATGCTATTTGACAACACTAACAATATAACGAAGTTGGCGCTTTTAAATATCTACTTCTTGAGATAATTTTTCAGCAACACAACATGATTACCAGCTAAAAAGAAACTCTCTCTGTTATTGGACAGTCAAAATGTTTCAGAAATCCATCTTAAATAACCCCAATCAGTTGCCTCGAATCAAAATTTGGTTCTTCAAAAGAAACATTATATTCTTGCAACATAGGTCAAGATTCATTTTCCAAATACCTATTCAAGGTAACTTGATATTGCTCAAATCACTCAAAGAGTTATAAAACATTTGAAATTCCATAGCCATAGTCACTGTTAAGTCTTCAACCCCCGAATGCGATCACCTATCTTCATCAAACAGGAATCATCCCACAAGTTCCACCGTACAAACACTTGAACTACAAAGTCACTCATTAAATACAATTGCTTCCCTAAAACATAGTACATCAAAAAATCATCCTCAGCTCAATCAAAAAGCAAACAGTTAAACATGATAGAGATTAAAAGAAGAACTACACATTTTGAGCTCAGAGAAATGGTCAATAGTTCTGAACGGTTTACCTGAGTATCGTTATGAAAGCCATCTCCTTTAGCACCAAAATCACGAACGAAGACTGCCCGTTTGGATTTGGGTCGGATTCTGGGAGACCCAGATCTTGGGAGCTGTAAGAGAGAGTCAAAACCTTCTGTACGTACAAAGGTTGTGGAGATTAAACATGTGGCTAAAAAAAGAATCAATTTTGACCATGACCCAATAGCCAGATTCTTCATGTTCAATGCACTCATTATCCAGCTAACCAAATGTTACACCAGAAAACATCTTTGGAGAGTTTAAGGTTCGTTAAGGAGACAACAGATAGCTCCAAAGAATGTAGCAGTCTGTTATTCCAGTTATTTTTTTCTTATTTATCTTTTTTTTCAGTGTTCATTTCCTTACGAGAACTCAGTCGAAGTGATGTCGTTTCACTCCATAACAAGTCCTTTAAATGTGGAAGAACCATTTACTTAACCAGTATTAAATTATTATAAATAAGTTAAAAATTAAAAAAAAAAATTATGCTAAAGAAGATTTGAACCCAAAATCCCTTACTTTGATTAGACAAAAAATGTCTGTTTGGTCGAGTTTTTAGAAGAAAAATAAATACTTTTTTTCATTGTAAATTTTTTTTAAAAAAAATGATTATTTAACTGTAAAATAAAAAATTACATTTTTAATAAATTTAGTTTTTTTATAACCAAAATATAATTTTTAACAAGCTCAAATTTAGAGTTAAAAAAAAAACACTTTTTTTGTAAATTTTTAGATCAATTAATGAACATATTTTTAGTCCCTTTTATACTTATGTTTTACACATAATTGTTACAATACCCACAAACTCATTTTCACGTTTATTTTAGAATCTATATAATATTATTTAGCTTTTTATATGTTTTAATATTTATTTTTTATATTAGTTTTATTTATGTTATAATTCATATAAAATAATTAGCTAGATATATTTTCATTTATGTTTTATATGTTTTAAAATTATATAATAATTAATATATTGTACTTTACAATAATATTTATATGCATAAATAATTTTTATTACAAAATATAATATAATTAAAATTAATTAAAAAATAATTTTATTTTTTAAATCATCAAACAATGAATTTTTTTTAAAAAGTTATTTTTTAATTGATAATTAAACAGTCAACTGATTTATTAAGAAAATATTAAAAAAAACTCTGTTAATAAAAACTTTACTAATGTAATTTCATCCGGAATGTCTTTTTGGGATTGCTCCAGTACGTGGTTTAAACCATTCTGCTGTTGAGTCCTTACATTGAGTTGTCAATTGCCATCTCCTGTAAAAAAGAAGCATCGAAAGAAAAGCTGATCTCGAATCTCCGTTCCATTGTTGCAGACAACACATGTACGACTGGTATTAGGAAACTTCCTGGGTCTATCAAGTGAGCTCAATTTGTTTTTTAGTAATTAGCCAAAGTGATTAAAGCCAATTTGAGGGTGTCACACTTAAGCTGTTAAACCATACCAGATTCAACCCTTGCACTTTCATATAAAAGAGGTTTAAAGATTTGATATGGTAAAAACCCGTAAATGCTGCTTAGCCTACGTTATCCGATTATCAATAAAAACGCGTTAAGTTGGACCAGGCTTGGGTTTACCCAAAAATTAATGTCCATGCTCAAATTTAATCAAAAGTTCGATTAAGTTTGAAGTACACAGCCTAAATTTATGTTCAATTAGACTTAAGCGACTAGAGTCTATCAAGTTCGAGTTTAAGGCACACAGTCTAGGAACTAATTCTTCTACTCTCTCTATCCAAAGTTAATCCTGTGTCGTTCAAGCACGGCCACAAGTTTCAGTAAATCCTACACAAATTTTAGTAAGTCCAATTGAAATTTATGGTCATGTTTGAATGACACAGGGTTAGTCTTGAATAGAGGGAACAGAGGATTTCACTCCCACAGTCTAAGCCTAACTCTAATTGATTTCAAGCAACAAAATATTCAATCAAATCATATATTCCTTTTTTTAAACTTTGTTCAAAATGATATCATTTGCTTAAATTTTAGGTTTCAGTTGGATCGAGCTGGATAGCCCAAACTCAAAATTGAGTAAGCTAAAAATTTCACAAAAAACTTTGAGAGTCTGACTCGAAAGACTAGGCTAGGTCAAGTTAGGCCCAAACTTAATTGTCGAGCCTAATCTTTGGTATCTTGCTTTTACGTGCAGGTATGAAGAGCTTGTACAATGCTATTAAAAAGCCCAGCATTAGGTTTCTCTCAATTTGGGTAAGTTTAGTCCAACAGAAGTTTAATGTAGGCTTTAGTTCCTAATCAACTAGCAAGTTGTTTATTTTGTCTAAAGTTATAAGAACGGCATGTTCAACCTCAAAAGTTGATTAATTTTTAATTCAATTTTTAACTTACTAGTTCAATTTTTTTAATAATTTTTATTATTAAAAATTAATTAATTAATCGATCATTTTTTGTAAATTAAAAAATTCATATGAATTAAAACAAATCAATTAATTTTATCTATCATTTTATTTTTTAATTAAACTATAAAGTTTATAACAGGTAAGAATAATCTCAATCAATCATATTTTAAATTCAATATAGGTTGAACCTTTTAAATCTAAACTTCTTATCCTATCAGTTTAATTTTCGGTTTGGTTTTAAAATATTGATATTAAATACCTAAAAACTTTAAATTTTCATAATCTTATTATTTATCTTGTAGATTTTAGTGAAAGTATCTTTTTTTTAATTTCATTGACAATGTAACATTAATTTTCTAAATATTTCAAATGAATATTAATGAAGAATAAATAGCTCATGCTGGCACGACCTCAAAAGTGGATTTTTAGTATAGTTTGTTTGTACATTGTATTTGAGTAATTAAATAAACTTATATTTTTCAAATTTAAAAGTTTGGTTATTATAAAATATGAGCATTTGATGTGAAAGTCGTATGGTTTCTTTCTTGTTGCAATCATTAACGAAAGAAGCATAATTTTTAAAATACTAGCAATCATAAAATTAAATAAAAATTAAAAATTAAAAATTTCGATTATATTAGAATTCATATGCCGGGTTGAATTAAATAATAATTTAAAGGTTAAAAGAATATGGTTGGAATATTCTAACTTGTACCAGAAAGGATGTTGTCTGATATCAAATTTTTTGTTTCAGTGATGATGCTCTTATCATATTTCATTAAATTTGATGTAAATAGTTATATATAACCGATATAAATATAAAGATAAGATTTAATATAATATGCATACTAGAAAATAACAAAATAGCGATAGAATTTTACGGACTGAAAACAAACCGTCGGTAATGTTGTTTGGAAATTTAACATTTAGCAGTGGTATAAACTTCCGTCGCTAACTTTAGTCGGTAAATATCGTTTTCAATCATTGGCTTTTAATTATAGGAAAATAGCGTTGTTTGGTTTACTTGAAATGACGTCGTTTTGGTTAACTTAAAAACCTCGTCGCTTTTTGAACAAAATGACGTTGTTTGGGATTAAACCAAACAACGTCGTTTGCAATGAAGGTTTAAACGTTTAAACCTTAGCCAGCAACAAATGGCATCTTTTTCATCTAGAAGGAACGTTTTGTTATTTAAACTAAACGACGTTGTTTGGTTTAAAAGCAAACGACATCGTTTGTTGTTGAAACAAAATGTTTTGCCAGTAAGAAAACGACGTCATTTTCTTTGTGACAGAACATTCTCCTCTGTAAACTAAATGACGTTGTTTTCGTTAGGTTTAAAGCTCCCAATCGTCCCCTTCCCCCCTCTCGTACCTGTGCGACCCGCTTGTTCCTTCTTCCTCTCCAGATCTCCTCCATCCACCGTCGACTGCATCTACACTGTTGAGCTACTGCGCCTCCGGTCATGAACGTCGTCTACTCCGGCAGTTAACGTCTAGGTATTTTCCTCTTCTCTATCTCTATCTTCACAACGGGTTTTTTGATAATAATGTTTCCCTTTACCATTTCAATGACGTTGGATTGTTTACATTTATTGTAAAATTATCTTATATTGTTTCTTTGTGTTGGTTGATGAAGATTGATTGAGTTCATTGGAAAAATGCTTAACCGTGTATGGAGTATGCCAGTGTATTGAAAAAAAATGCTTAACTGTGTATGGATTTCTTAGTTAAAAGTTTATTAAGGATTAGGAAATACTTTGATCTATAATAAAGTATAAACAGTTTGATAATTAGTCTAACTAAAGTGGATCAGACTTATGAA
>JANJEY010000005.1:7547494-7570565 GCA_024703695.1 Erythroxylum cataractarum | reverse complement strand
GATTGGCCTTCGTGACTGGGCTCGGGCCCAAATATAACCGACCCGACCATAAGCCCAGTTGTATGAGGCGTGCGTCTCAACGCAGCAAAACCCTTTAGTCAGGGGTTCGAGTCGCAACCTCACCCTGGCAGACCAAAGAGGACAATACTAATTTATCTTGGGACGGGCTCTGAACCGCAACCACGTAAGCCGGTTAACCCACCCAAACCATATATAAAAGAAGGTATGATTCATACGTAGGTTTAGTAATTAGAACTTATTGAGTGTCAACTTTTCTTGATCGAGGATATGTCGGGACTCTGTATCCCTCCACTTGTAATGTAAGCTGTTTTCGGTTCTTTCCATTATATATATATATATATATATAAGAAGGTATGATTCATACGTAGGTTTAGTAATTAGAACTTATTCGACTAGAAACCTTATTGGATTCCAACTATATAGTTGGAGCTTAAGTTTAACCATTCTAAAATATTCAAAAACGACCCAGAAATGTATATTTTATGAGCCTAATTGCTTAGATCCAAAAATCTGACTAGCCCACCTTGTCCACTACTTTATGGGCTTTGGTTCTGACAGTCAAAATTTTATCTGAAGAAAACAAATAAATACGAATATGGAATAAAACAAATTGAGCAATTTAAGAAGCATTATTAAGCTAAAATTTGATAATAATAAAAAATAGAGTTTGAATTATAATAAAGATTAATTGAGGCTGTACAATTGCTATAAAATCTATTCGTTTTCTCTCGGAAGAAGGAGGAGCAATTAAAGATTAAAGATTGCCGATATAATTTGCAATGCGATAGGTTACGATTGGGCTTGTATATGAGTTCGGGTTCAGCCTGAGGTTCAATAGGGTAAAATTAAATTTATTTAATTTCAAATTTTAAAAATTAAAAAGAAATATTGCTTTATTAAAAAATATACCATTTTTCTTAAGCTCAGGATGGAATTAGGTTCAAACTAACGATTAAAAAATTCAACTGATTTGATATATTCAAATTGTAAATGTTTAAAATTGTTCAACTTTTCGATTTCATTTAATTTTATAACTCTTATTATTAAAAAATATTAATTTATGAATTAATAGGTCAATTTTGATAAATTAATAAGTTTTTATATACCATAATAAATCAATTAAATTTCTTAACAATTTCTTTTTTTAATTAAATTTCAAATTCTAAGATAGATAAGGAAAAAAATTTTAAACATATTTTAAATTGTTTAATTTTATTCAATTTTTACCTGATTTTATGAAGGTCTAACAAGGGTTAAATCTTTTAAATCTTAAATATTTTGTCTTACCAATTTAACTTCCTATCTAATTTTTAAAATATTGGTTCAAACTACTAAATTTAAAAAAAAAAACAGTTTGAGTCTGACCCAAAACTTATTCTACCTAGACTTGTTTTGTTGATTTTGAGTCAGGTCTGAACTTAATTGTCAAGATTAAGAAGGAGAAAAAAAGTTAAAGTGACAAAAAGGATGTATTAACTTATTTATCACATAGTATTGAATATGTTAAAGATTCATCCCTTAATTAAAAGTGGATTAAGCCATATTTATATACTCATGTCTTTCCAATGGGTTTAAGCTACTTTCAATAGGCCCAATTATTATTTCACAATAAACTCCTAAATCTAATATGGGACAAAGAAAATTTGGTGAAATATTAGAAGTGTTTGCTTGTAAGCTATTTTTTAGCTTTTTAACTAAAACTTAGCTTTATGACTATCTTAAAAAGTTATTGATGTGTTTGGTGAATGATTAATTAATTACCTTATTTAATTATAATAAGTTAATTTCTAAAAGTTTCATAAGAAGAGATTTTAGAGTTAGCTTTTTGTCTAATAACAGTATTACCCTCCACTTTACCCTTTACTTTTATTCTGTGTTTTCAAAATTGACTTTTTTACTGTAAAATTATGTCATGAAATTTGGAAGAATATAATAAAGGAATTGATTAAACTTTTTAATATTTATTTAATTTTATAATATTAGTTTACATTTAAAAATATCATAATATTAAGTTTTGAACATAAAGAGTCACATCAAATTAATATTTTTAATATATAACTACTATATATCATATTTGTGTCATGTTATAATAATAGATTTTTTAATTTATTAAATAATATTATAATATAAAAAATACTAATATGATGTAATTCGTTACATCATTCATATTAATAGAGAATTTAACATTAGATTATTATTATTATTATTTAAAGTTATAAACTTAATTTTTGTAAAATTAAATATCTAAATCTAAATTCTTATAAAAATATTTAAAGAAATACTAAAAAATATAATATTCATGCCCTTATAATTTTTTTAAAATTATGTCTTCATGAACCATTTTACACATCAACAATTAATATTAAATAATTAATTTTACCAAATATTTTTAATAAATAATTAATTTTATCCGTTGGTCAAATAAGCTAACCATTGATAAAATCATGTAACAGTTAATGTAATTCGTTGTTTCCCATATAGGGCCATTATCTATTATCTTTCTTAAACTACATGATTCAAATAAATCTCTGAGTGAGTTAGTAATTAAAATTAATTGATAATTAACATATTTTCGAAATATTCGAATTAAGCTGCAATCGCTCAATTAAGATACGAATATGAACTTTTGGATTGATAATGACTATGAAACTTGGGGTGATAAGGAACGCACTAATAATTGAACCACGACAAGATAACCCATCAATTTGCTTCTTGGTTCTGCCGGATTCTGGCTGAACGGTGCGTTTCCATTAAAATCCATCGTCTTCTACCTTCTGCGATGAACGCCACGTGAATATACCTGCAAAACAAGGAAGGCTCGTCGGGGGTGACGACCCGATTAGCCTCTCCGACGCTCAAGTAAGCTTTTGGTGAAGGAAGGATTGATGAATTCAGAGAAAACAACTTAGGTTATGATCGCATACCTGAATTATGGGAGAATAATACATTATATACGGTTATGCTACTAGGTTTAGGTTTTGTTACGTAACTGCATGGGAGATTATCTTCTGCTAATGGGCCGGAGAGGAACATGGGCTTTGGCCTTAGAGCTGATCTGCATGATGAACGGACCGATCGGCTCACAGGTCGTCTTGATTGGATCTGAGCCCGAAATGGCCGACCCGACCACTTTCCTACACTTTTTTCTTTTGATAATTAATTTATTTAATATTTTATATATTATTCATTAATAAAATTAATAACATATTTATTAACAACTAATAATTACATATATATAATTTTAAAATCAATGTTAACATAAAAGTTAAACATTTATTTAAATCATTATTTATCGATTAAAATTTGAAGATTTAAAAATATTTTACATGTAAAATATATTTTATTAAATAATTATAAAATCTAATTTTTTTTATTATAATAAAATTATAAAATAATGTAAATAATTAAATCATATTTCTTAATAATAATTTATATTAAACTATATATTTAATAAATAATAAATAATAAAAATCATTCCAATAAAATATATAATAAAAAATTGATAATTATTTATATGATTTTTTAAGTTATAAATGGGAGGAAACCAAAACTATAAATGGAAATAAAATAACTCAACCAAATAAAAATGTAATTGAATTTAGAAACAAAAAAGAAAACTATTAAATAAATAAGCCCTTAATAACAGTTCAGTCACTCGTTTACATGTCAACCATTAGCAACTAATAGAATCATAAAGCTGGTGAGCACATAGCAATCATACCCAATTTTGCAAATAATGTACCGGTATTAGTACTGGATTGAATTCTAATATGATAATGTATTTTGAAAATTTTACAAAAAAATTCACTTAATTTTTTTTAAATTTCGATACCAACTAATATTTAGTCAATATTTTGAATGTTTGGTATAATTGTTCTTTCGTTTTGTATCAGTTTTAGTCCAATATAATATATACTAGCCAATTTTAACGGGTACGAAATGACATACGAATCTTTTTAAAATTGACATTAGAAATTAAAGTTCTAAGTATTTAATTGAAAAATTAGATTATTAAATAAAAATTAGTTGATTTATTTTAATTTATAAAAATGTATTAATTTTAAAAATTAATCAATTAATTGATAAATTGATGGATTTTTAATAATAAAAGTTACTAAAATAAATCAACTACAAAGTTAAAAATCAAAGTGAATAATCAAACGGTTAACAATTTTTTATAGTTCGGTTGAGTTTTTTAATAATTGGAATTAGGTTTAATATATTGAAACGACATCGTTGATAACGTAATAATATGCTTCGCACGTGCGTCAAAAGCATGCGCATGTTTTTCCCGCCAAAACCATCCGATCCCTAATTGTCTCTCTCTCCCTCGCGGCCTCACCTTCTCTGCTCCCAAACATACCTGGAAGGTACTTCTTCCTCATTATATCTGTTGAATGCTTATAGCTATACGGATCTTTCATTTTTACGTATGTTCGTTTCCTTAAGATTTTCAATTACATGCACACAACCTGTTGGATATGATGTTTGAGTGAATATCGTCTTGTTTGAAAAGTGAACGATCAATTCAACGAGAAGTTCTTTTTAATTTATTCTTGTTAATTCTTCATTTCTTTTTACACTAATTTTGTCAGTTTGAGGAAAATGTACGCAAGAAAGGGTTATGAGCTAGTGAAAGATTTCGCTAGTGGCGAAAAAGGTCAGCTTCAGCACTTCAATGTAAGATCTCTCTCACGCCCACCCACTGCGTCACTTACATACTCTCATAATTACGGATCGAAAGGTTTTTTTTTTTTTAAGTGTTACTGGGTTATCAGGTTTCATTTTCTTATAATAAGCTTCATTGCCAATGTTGTTACATATGTGATGGAAAAGGAAGAGCTTTTCAATCAAGTTGTTGATCAATGTACTCAGCATTATACGGAACTTGAGGCTTTGATAAGGTATTACCTCATCTCGGTCATCATTCCATGCGTGTCAATAACTTCAAGGCTATTGTTTTAGAAGTCAACTGCTAGAATTTTTGACAGCTTCTGAATTCTCTGAAATTGGTATTTGACAAATTTGCTTAACTGTTGCGTGCATATGTAGTTTATTGCATTTTGTGGAGTGCTCGCATCTTTCAAAAGATTCCAGTGGTTTTTTCAGTCATTGGGTTCCTGCAGCAGGAGATGTCTGAAATTGTAATTGACATATATGATCGCTTTGATTGGAGCTGCAAGATACGTGAATCTTGTTAAAATCATATGGAAGTGCTTCTGTCCTAGGATGTTGATTTGCATGTGTCATTCAATTTTTGTTCTTAATAGTTTTTATGCTAGGAGCAATTCATATTCTCTCTTCTGTACACAATTGATGTACTTGATATGACTAGGAAAATGCAAGAAGAAAGTGTGGATGTCAGAGAAACTAGAAATGCAGACCACTATGGTGCACTCATCCACCATTTATCATTAATTCGCAACAAGCGGTGCTTAATGGCATATGTGTAAGAAAACTTTTCTTGTTGTCCATAGGCCAACCCTTTCATCCTCTTTAATTTGTCTTCTTTGCTCATTTATATAACCATGTAGGTACAACCGGGCTGAGATTATAAGAAATTTGGCATGGAATGTAGGATTAGAGCTTCTTGAACTTCCAGAAGAAATTCAAGAGAAGTTCAGCGACTCGGAGAAAACCTATTTTGGGAAACACTCTGCTGCATTACAATCATACATGGCAGATTTGGACATTGACTTGAATGTGGTATGAAATCCCTCCCCCTTTCTAGACTATGCAAGCAGGTCTTAGGTTACCAAGAGAATTTAAGCAAACAAGTTTTTGTCTAGTAAATTGGAATTTAGGAAGTCCAATTCTTTTGAACTTATGTTGATGGTGAAGTTATTGGCTTGGGCAGGATATGGTGCCACCCAAAGATCCCTACATCAAAGTGAGGGTTCTTCATGATATGGGTGAAGGCATATTACTCAGTGATAAGACAGCCAATCTTGCACGGCATTCGATGCACTTCTTGAAACGAACTGATGCGGAACAGTATATTGCACGGGTTGGTTGCCTCATTAACTTTGTTATCTCTGCCTGTTTATGATATAGTAATATAGAGTTTCTGCAAATAATTGATTCTTTGTTCTTCTTTCTTGGATAACCAGGGTCTGATGGAGGAGCTGACAGGTTGACTCAAAATAGTGGTCACCTTAGTTTTGCAGAATCATGTTTCAGACTCGATTATCTAATCATCCGAGCCCTATCAGATGGCTTGATTATGGACTTTAAATCTGCACATTAGTTGTAGATGATGACTTGTGTGTACGTGCAGAATTAGAAAGTCTGTGAACGTCTAAAAGGTACAAATAGATGTGGATTGAATACAATACTGATTCCACTGTGTTATATCAATAAATTCTTTATATTTACCAAATAATTCACGTCAATATTGCTCCTTCATTGTGATTTCTCCTAGTGAGATTGCTGAACCTCATGCCTTATTTTGGCTCAAGTTGTTTCATAGATATTTACCCGCATCCACCAAACAGCTCGATTTGTTGGGGTTTGAATTGAGCTCCATTCATTCTCAAACATGCCAAATGTGTACATGAATCCTTAGCTTCAACAGTAGAATGATGTTTTTTGATATACTTAAGAATGTTCTGTAATAACTAACGTAGAGGGAAATTTTGAGACATGAGAAGACGAAGATTGCACGACCAAAAGTCACAGAACTTGGCCTCACTATGGAAAAACATTTCCATTATCTAATTCCAATATTCCACTTAAATGGCATCAGAAAAATGTAAACAACACTAAAATGTAACCGTATCACCTTCTGCATCTACCGCTACCACTACCAGCTTTTGATCCCTCAGAAATGCAACCTTCAGCAGCTGCTAACACTTGAGTTTCAAATTTATGGCCTTTCAAGGATGCTCTTATCTTCCGAACAACTTGTTGCTTCAACACTCGGCGCTCCATCGTGGATAGATGCTTACACCTATCCATCTCTTTGAGAAATTCAACCACAGTTTTCCCAGTGCCACCATTGGCCTTTTCCAATTTCACAAGCTTCTCTACCAGCTGCAAAGATAACATCCGCTCTAAGCAGACTTTGTTTCCCAATTCAACGAGATCGAAAATGCATTGTAAGTTCACTTCCTGTGTCTTTATTGATTTACTATCAAGTGACAGAACCATCTTATCTACGAGACTTATCTGGAAAATCTTGTTGAAAACATGGACACCTCCACTGGCAAAAAGCATTTGGTGCAATGCTGTGTAAGCTGAATCCTGCAACTCTGCAATTTGACAATGCATCATCTTCACTAAATCAGGGATAATACTGTAGTCCAAGAATTTCTTGATACAAGGTTCTCCACCTGAGCAAGCTAGCTTCATCAACAAAAATGCAGACTCAGATCTCAATTGGTTTTCTTGAGAGAACTTGCTTTGCAGAAGTTCTGATAACCTTTTGATGAGGGGACTTCGCAAAATCATGTCTCTGTTTTGAGAATCGCATGCCTTCTCAACAACTGGTATGAGATCCTGCATTGCCTCCAAGACCATCTTGCTATCGCTATCTATTACCTTGTGCATGAGGTCCTCAAACGTCTGTGGCTTGGGGGAATGGGAAATTGTTCGATCTGACAAAACAAAGGTTTCCAAACGAAGCCTAACTTGCCATGGAAGAAGGTCTAGATTACCAAGGAAAACAGGGACATTTGCTTCAGTGCGAGACATCTCATAGAATGCCTTCAAAGTTACTATGGCATGGTTTTGAAGTACTTCAGATCCATTCTCAAGAATTTTAACAAGACTCTTTTCAATTTTAAAGCTGAGCATTCTCTCAACGGCCTTTGACTTTCCGGCTTTGGTTAAAGAGAACAATATGTTAAACATGCTCTCATGCAGTTCTTCAATATCTTCAGATAGCAAGTCGGCTATTCGGTTAAAGGGAATACTCTGAAGCACCTCATCAACTGTCTCAGGGCATCCAAATTCAGCAAATTTTGCAAGAACAGCTAACATATTAATTTGGACAATAGGGTCCTCAGTCTCCCCTAGTGCTTTTGGCACCTTATGTATTGTATCAGCATTCTCAATGGAAGGAAAATAACTTGCATAGTCATCCTTGTCAAATACAATAGTTATGGCTTCTGCTGTCACAGCAATGAGACTTTTTGAGTCGGATGAGATTAAATCCAGTATCCTGGGTCCCAATATGCAACTAAATCTTGCTCTGCTGGTTTCAAGTTCAGACATGGATTTGCTAGCCATCAGAGCTTGGATAAGAGCTTCTAATGCTGACACTACCAGATTTTCTTCCACAGTATCAAGTAGGACCGTGAATCTTTGTTCAGCAATCTTTTTGATGTTCTCCTTTCCATAAATAAGAAGCCAAGGGAAAATAAATGCCGCTTCTTCTGCCGAACACTCCACAAGCAATATCTCAATAGAGTCATTTGTCTTGCTATCGAGATACAAAGAAACCATGTCATGAACCATGTATAAGGGATCAGCATCAGTTTTCATGAGCAATGAACCTTCAACAAGTTTGCTTACAATAAGAGGGAACAAGCTTTCCTCCCCAAGAACTAACCAAATAGCCTCTAGACAAGCTTCTGGCACAGGCTCTACCCAGGAAATCGAAGCTAAAGCTACAAACAGCCTTTTAGAGTCCTCAGGCATTGCTTCGAGACTGAACTCTAGTGATCCAAAAATGGTTATTGTGTTCTCAGCTTCTTTCTCATTGACATAAGAGACAGGACCAGGTGCACATGTGGCAAATGTTGATAAATTAAGAGTGGCCTTTTCCCATTTGCCGGCTCGTACTTCTTTCCTGAGAGCCTTACCCATAACAGCAACTGTAAGAGGGTGGTGACCGCAACGTTCAAGCAAGGTCTCTGCCAAACCCTATGGAAAAAGAAAATTCCACAAGTTTGTAAAGGAACCATTGTTGTAGCATTTATCCTCCAGATACAAATTAACTTTAACAGTGATGACACAGAGCCTACCTATTCTCGTTAATACATTTATACTGAGAATTACGAAGTACTTAAGACTTTCTTCAAGTTTCTTTAAGTGCCTGATACTGAAATCAGAATTCAGCATAAAGAAGAGGCTGAAGAATATGCAAGATGAAAATTTGCACTTGTTTTGACACTTACCGGCAGTTCTTCCTCACTAAGGAGGCTGTGATGGAGAAGAATTGCCTTGCTTATCTCTCTTGTGTCATCTTTGCTCAACTCCACCTTCTCAGCTTCAGTTATTTCACAGACAGCTTCATTTCTTGTTGTCACCAAGTATTTGCAGTCATTATCATATAACTTTGCGAAACGGTCAACTATATCCTGCTCCCATACATCGTCAAGAAGCACCAAAATGCTCTTTCCATATAAAGCCTCTTGAAGTAACAAACAAACGTATTCAAGATCTCCACTATTTTCATCCCGAAACTTCTTCCAATATCCAATCAGTATGAGAAATTTAGAGATTTTTCGGGCAAGTCGTTTTTGGTATTCATCCTTATTTCCATTGCAAGCCTTCCTACTGCACCATTGTCCAAATCTAAGCTCGACTGCACCCCCTATAAATCTTGTTGGGGGACTAGAGGCCACTTGACGAGCCAAATATGACTTTCCAATACCGGATAACCCAACAATTAAAATGACCTGATGAGAATCATGTCGTTCCAGTAAATTCCTCACATGGTGGCACTTATTTAAACTTGGACAGCCTTGTTCAATCCTTATCTTCAACTGAACTGGTACTTCAAGTGCAGTTGATTCAATCACCTTATCAACATTTTCTACTAACCTTTGGGATTCAAGCCACCAATTCAAATCATCCCTAATTGAACTTGTCAGTTTCTCAAGAGGGTCTCCTGCCATAGAATTCCAAACGACCTTAGCCAAATTCTTGACCCTACTTCTCGAGACAATCCTTCTTGCCCTACTGATCTTTGGATGAAGCCGCTCTATCAAGACATTTAAGCTTTGGACTTGTTGATCTAACTGAGAGTTATGAAGCTTGTAAGCATGTTTTTGTCTAATTCGACGTGTTAAATTCTCCAGACTACAGACAAATTCCTCTAAGCTGCGGATTCTCTTTGGTGCTTCATCCAAATTCCTACAGGCCTGTTCTAACGCAGTGACAGTCCCCACCATACTTGAGACTATTTGTACTGCAGAAGCAACAGCTTGCAATGCATCCATTGCTCCTCAGAATAAGTTTCCAATGATGTTCCCAACGTTTTGCCAGCCAAATAAAGTACACATCATTCATCTTTCTCTACCCAATAACCCAGGCAGAATTTCTCCATTAATTCAGACTCTTCAGCTGATACTCCCAACAAACAAAATTTATGTAATCAACAAGATGTTGGCAAAACCTTAATCCAACTTGGCTGAATTGGCAAAATGGAATCCAACTCAAGTCTCCAAGGATTCCCTGTAGTGTTCCAGACAAGAATCTTAGTGTACTCCCACAAATCCGTTGGCCTTTCTGAACCATATGACTAGCTAACTCTGCACAACAAACTGAAGATGAAGTAGGTTGGAAGTTGGACAAAAGAAGCAATATTGTGAAATCACGCAGGTCAATTCAGCAACCAAACTTAACCCTAAAAATTCCACCTTGGGACGCAAATTATGTCCCAAGTGTCTCCAAATCCAACAAAATACTCAGTAATCCAGGAGAGCAATCTTCCTGCTGAAAAAGGACTTGCTTTCATATTAAATCAACACTTTACATCAACGGACTTCTGCCCATGAACATCTATTAATAACCTTTATTATTACAGCGCATGAAGACCAAAACCCAGATTCTTCTTTGAAGACAAATTCACTTTTCTTCACGAAAACATTACAAAACCCCCGACTTGTGTGAAATTATTGTACCAAAAAAGTGATCAATACCACCAAACTGAACAAAAATATATAAAAAAAAACATCAAGCCGTGCAGTTCATTGCCAACCAATATTGGGATTAATTCAAACGCAGATCGTAATCACAAGGCAAGAATGAAACTAAGCAACTATCGAAATAGATAGGTCTGGGTCAAGCCTTGTGTGCCCAGTGATAGACAGTGAAGACTGAAGTCAAACGATACGTTTTCCCGACAAGTGAGATCCGAACTCGAAAAGCCTGCAAGAAGGGAACTTGGAGAAGGAGCATAGCTGGCCTATAACTTGCTGGCTTAACAAGTGGACTTAAAATCATCAAATCAGAGGGAAGCTTCATAGCAGCATCCAACCCCGAAATCTTAAGCAAACATCAACTTTTTTAAATATGCCGTAACCTTTTCTTTAAGAACAAAAAGAATAAAAGAAATGAGAAAGAGTCAAACTTTCAACGATTTCATCATTGTGAGTAGGCATCCGCTAGCGGGTAGTATTGAAAACGTCTTGAGATGTTGAAAACGTCAGATGTTGACTGTTTTCCCCGTTAATTCTTATGTATGTCAATGTTCACATTCCAAGTTGACACAGAAACATATCTGAAAATTTGTAAGGAATATATTTCTTTCCTCCTAACAGAAATTTTCAAATACACTTACATTCAGAAATTTTCAAGCACATACAAGTACATTTCCAACCTCATTGCTTCTGTATTATAGCAGAATTTTACCATTTCTTGATTAGGTGATGGAATACAGATTCTCACAGCTTGAACTTCAGAACGGATTACTAGCACACCTGTCCAAGGATGTTTAGGGAAAGGAAGGGACTCACAAGCACAAAACTGTGCTACTGCTTACTGCCAAAAGCAGTCAATATATGAGAGAGCTAGACTAGGATGAACTAACACACCTTTAACTGATAGGTTTTGCACTTGTTTACCTTTAACAGAACAAGCCCCTTCAACCCAAAACCATTCCCATTTCCCTGAATCTCCATTTTCTCTCCAAACTACCATTCCTGACCCAACGTTGCTATACAAACATATAACGCCTTCACCACCAACACATTTAGTACAACCCCAATTTGTCAGCTTCAGACCCAATTCAACAGGAACTTTTTCTATCAAACACCATATGTTTCCCTCATTTAGTTCCCACACAGAAGCACCACTGAGACCTGTGCCGCCAACAAGTGTCAAGCTCCCATTCCTCCGCACCAAGGTGGCGAATTCAAGCCTGGCTGCCATTGGTACACTCAGTTCTTGCCATCTGTTGGATTCAATCTCCAAGGCCATTATGCAATAGGCCCTGGCTGAAGTGATCCAATATAAGACCCCATTAGAATACACACTCTCGTTAGTAGTCCAAACCGTTAGCCTTAATGCAAATTCAGTTGGCATAGACTCCACGATCTTCCACGTACCATTGCTTGAATCATACATCTCCAATGTTGGTTCGTAAGTGGCACCTCCACTAGGAGCTTCCGACATTCCTCCTGCCACATAGACTCTGAATTCTCGGAATGTACATTGTCTTGAGCCCAAAACCACGAAGCCAACTGCTGGACTAGTCCTAGCAATGTTTGTCATCGGAAGTTGCCTGAATTGTCTAGTGAAAGGATTGCACACACCAAGTTGGAGAACTGTTGGACTAGTTGGTCTAAAAAGCATCAAGCCATCAATCGGCGCAACGGGTCGAATATGAAAAGGCAGGAACTTTAGAGGTAATATGTGCCACTTAAAAGAAGTTGGATTGAGAACATAGCAAAACAGGTCAGGGTAGCGAGTTGGTAAGGCTACAAACCATGGTAGGTGGTGTTTGAGCGAAGATGAAGGGGTTTTGCTCAATGGATATTCATTAGCACAGGCTCGCCAATGGCGACAAGTTGATTTGGCGAGCGCCAATGAGTCCGGGGAGAGAAAGGAGAAGATGTTGGATAGGAGATCAAATGGCATGCTGGTCCACATTTCACCAAAGAGAACATTGGTGATCTCTGTCTCCCAAGGTTTTTAATGCAAAGTCTTTGTATATAGGATAAGCTGCAGGATCACTATGCAAGTGGGAAGTGATTTGTTGAGGAGTATGTGGCCTAGAGATGAGTGACCCATGTGACTGTACCATCTGCCATATCTGAATTTGCATATGATTCTGTGATTCTTCAGTGTCTGTCCTTGTACTGCCTGCGTGTGCTGCAGTTTATGGAAGGATGGTTCTTGGAGTAATCCAAGAGCCAGAAGAAGAATTGGACAAAACCTACATGCTCTGTACAGCGAAGAAGAACTGGACAAAACCTACGTACATCATTTTTCGCCATCACGTCCTTCGGGTCCTGGAAATGATCAGTCGTAACTCGTAAGCTTCATAATTATGCAATTTGTTGTTTATTTTTCTGCTGTGGAGTCCCTATCTAATGATAAGGTTTAGTTTGGCACGCGACATTGGCGTCTTTGATGAGAAACAAGTATTTGAGTTTTAGTTTGGTACGTTATTACAATAATTATGGACAGTACAATTGTAAATAATGTGTTATTTAAGATAATTCCGTTCCAAATTTTAAGTTTTTTTTGAAAAGCTTAGAAGTTGTTTGTCTTTATTTTTAGGCAAAAATGTCAATTTTTGACCTAAAGTTTTTTACCAATCGATAAATTTAACCCAAATATTCGAACATTAATAATTTTAATTTTAACATTTAAATAACATTACATTATAATCTAACTCAAAAATCAAATAGGCCTGTTAAGCGTCAGGTCAGCGTTAACCTGACACTTCAAAATTATTATTTTGTTCAAGTAAGTGGGTCACATTTGCTAAATCATTGGCGGCGAGGTAAGTGGGGGCCCACTTCTTAATTAAATTAAAAAGTAATTTTTATAAATGAGTGGGACCTAATTTTAAACCTCAAATGATTAACCTTTGGATTACATGTTTGGTTACTGTCTTAACCTTAATTATGTGATTAATTTAATAACACAATTATTAAGTTAACAAAGAATTAGTTAAGATAATTTTGATAATTAAGTGAACATATTAGATTTGAAAACGACAGTATTTTTGTTACCATCTCATTGTTCTTCATCTTCTTCTTCGTTCTCTAGCATTATTGGTCACTAGCGATGAAGTTGGTAAAGGGAAGTACCAATTGCGCAACGTGGTGATCTGGAATCATCGAGAGAAGTTGTTATTATTGAGCATCGATGCTTTTTGAGTTAAATGAGGTATCTTAGGTTTTATTATTGGTGTTTATTAGATATGCTTGTGCATGAGAATGCTTCCTTCTTGTCGGTGTGTTAGATGATGGATATTATCGTTAGTTTAGTGTTAGGTGTGGTCCCGAATATTTGTTTGTCTGTTTTGTTTCTGGTCCCCATTATGGTCCCATTGTTGTTGTGATTTTTATGTTTTTTTGTTAGCTTTAGTTAGAGTTTTAAACTTCACTCTGCATCACATATGTATTTAGTTCAGGACTGTTTAGGTTTGTAAGTTTTGGGTAACCTAGTAATCCAACAAACAAGTCTTTTTTAGGGAACAAATTTTCCTTGTAAGCTTTTTGCAAATGTAAGAAGGCAATAGGGAGTTATAAAAGTTGGTGTCCTAGAAGTTCACTTACTGTCTATCCATTCTTTAATTTCATTTTTTGGCTCTTTCATCGAGAATTTTCTTCAACATTGACAATTATGTAATGCATCTTGATTTTTCTTTTGCTTAGAGAATCTAGCCTTTGTAATTTGTATTTGTATGAAAGAATACTCAGGGAACCATATATATATATATTTTGGTTGATAAGTCTAATTAAGCATTTGGATGTAATTGAATATGTCAGTAGAAATTTGATAGGTATGTCAGTATGCACCATTGAAGTACAATAGATGTAATTTGCAACTTTATAGATGGTGAAATGTCATAAATCTGAAATAGTTTAGGCTATATAAGCACTAAAACTCAAATAGTTTAGGCTACTTAATACATACCGGATTAGACTAATCAAGCCAATTTTATTCTTCCAAACTTGAATTGGGATTGTAGTAAATGTTTCAAATAAAGTTTGGAAGGGCTTAAGCATTTGAATGAAAGTGCCACTTAAATCGAGGGACATGACTTCATTGGTGGATCCCACTAGTTTTCCACCATACTTTATACAATTACATTGAAAGGGTAAGGAGATTTGACATTGAAACAAAAATCTAAAGATAAGAATTCTTTTAGGTAAATAATAAATGAACTTGGTCAAAACTTATAATTTGAAATTGCATGAAAAAAATTGTTAAGTTTTTGTCTGTCTATACTACAACCAAGTTATTTGCTAAAAAAGGATTGCTAATCATCATTGAACTGCTAATTGTTAGGGAGAAAGCTTTTACAATTCGACAATAGACTCTTTAAGAAGGAAGAAACTTGTATGACAATTTCATCATCCTCTTAGAAGTATTGAAATAGTAGCTTGAACAATCTTTCAGGGAAAATATTTTCTGATAGAAATTGAGATTACTATGTGTTGTTATAGTTTTGATTACATTGGTATTACATTTTAGATAATTAACTTTTTTTTAATCACTGCATTGCCTTTTTCATTTAAACTTGTGTGTATTTTATAGGTTTTAATGGCTTGGTGTGGAAGTATAAGGCTTTTTCATGGTGGAAATTTTATGATAGAGCCTAAATTGACATATCTTGATGGGGATGTTGCTACATTTGACAAAGTTGATGTTGACTTTGTTAGTAACATACAAATAAATGAGATGAGAATGGAGTTAGGATATGATAAAATTGATAAGGTATATTATAGAGAAAATGGTGTTAACTTTAAAAACTTATTGAAAGTTATCGACTCAAATGAAAGTTGTATTAGGCTGACAAATCTAAATAATGCAAAAACATGAGATTGTAGATGTATATGTAACTCATCATGTAGACACACCTATCCATGCTATTGATGATGATGATGATGAGAGCACAGAGGGGCAGGATGCATAAGGGGATAAGAATGTGAAGGGAAAGGTTGTAGAAATAGAAGAGAATTTGGATGGACAAGGTGCACAAATGAATGAGAATTCAGAGGAAGAAGGTGCACAAACAATTATGAATGTAGAGGAACATAGTGGAGATTTTGGATCAAACTTTTATTTTGACATTCCACATGACCATCATCCAATTGAAATTGATTCAGAGGATTGTGGTAGTCCTATTAATACTAATGAATATCCTAGTAGAGAGGAGGAAGGTGAAGCTTTACGTAAACCCAATTCATCTTTTATGGATAATCCTATAGAGGTTAGACATGAGTGGAAGTTGGGAATGTATTACAGGACAACAAAAGAATTTAAAGATTCTGTTGTCGATTATGTTAGTACGTACAAGATACAATGTTAGTTTCAAAAAGTGTGAGAGTACTCGGATTAGGTATGTTTGTATGGGTGGATGCCAATGAGTTTTGTATGCTACATATATTAAGAATGAGCGATATTGGAGGTTAAAAACATATAATCCTAATCATAGTTGCTTCACTACAAACAAATCTAATTTGGTTTCTGCAAAATTCTTGTTGAGACACTTCAAGAATAGAATTTTGGAGAAGCCCAGTATAATGACGAAGAAAATGGTGGAAGAACGTAGAAAGAAGCTAAATATTTTTGTAAATTCAAGCATGTGTAGAAGAGATAAGAAGAGGTTAAGGAAAGAGAGAACAACATATTCTATTGCTGAATATGTAAAGTTATAAGAATATATACACGAGTTGAAGGTAAGCAATACTAGGTCAACAATTGAGTTATAATTATTGAGAAATGAAGAGAGCTCATTGCTACAAGTAAGTTATGTTATAAACTTTATGTTGTACTTCATTATATCTTGTTATGTAGTATATTAACAGTTCTTTATATTTTCTTGCATTTTGTTACAGTTCAAACAATTGTATATTTGTTTTGACACCATGAAATGACGATGGAAGCATTTAGGACAAATTTTTGGGATTGATGGATGCTTCTTGAAAATAAAATTTTAAGGGCAATTGTTAAGTGTAGTTGGTCGAGATGGTGATGGAAGAATGTTTTCATTGGCTTGGGCAATTTTTGAAGTGGAAAACACAAATTCACGGACTTGGTTTATGAATTTGTTATCATCTGATTTGGAATTAGATGATGGTAAAGGAATTATAGTTATATATGATATGTAGAAGGTATGTAAACAAATTTGAGATTGAAAGTAATTATAGGAAATATGGTCTTATATCTTTTGTATTTGTTATAGGGATTAGTCAGGGCAGTGAAGCATATTTTGCCCAATGCAAATCACCGTATGCATTCAAGACATATATATCACAATTGGTCCCATTGTTGACAACAACATAAATGAAACTTTTAATGGGTGGATTTTACTAGCTAGGGAGAGGGCAGTGATTAGCATCTTGGTGATGGGAAGCATATTGTCAGGATTGACATATAATATACATGTAGTTGTTGGGTATGGGACCTATATAAATATCCATGCAAGCATACAATTAATGCAATCCATCACTCGAGACAAAAGGTTGAGGCATTCGCTGATTTGTGCTATCGGAAGGGTTGCTTCTTGAGTTTTTATGAACATGTGTTATAACCAATACGAGGTGAAATTTTCTAGTGTTTAAGTGATGTTGAATTGATACATCTTCTACCTAAAAGGGTTATGCCCGGTAGACCAAAAATTGCAAGAAGAAAACAACAAGATGAGTAGAAGAAGATGAAAAATTCAAACAAAATAAGTCAGAAAGGACAAGTGCATAACTACCAAAAATGTGTTCTTCAAGGTCATAAGTTCAGAAAATGCAACATCAATACATCAAATCAAAATGATGAGGCTTAGTGTGCACATATAACTTCAATCATATGAATACAATTTTATAAACATGCAATTACTAATGTATATAATTATGTCAATTAGGTTAGAATGGAGGGATCTTCATAAGTATACAATTTTTGATTTTATATTACTTATTTTTTGAACTAATTACTAACAAACATGTTTTTCATTATAACTATAGTTAAGTGATGGGAATTTGGTTAATGACAATGTTGGATTGGCTTAACTAAGCAATATTGTAAGTTTTTTTTTATCAATTTGTCTAACTTATAATAATTATAAATTGTGTTTGTAATATTTTTTCTTCCATTTTGTAGGTTAGTACACATGCAAAAGCCCATATGGATCAATATGGAGATGTTAACTCACACACGTTTCACATTTTAACTAAGGGGTTTACTATTTAGAGGACACTCCAGTATTACTTCACAACATTTACAAGCTAAAGCATGTACAAGGAAAACCTCATTGACTTCATCATCACAACTTGATCTTACGCAGTGTAGTACAAATGAAGGAAACATTGATTAGTTGTATATATACAATTTATATGATTTTGTGTTGTATGCATATGAATGTTTGTATTGTTTAAATACAATGTAATTTTTTTTAAATAATATGATTTCCTACACAACCACACACACCCTCTCTTACATTGCTTTTTATTCCCGTATTTGACAACATATGCAAATTATTCATTGTATATTAATTAATATATCAACTCTATTATTCATATACAAAATATTCAATATATGAATTGTGAGTTATTGTACTACAATTTACCTATTATATATTGGTTATATATAGTAGATTTGTTTATTCAATTGATTACCTAATTTATTTCCAAATTTTATTATTCATGTACAACATGTTCATTATTATTTGTTATACAACATTACCATTGTTTATTAGTTATATGTTCAAAATCAAAATTTTCATAACCAACATGAAATTAATATCAACCATTACATTGTTCAAATTCAATACAATATCCTCATAATATATATACAAATAAAAAGTAGTACAACCATAAGTAATCCTATTACAATTATAATGTTCATTAACATACAATCAATTTGTTTTTTTTTCTCCCTTTTCTCGATAAATGTATGTCCTCCTTCAAAAGATTCATTTGTTCTTCAAACTCCTTTGTTGTGCTTTTTTTAACCTCTTCCTTTGACATTGATAAATCACTCCTTAAATTTTGAATCATTCAATGTCTTTCTTACTAAATTCTTCATCGTACCATTTGAAAAACTTGCATGTCCCAACCTACAACATTCAATTCAATTTTCATAAAAAATAAACAAAGTTTAACATTCAACTTCATTAATCTAATAACAATAAATTCTCACCGGATAATCATGATATCTATAAAACCTTCGGCCAAGATTGTAATCACTCTATGAAGTACTTAATGGGCCTTTAGCCCATAATAGCAAACCACATTACCAAACTTTGAACTCATACTGTATTCGTTGATGATAATGATTCCATCTACATACTTAAAGGATGATAATAAGATAATATATGTGAAAAATTGTAGGGAGTAGTAGTTTCGCAAATTTTTCAATTTTACCGTGCTTGTCTCTAGCACAAGCAAAAATTAAAAATATAAAAAATGAAATAACAAATAACACCAGAAATTTGGTAACACAGTTCGGCACACCATGTCTACGTTTATGGGGCTCTCACCTAGTTTAATCACTTTTACCAAAGTACAATAGATTTACCCAAGGCTTTACCGAGCTGACACCAGTCAACCCTTGACACTGTCTCTCAATTTTACTTCTCATGAAAGTTTTTCACACCCAGAACACGACCGACTCGTGTTGACCTTAATAGATGATTTTCTCAATAGTGTTTGATAATAAAGATACTAAATAAACAACTCAAGTGATTAAACAATAACCAACATAAATAAAGACAACACTTGAGATAAAAACAAAACTCCCCTAAATATGTTGCTTTATTAATGAAAAAAATGGAAAGTTGAAAGATCTACTGTGAGGCTTCAATATCTTCACTAAAAATCCTACATACAACAGCCACAAAAATATCTCAAATCAACAACGTTTCTTCACCGAAACATTAATTTAATAGAGTTGCAATAATCGCGATAATTACTGAAGTTTTTTGCACAAAACCAACAAACAAAGACAACAACAAAATGGAACGAAAACTTCTGAAATTTTTGCACACTAATACAAAAAATGACAACCATAAAATTAACATTCCATCGACAATGAATAGCCAATAAAATTATGCAAACACCACAGAAAAATTAGCTGTCAAAATCCTCACACTAGACACCAAAGAAGCTCTCAGTGGTCTCTCATGCAATTGGTAAATTACACACACTGTCTACGATAAGCTTTCCGACAAAGTGATGAAACCTTGACAGAAATTGCAGTACCAAATCAGCATTCAATTCCCATGAAATCAATCCAGAAAATTAAACAAACACAGCTTAAAATTCCAGAAATCATGCAATCAATGAAATACGAAAGAGCATAATGTCATACACACACCAAACTGCAGACTTCACACACTACCATTCAGTCCACTCACTCACGTAATCTTCACACACTCAAAATCAATTCACCATTAACCCAGTTGAATTCACGCGAGTGTCATAATAGAGAAATTCACAGCAGTACACTTAACCTTACGACTAGACCCAAAAACCATACAAAAACCCTTGGCCACACCTTTGAAAATTTCAGCAGTAAACCTTGATTCTGACACACGTAATACATCACAATCATGATGTATACACACTCTACTTTAAGATAGAGTTCTATCACACTTAAATCATAATCTAAAAATCTAAATTGAACAAGAATTGTTATTTAGTTACACCACAAGCCAGTTGTTGTTACCCAATTAAATTTAATTAATTTGGATTTGAATTTTAAACGCATAAACATTATCTTAAATGCCCAATTATCAAAAAATGTCAAAACCAAATAATAAGATATATATCTTAACAATATGATTCGGTTAAAATGCAATCTTCGACCTTGAATGTGTATCTAAATAACTTAGGAAGATGAAGACGGGGTTGATATGTTAAAATCATATATCAACACATTGAATTCATAAGGACAAAGACAAGATAAGGGAGGAGGTGAAGATGATTGCAACACAAAAAGAAGCAGAAAATTTGCAGATTTTTGAACTACAACAAATAATAGACCTACTTTATTTGCATGGTGCAATGTATGAATCACTAAGACTCTAATCTATTATTTCTCAATAACAATCTAAGTCCATCCACCAAGATTAGTTGCAAAGCATTGAAAGAGAGCATCTGTAAGGTTAATATTGAACATTACGGCCACTTGATTGAGAAAGTAAAATACAATCTGCATGTTTGGACAAATAAGCATGCTATTTTATTCCTGCATATCAGAAATGGATGCACTAATTGTCTTTTGTTTCAAAGGTGTCAAGAAAAGGATAAAGAAAGCAAAATGAGGAGGCATACAACCAATTTGATTAGTTAAGTACATTAGTGAAACTGCAAAGAACCTTACATCAATCTATTATTTAGCTAAATTGTCCATATGCTTCTAATCATAAGTTATTGTAATGGAAGATATAAATTTGTTTACCAATAGCCAATTCTAGTAAAGTAGCCCCAGTAGAAATATACTCTTAACTATGCATTTTAGTAACCCCTAAGAAATTCTATATTCATCAGTAAGGACTGGAATGTCTTACAAAGAAAATTCTCAAAATTTTACAAGAATCACTTTCAAAATTAACATATTTTACAACTCTAGATTGTAAGTGATGGAAGATAAATCAGTTGATGAAACTATTGCTTCAACTTTACTTCTGTCAATCCAAAATAATGAAATTGTTAATTAAACGTGGTTATCCAAGACATTGCCTCAAGTTATCATGTCAACTGTAATCCTAAAAGATTGCCACTTCAACATCTCACATGACTCTCCTATCATCTTACTAAAACATCATATGCTTGAAATCCTAAAATGAATCTCTAAAAATGCAACTCCTTTATCCATTCCATTCCTTCCTGATGATTATAGAAGCTTGAGAGCAAAATATCAATCAACAAATTTATTCTACTGTAGATTCCACTTACAATTGTATTAGAAACCAAATAGGTTTTGGTTATTTTTCTCTCTTTCTTAGAAGATAGACATTCTTCTTCATTCTTCTTTATTCACGTGAATCACACTATCAAAGGATTTGAGTTTGGGGTGTGGATTAATCGGTGACTCTAATAGCCAACCGTAAAATGAAGCAAATCGATCCGGTACTTCCGCATTAAGGTCAGTCCTTATTATTCTACATAGCTTTTGGTTTCTAATATTTTTGTTGTCTTAAGAAAGATACCCTTTCACAAGCCAACTTCCTCTTTTTATATTAGAGAAAAACAAACTGAACGGGTGTCATATATATATGTGGCTGTTCATATAACTGCCAACAAATTGAAAGCCAGAAAATTACGTGATGCCTCTCTCTATTATCATCACGTAATAACAAAGCTAGTTCATTGCCAGAGACCATAAAACAAAATGAACACTTATTTCAGGCATTTACCCAAGCCTTTGTTCAAGCTGTGGGACAAATGCCCCAGGCTTCTAGTTCGACCCCAGCTAAGAAGGGGTGAAAGTTTGATAAGTTAAGGAAGTATGGAGTAGTGGACTTCTACGGGACCACTGATCCTGAAGAAGCTGAGAACTGGTTGAGGAAGACCGAGAGAGTGTTGGATCAGATGGAGTGCGAGGATGATGAGAGGGTGGTTTATACTACCAATTTGCTCTAGGGTGATGCCTTGCACTGGTGGGAGTGTGTACCGGGGAGTCAATTGAAGCCGATAGGGTTGACTTGGGAAAACTTCCTGGTTGTTTACAAAAAGAAGTATCTGTCTGAGGTGTACATTCAGCAGAAGCAGAGGGAGTTCCTGAGTCTCATCCAGAGGGAGATGACAGTTACTGAATATGAGCGCCGGTTCACTCAGTTGTCAAGGTATGCTTCAGAGCTGATGTTCAGTGAGGCTGCTAAGTACCACAGGTTTGAATCGGGTCTGCACCTAGCTATCAGTGAGAAGGTGGTAGTGCAAAACTTTGGCGACTTTCAACAGTTGGTTGAAGCAGCGTTGAGAGTAGAGAACATCGAGAACATCAAGAGTGCATTCAGCAGGAAAAGAAAGGGAAGAGAGCAGTTCAAGAGGGGAGGTGGTACTTCTATGCCTGAGAGAAGTGCCAAAGCCTTTCCTGTGCAGTCTGAGGAGAGGAACAGCGGTGGAAGCCGGCCTAGACCTATGAGGACTCCTACTGTTTCTCACCAAGCTTCAACGGTGGGCGGCAGTAGAAGAGGTGATGGGGA
>JANJEY010000005.1:7495372-7532454 GCA_024703695.1 Erythroxylum cataractarum | reverse complement strand
GGAAACCCTAAATGCCAAATCCTCAAATATACAAATTAAATCATCCAAATAACTCTATAAATCAACCAATCAAACTATATAAGGCAAGAAAGAAGTAACTTACTTGATCAAAGACTCAAATCTTCAAGGATCACACCAAACTTCAACTCACACACCCACGACAATCACCCAAACAAAACCCATTTTCAATTCTTCTTTACCCACTCCAAAGCAACAAATCAATTCAGGGCAAAGAAAGGGACAAATGGCAAGAAGGAATTAAGAAGCAAATCAAAGAAGAAATCACGAAGGAGGAAGGAAGAAACCTCAAATTTTTCTTTCACAGGAAGTAAGCATCGTGAATGGCAATTTTCAAAGGAGTAAGTTTATAAACCTAAAGGATTTAAGGCTTGTTTGGCAAATCTAATTGTCACAAGTCCGATCCGAACCACCTCGAGTCAGTTTCTATTTCTAATTTCTCCCGAATTCCAATGACTAAAGACTAATTTCTCAAATCAAATTTCTAATCTATCCGTGCCATTGGATAATCAATTTTGGAACCGAAAATCCAATTAACCAGTCATTGATCAATTTTCCGGTCCGGACCTAATACTCCGAAAATTCCAGAAAAATTCCTATAAATCCATAAAAATTGAAAACTCATAATCGTATGCTCCAATTTCGTAATTCAATTTTCTAACTTTCATTTCTAACTCAAATTCAATTCTTGAGCCTAATTTAACTTAATTATCACACATGCCCTAATCATCTCCAAATCCAAGTTATCCAAATCAAGCCGGACATATGTCATACATGTATGTACGTATGAATGCCAGTACAATAATTGCCAATTATGCACAATTCAATAATTCATGCACATACAAAAATACGTATGAAAGGAACTGTACCCATCCCATCGGTGACGGGATGTTACACGCCACCTGTTGAGCGGCGTTGACGGCTTGGTGCATATCGTTCGCCTCTCTTTCGACCGATCTATAAGATGACGGTGTGAAATAAAAAAGCCTGTGAAGACTCCTGTGTGGAGTCGTTTTTTTCCTTTTGGTGTCAAGCTTGGTGGCAGAGCATTGGTCCGTCTTCGTCCTCGACTCCCAGCGGTAGCGCAGATAGGTGGGGAAGGGTGGAGTGCGGCAAAGATAAGGGTGGGTGTTGTGTTTCTCTGGTTTGTTTTTGTTTGATAGAACCCATAATAGCGTTTTAAGAGAAGATAGAACGTTTCTGTCATATGTTTGTTAGAAGGAACTGCGCAGGAAGGCAAAAGGTTTTGTTTCTTTAAAGACAAGAGATAGAGATAAGCTTTAAATAAAAGCATGCTGCGCAGGAAGGCTATGGCTAGGTCATGTCAGTGTGTGCCTTTATATGTATATGTGTACACGTTTTGCTTCTTTAAAGACACAGTATACGGTTTTTCTTTAAAGGCTAAAGCCAGGGTCATGTGTGCCTTTTATATATATATTTGTGTAATATATTTATGGTATAAAAATTAACTTGGTGGCATAAAAGGTTAATTTTAAAATTTGGTAAATTTGTTTTTACTAAATGAATTTGACGTGAAATATTTTTTAAATGGTAGGTCCATTTATTCATTTATTTAATTTTTCACTTCAAATGATGTAAATTATTGTTATTATTATTTTACATTCATTTAATTCATTAATGATATGTGAATGAGTTTTACATAAAATGAATTATTACTTGTTATATAAATTTGTTTTATGTAAAATAATAATAATAATAATATGGTTTTCATTACAATTGGTTATGTTAATTGGTTTAACATATGATATGTATCTATGTGAATATATATTTGGAATATGTTTCATGGGAATAATTATAAATTGTAAAAAATTTCTAATTTATGTCATAAGTGATGATTATGAGCTTAGTGAAATTTTTCGATCTTATAATATGGATGATGATTTTTTAATATATTTTAATTATTCGTATATGTGCCATAATGTCCTTATTTATATATATATATATATATTTCAAGATATGGCAACGAAAAGTATGGTTGGTGATTTGTCCACTACCAAGAAGCTGGATGGCACTAATTATGACATCTAGCATAGGAAGGTTCAATATCTTCTTAATGAACGCGAGGTTTTGGAAACCTTGACCAATAACATAACTGAGCCTAAAGAGACTATTGATATTGATAACGATCAATATCAAATAAATATGACCGCATATAAGGAATGGTTCAAACGGGATCGTAAGGCACGCTATACTATGTTGTATTGCATGCATGACGATCTCATTGGAGAATTTGAGTCCTGCAAAACTGCTAAAGAAATGTGGGAAAAGCTCAAGATCACGTACGGTCAGACATCCGCTACGAGGCTTCGTACCTTGCACTTAAAGTGGATGCAATATGAGATTGACTCAAGCCGTACTATTGTCGAGCATCTCCGCACTTTGAGTGCAATGGTTCGGGATCTAAAAGCTGGTGGGTGTGAGATTTCTGAAGAAAAACAAGTTCTTAATGTGATTCGTTCCATTCCAAGCAAACCTAATCATGGGGCTAATTTTAAGCTCTTGATGACTCATAGTGAGAACATCAAAACCTTCTCAGAAATTTCAAGGCAGCTCGAAATGGAGGAAGAACGTTTGAAGGTTCTTGGTTACTCCAATGTTACTCTTGTTGCCAAAGTGGTAAAGCCCAAAGTAAATAAGAACAATCGAGATAAATAGCGTAAGAAAGGTAAACGTCATTCTCAAACTTGTTGGCTACACCGAAACATGAAAGAGCGGAAGAAAAGATTAATGCAAGAGATAATTTATTGATGGTCAAGTATTTATAACACTGATGCTAAAGACCTAAATATATAGGCAATAAAATAACAAACTTGAGCAAATATCTTGATAAAGATTAACCAAACAAATCAAACAATTCAAAAGTTTGAATAGCTAAACTAAAGGAAACAATGTAAACAACCTAAACAAACTTTGTTTATTCAAAACAATATTATCTTTAAATTATTCATCAATAATCCTAATATCACTCTATTCTCACTTTTTCATCCAACATTGTATTAATAATTGTTTATTTTAATAATATTTATAATGTCTCTACTTTAAATTGATTTAATAATTATATAATTTAATAATAACTTAATAATTTCATGTAATTTTTATTTTTATTATTCAATAATTAAAATATAAATTAGAAAGAGTTAGATTACGAGTAGGACATGCAAATGGAATGCGAATATTCTATGATTTGTGCCAAAAACATGAGAAAAATTCAAAAAGTTAAACAATTATGAATTAAAAGGTTAGCTTAAAACAACATATTCTCGATATTATTTTAAAAATTATATAAGCATATGATTATACAAAAAGCATAGGAAAATAGTAAAATATCACAAAATAGTAATTTTTAACTTAAAGTACAAGTTAAAATATAAAGCTGCACATATGTAATTTAAAAATCTTTGAAGAAAAAACTTATTACTCATGTTATTTATGTGTGTGCGCGCTAATTAACTAAAGTTATAAAAGCTGACCTAAATAAATATAAAGTCAATCATATATAATATGATAGATAATAACAATCAATGTTATTGATTTCATGTAAAAGTATCAGCAAGTAAATCAATTTTTAAATAATAATAAAATGAAGTAGAATATAATTAAAAGAAGCTAATGTGAATATTAATATTTTAATAAGAAATGGAGTTTTCAGTTCGAGCAAAAAGTCAGTAATATCTTAAGGTGCCGGTCCAATTATACAGCTCTAGTTGATCGCTCGTAATTTAATGCTTGACAGACCAAGTTGAATATTCTTCTTGATCTTCAATTCTCTTATCTCAATATCTTAAATAATTGGACCAGTTCTTGACTGCTGAACAAACTTAATAAATATTGATTAACAATAATTGGACCAGTTCTTAAATTTTATCTGCCGAAATAATGAAGTGTGGTCCATTCATTATAAATCGCATGCATTTTATCAAATCTAGGCAAGAGTTAAACTGCTTTGTATTGTTTCTATTGTCTATGTAAAAAATGTTAAGACTAATTTCGATCCAATTTTATCTGTTTTTATTAGATCCTAACTTAAAACATCTGAAACCTTCTAAGCCAATATACTATACGTATTTATAAATACAGCTTCATCAATCGTCAGTACTAAAGCCAAGGACAAAACTATAAATTGCTTTTTACATTTTTATTGTTAGTGCATCATGCGCTTTAGATTACTAATAATATTTTGTAGACTGTAGTTATATGTTCAGAATATATACGAATTTCTCTGTCATTACAACATGTCATAGAACAGTGATTTGATATTATGTCTTGTCTACATCATAAAATTTTGTCTAGTCCATATACAATTAATTAGGGTGAATTCCTGGAGAGTTTGAACTTCCTATTTCTTGTAAATCTATAAGTTTTTTTTTTTACTTCTCTTATCCTTTTCTACATTTTTTACCATGTAAGATTTGGTTTGCTTATAATGTATGAAGAGTCCGGATCCTCTATGGAAGACAACCTTGTCTTATTTTATTCAAGACCTAAATGACAGCATTTTTGCTTAAAAATTTTAAACCACACCTTCCTCTATACTACTCATTTTTTAAAGCCAAGCCGCCTACGAGCTTGACTTTGACAAATGAACATATTATTGTTAATAATATTTGTGTTTTAACAAGAAGTGATTTTTGCACTTCTGAAATGTTTATTATTTTGGTACTTGTCGACTTTTGCACTACTGGATTTTTATTAAAAATGATGATTATTATTCATAACATTATTAATTTTCTTATTATTATTAAGTGTGTATATATATATATATATTTATTAATTTAATTAATACCATTATTATTTATTAAATTTATTTTCATTATTATAATAACTATTAAATATTATTAATAAATTACTAATTATTATTGTTAAATTTATTGCAGAGTAATTATTAAATTTATTATAATTATTATTAAATTTCATTTTAAATTTTAATAATATATTTATTATTATTATTATTATTATATCCATTATGACTAACAAATTTATTAATTATTTTAATTTCTATTATTATTATAAAATTTGTTATAATTACTAATTTTCTATTATTATTATTAAATTGTTTATTATTATTAATTTTTTTCAAATTATTATTTAATTTATTATTAATATTGATTTAGGCAAATTTTGTTGTATATTAGTTTTTATTAATAAATGTATTAATATTATTAAAAAATTTTATTGTTATTCATAACATTATTAAATTCCTTATTATTATTTAGTGTATTTATTTATTTATTATTATTATTATTAGGGTTCGTAAATTTACTAATTATTTTTATTTCCCTTATTATAATTACTGTTAAATATTATTATTAAATTTATTGAAGAGCATTTATGAAATATTTTATTATTATTAAATTCCTTATTAATATACAATATTATTATTATTATATTACTGTTATTATTATAATTAGTATTATTATTATTATTATTATAAATGTTTATTATTATTCATAACATTATTAATTCCCAAAATTATTTCTAAAATAAAAAAATATAAGGAAATTATAATTATAATAATTTAAAACAATTAAATTAATAAGAATAATTTAAGAAACATAATATTAATTAATAGTATTATAATATATAATAAACATTAGGAATATAAAATTAGTAAAAATTTTAATAATTCTTAAAATAATTTATAAAATAATAAATTATAAGGATTTAACAAACATAAACATATAATTTTTCCTGAGAAAATTAATAATAATAAATATATAATTTTTCCTGAGAAAATTAATAATAATAAGGAATTTAATCATATCATTTAATATAATCAATAACAATTTCCGGCATTTGATAAAATAATTTAACAAATTTTAAGGAATTAGCAATAACAATAGTAATAGTAAAGAAGAAGCAGAAGAAGAAGAAGGGGAGAAGAAAAGGTGATTTGGCAATCGCGAGGATCCCAGAATTTGGACAGTCTCGCAATCGCAAGAACTTGAGATTGCCAAAAATGGTAATCTCGTGAGATTGCCTAAATCGGGTAGTCTCGCAATCGTGAGCACTAGCGATCGCTAGACTTACGAAAATGGCCAGTCTCGCAATCGCGAGACCCCTTATTCTTCTACAGTCAACAGGTTTTGTTTTTATAATTATAATTAGTAATGTTATTATATTAAAATCCTTTTTATTGTTATATGTAACTTATTGAGATTATTATTATTATATTCCTTATCATTATTTAATTTTGTTTGCGTTAATTTATTTCTATTAATAATATAAAATTCCTTCTCATTATTATTATTATTATTATTATTATTATTATTATTATTGTTAAATTTATTATTTAATTTTATTTCCATTATTATAATCACTTTAAAATATGATTATTAAATTTCTTCTGATTATTATGTAATTTATTAGTGAGTATTTAATATATTAATTATTATTATTATTATTAATTTCCTTATTGATATTACATTTATTATTATTATTATTATTATTATTATTATTGTTATTATTTTTCTATTGTTATTATTATTATTGTTATTCCTTCTTTTGATTAATTACCTTCTTATTATTTTAAGGTTTAGAATTCTTAATTATTTTATTAATGTGATTATTATTTTTAGTTTTGCACTTCAGTATATTACTTATTATTAACAATTGTATAATTTTAATTAAAATTGTTTTTATTATCTATAACATTATTAAAAACACGTTTGAAAACTACTAATAACCCAACCCACCTTTTAAACTACTAATAACCCAGCCCTTTTACAATTGAAAAGGAACTCACGACCCTCCATTAGAGTTTTCCCCCAATTCATTTCGACAAATCCCTAATTTCAATTGCTACCGATTTCTCACATCAGTAAAGTGTCGATTCTTGCTATCTAAGACTGAGGGTTACAGGAGTGGAGTTGGGTTCACACCACCGATTGGATTTGGGTTCTTTATTTCTCAATTTTGCAGCTTTTACCGTGATAATGCCCCCTCGAAGAGCTAGAAAATCAGCGAAAACCATCGAAGCTGAGATGAGAGGGGACAATGCTACAGACATTGCAGGTGTGTATAATGCCCCTTTTTCTCATTTACTAAGAGGAAGAAGGAGAGAGGTACAGGGAACTCCGGACTAAGAGCATTGAAGTTCCTACTTATTTTAATTTTTAGGTGCTAGATCAAATAGGGTTGATAGATAAATTGATGACATTATGTCGGAGAGGTAGATGAGAACATTTTGTGTTAATTATTTACCCTGTTTACCGTGACCTGACACTTGAGTTTTTCACATCTTTGAGGTATGTCTCAAGCAAATCGAAGAAATTATGGTTTAGATTACGAGGGTAGGTATGTTTTATGGATGAGAATATGTTACGGTTTATATTTGGGTTTGTGGAAAAAGAAGTTGATGATGGGCATAAGTCTTTCACCATTCGTATGTATTGGAAATATTTAACTGACTTGGATGAGTATAATTCGCACATTGCAACAAATGCAAAAATTCTTAGTGCGAAACGGAAGCTGCTGCATAAATTCACGTGTGGTGCTGTTTTCGAGAAACGACAAAGTATAAAATGCTCGGGGAAGGAGCTTTTCCTATTATGGTGCATCGATTATAGCCATAAGCCTAACATGTTCGCTTATGTTTCTAAAACTTTGATCGAATCAGTGGGGAGAAAGGGGAACAACTTGGGAATGGGTTATTTAGCTACTGTTTTGGCTGAAAATTTTAGGATTGATGTTAGTGATCTTAACATGATGAATTTTAATTATTTCGATGTACAGTACCTGAAACGTTGTGAGATTATAGATAACAAAACCATGCAGCTGCAAGATCCGGCAACTCGTACAACATTGAAGTGCAGGTTGGCAGCTGCAGATTCAAGTTCTACATGTAACGCTATTGAATACTTTTTTGAGACTACGGGGCAACAACAGCAACCACAACAACAGCCGCAACTTGATTGGGGCATAGTTTATAAACTTATGGTTGAAAACCACAGAAGTACACAACAGTAGCTGGATGAAATGAAGCAGCAGATGAATATCCTTAATCAACGAGTGCACGTTATTGTCGAGGATCTGCAATACGTGGGTGACAAATTGAAAAAGGCTTGGCAGATGCAAGGACTGGACGTGCCATCTCCAACTCCATCAACCCGAGGATCTCCACAAGATTCCTGATCCTGAATTCTGGTTTTCAATTTGTTGTCCGAATGTATCACCAATTTTGTAACAAGACTCCTTGCTGATTTGTGACTATATGGCTACAGACTTGATGTATTTGGGGAAATGAATATTGCTTTCACTTCAATCAGGAACTTCTGTGTTTTTCAAGAACTATCTGTTCTATATATATTTGCTACGTCAGCTTCTCAATTCTCAATCCATTTTTTTTTTCTGTAAAACCAAAACTGAAAGTGACAATGCAAGCAGAGCAAAAAAATGAAAAAAATGAAACTTGTGTGTTGATTTATGGTTTTCACTCTCATATCCAAAAGCTAAAACTAGCTTCAGGTTTTTGTCCAATATCAAATAGAAACTATTGCTGCTATTTAACTTCTAATACAACTTCAAGAAAAAAAAAACGTAATGAGCAAAATGGACACAATATGAAATATGGAAAAATGGTACTTAGCCTTTGTATTGATAGTGTTTTTCTGGTTTTTCTCTTACAAAAACGAAAAGAGGAAGATGATGAGTTTTATATCAACTTCATCATTCTGATACAACTTTTAGAAGTAACTGGAAAATAAAAACATAATCTGATGAGTAAAAACTAGAGTAGTACAATCTGTTCCTCATTTGGAAAAACACAAAAGTAACATAATTTGTCTCTAGTATAACTGAAACCAACATTTGCTTGTAAAGTTCCTGAAGCTTGTAATTGCAGGGGACATTTCCTGATAGCAACAGAAATAATGAGGATGGTGTGATGATTTGGACAAATCTTCATTAATTGACTCCAAAGTCATTCTTTCAACTTAATCTTTGTTCAACACATTAATCAAACATCTTACACTTCAATACATCAATTTACCCTATTTGTTCTGTTTGCTTTTCCTTCTAGGCTACTGATTCAAATTTCTGTTGTGCATTCGAGAACCTTGTATCTACATTTTTCATTTTCCATCCTCTTCTCCTCTTTGTGTTTCATTCATCTGATCTTGAACTTCATTGCCTCGATCCATGCATTTTTGAATTATGCTTAGGATCATCAATTCCAGTCTCCATTTCCACTTGAGCCCCTTCAGCTTCCTCTTCTTAAAGAAAAAAGGAAAAATTGAAAAACACCATCAATACAAAAGTTCAGTACTATTTCTCCAGATTTTATATTATGTCTATGAAGTTGATTTTGCAGTGTTTTTTTGTTCTTCTAAAGTTGAATAGCAGTTGTAGCTTCTGATATATTGAAAAAAAAAAGCTGATGTTATCTTTAGTTTTGCATTTGAGAGTGAAAGCCACAAAATTCATCAACACACAACATCCAATTCATGTCATATGATCTGTTTCCATTGTCATTTTCAGTTTTGATTCCAGAAGTAGATTTAGTCTTTTTAAGGTGTGAATAGCTAAGGCAACATATATATAAATCAGATTTAGTCTTTTTAACTTTATGCAGATAGCTAAAGCAACATATATCAAGTATATTGCGGTATTTCACTTCCACTAACTCTTGAAGAAAAAAAATACTCTAGTATGTTCTTGTATCAACATATCATTAGTTACATAATATCCTGAAAATATAGTTTAATAATCGAAAATATTGTACAATTCATCAACACAACCATGATATCCACCATTCCATTGCTATAGTAAAATCACATAATATAGTTTAATACAATTTACATTCCTCTAATAAGGCAAATGATGCAAAATATCTGCTGTATACACAATACCTTAAGCAAAAGCCTTTAATTGATGCAAAATAACCAGGTTAACGTTACAAACATTGTTCGCATTACAATCACAAAAGACCCAATTGGTAGATGAAACAAACCTCAATTGGTAGTTCACCTCCCAGCTGTTCAATGTAGCAAACAACTTGATCGTCCTTTACTATTTGCTTCTGTTAGGCAGAAGAAAGTTATCGTCATAATTTGACAAAATTATCATGATGGAAGTATTATGGAAAAGGGTGTGATCTAAGCACAACAGATAAAGCAGAACAGATGAGCTGAAAATTGTGTCATCCATAAATTCTTCATGATGTAATTTGCGATAATAATGCAATCTTTCTAATCTCTCTTACACTGAAATTAGCAACAAGTAAAATGTGTTATTTAGCTTCTAATCTCTCTGGTGCCTCAACAAGGAAAAAACTGAGGTAAAGATTGGATTAAAGAAAAAATCTGCATCATAGCTAAATAACACATTTTACTTGAACTGATTTTCTCTTAAACGGCAAAGAAGTCAAGATTAAACCAGATATTGTTCATAAATATCAACAAATACGTGAGATTTAGGGGAATCCACAACTTCAATAAATGTTTAGCTTAAATCTGACCCCCAGTCTGATGTGCGTTCAATGTACAAAGAAACAAAGAGAGTGTTTTCTGTTCTTAGAAAAGTAATTACAAAGCAGCAAAAACACGAATTAGTCTAATTAGGAAGCAAAAAATAAGCAATTTGAATATAGTCATGACACAAAAATATTCATATGCCCCTTTCTTTCTTTTCAACAAATGAAGGCCTGCTTTGAATAGAGAATTTGCTTATTCAAAATGCTATAGGAGAAAGGAACGAAATAAAACTTTTAGTCATGCTAGTCATCCCTATAAAATTGCTTTCTCGGTGTAACGTCACATAGAAAGCATCTCTAATTCCCTGAGGTCTGTAAAACAGAATTCTTAGCCAATGTTACCTCTTTGCATGCAGGGGGAGCGCGCTTTCCTTTTATGGTACGAGATCTCCTGAAAAACCCCACCTGCAGTTTTGATATTTTTAGAGTGATACACAATGCATAGAAGATGTTTAACTAGGTTACTTACCCTAGGAGATTGCAGTATCATTAAGCCTTCATCTGCAGCTCTATCCAGAAGTGACTGGATTCCTACTGCAGAAGGTTCTCGTTTGGTGATAGCCAGAGATGTTGAAGCTGACCCGTTTGAATCAGATGCTTTTTTAACACTTATACTGACAGCATCAGAGGAAGAAGTGGAAACATAAGCAGGAGCTGGCGATGAAGGTGGAGGTGGTAAAGGTGGACTTTTTTCCTTCAATTCCCGCATAACATAGAGCCGAAAACCACCAAGCTAATCAACATGGATCAAGATGAAGACAGAAGTGTAAATAAAAGAAATAAAGATGCAGAAAAGAGTAAGTTTCCAATATAAAGGATGAGAAAGTAAATAGTCCAATAATCTGAATCCAGATTCTAATCGACTGACAAAGACGGATGTAACTAGTTAAGATTGCTTACTTTCAGTTCAAATTCTGCAATTGAAGTAGCATCACAAACTTGTGTCACTAGAGATTCAACCTGCAGATATAAGAAGTAACTGGCGTACTCATTCCAATCCAATTTGACCATAATCTTTAATAATTCAATCCATGAGCAAAGACAGAGTACTGCAGTCAAATGCATCCTCCTAAGGGCATAAAAAAGAAGAATGATATGTAGGGGATTCAGGAACCCCCATATGAAAAGACAATTGATCAAGCACTTTCAAGGCAATGTTAATGGAGACAGGGAAAAAGTCCTGGAACAGTTGCAGCAAAAAAAGAATAAAGCAACATCTGAATCCATATAATTACTTAGAGACAACCTTGATAATCAACATTTTAGACATGCACAGACATACAGGGCAACCATTCATGCCTTCGTCACAACTGAAGACGTTAACATTGTTGAAGACTTCATCTAAAATGCAAAATAAAGCAGCATAGATCATTCAAGGGACTATCACCAAAAAAGCCAACCTTTGGCTCCTTGAAGAAGGAACTTTAGTCATGACAATAGTCAACATATACGGGTAAGCATCCAAAACCCAATGCTATACAACAGCATAGAACAGGATATGCAAACCTAATATAGTATGAGACATACATCTCAAGAAAGAACAAGCACAAAACATGTTACTAAAATGTATGAGCATTTATAGGCAGATCAGTAGCAACTGAATTTTGAAGTTATGTGTTCAATAAAAATCATCTAGATGTAAGATACGAAAAAAATAACTGCATCAAAGCCACATTCAAAAATATAATGGAGAGATACCTCGGATGAATTTGGAATAAGTTGGCTAACCAAACCAGATGATTTGGAATCTTCGGGGCATTCCACTCTGTTCGAGGCTGCAAATTAAAGCACGTGGAATAACAGCAATACAGTATAAGAAACACAACATGTCAACTAATAAAAACTCCATTTGAACCTTTTGAATTATTATTAGAGATCAAACTATTGCCTTATTTAACTGACACTAATAGACAGTTTATAAGGTTGTAGTGAAAAAGCCTGTAATAGATTATGAACTGCACTCTCAAATATGATGTCTGAGTTCGTCCCAAAATTTGCTGACCTTGATTAAGAAAAGTCTGGTAACTAAACTTATTTAACAACTTCAAATAAATCATTGTTACGAGCAGTTTCAAGACGTTAAAGTTTCCAGGAATAAACTAACAGTAGAATGACAAATTACAAATAATACATACACATTGGTGTCTGGAGGTGCAACCATGAGTGAATCTGGATTCATCAAAAATTGCAATTTGAGAAATGAAAGGTGCATTGTAGTGTGTATGGTCCTAATTAGAAATTCATGTCCAAGAAGCAAAAATCTGGGAACCTCAACATCAATAAAGATATTTTATCCTTAAATCTGTTTTTGACAATAAAATTAATGAATCATGCAATTGACTATACATGACAGTAATGAGTAACTAATATATCGACAGAAGAACTTACACTCTGTCTCTGAAGGCGAACCACGACACACAGTGTAGGCTTTCTTCTTATCATGTGAAATGGCCAAACCTGCAAATTGCAGTTGTTTCCTCCCCATTGATGTTCTTGAGCCACAATGTTGATGTAGAGCATTGACATTCACTCGCCCAGATTCCAACTTTGTCAGTTTAAGATGAGAAGTTCCTAAGTTACCTGTAAAGACCAAGCCAGGAGAAAAGAAAAGTCTATAGTTTACTTTCAGGAAAAGATAAGGTAAAAGGTCAATACAAAGCACCTTGATTGCAGGAGGGCATTAGTTTAATTATTTTTATCTAGCTAAAAGCAGAAGGAGAACGCCAAACAATGATCTGAAGATTTATGTGGGCAATTGAACGCGTGAAATTAAGCTTTAAATCTGAATGTTTTACTGAGAGAACTATTTAACTTCATGCCACACAAGCAACCAACTTCAACCTAACTTTGAGCTTTTACTTCTGTTACCTAGAAAAAATTCAATAAAAACTTAATGGAGAAATCAGATGAAGCTTTCTTAGCAGTTTCCAACCATTGACAACAAATTAAAACAAGAACATTGGCGAAGCCAACATTAACATATTACATCCATGGTAACGTAACAGTTTGAATTTCAAACCAGGAAAGGCATTACAATTATGAAATAAAATTAATAAACAAAACCTAACAACCTGAATCTCGAATTTCACATAACAACTATATGCATTCACCACCCATGCCCACACATGCAAAGGTGAGAACTTTATCACGTGTCAACAATTAAAATCACCCAGCACATATAAACTCAACATACAAAACGGAATATAAAGAGAGATGGACTCACAAGAAGCCATTGAACCTCTGGAAACAAGAGAGAATACAGAAAAGTATAGAGGACTCCAGAACCACCAAAACCCAGTTCAAATCCAATCTTAAAAATGAATTTTTGCTAATGGGCACCCTGAAAAATCACCGAATTCCCATTTAGCACTTATATAAGAGCCACATTAGAGAGATGGAGAGACAGCAGCCAGCGACCATTCACTCCCAAAAATGGACAGAAGAGAGTGAATATGCAAACAATTCTCAGTCACTTGACAGCTGTGATTTTCACTCACATTTTGGTCCTACTTCACTTTTCCCTTTTGTGTTGATTGAAAGTCAGAATTCTGTACAAAACATACTTTCTCAAACAATCAGAATTATATAAAAAAATAAAGATGACAAGTGACAATAAGGATTAAATTATTTCTTATGCATGTTTGAAATTGTATTAAATACAGTTAACAATTATTTTAATATTTAGTATTAAATATTAAAATAATTGTTAACTGTATTTAATACAATTTCAAACATGCATAAGAAATAATTTAATCCTTATTGTTAAATATTAAAAATAATTATGAAATTTTTTACTCATATTTAATTATTATATTATTTTTATAATTAATTAATTAAAATATTTAAATTTTTAAATAATTAATCAAAAACTTTTAATTATTTATAAATTTATTAATGTTTAAATAATTATCAATAATTTTTATAATAAGAATAACATTTGGTAAATAAGAATGACGACGTGAGAATGAGTATATAACTTATATTCCTTAATTTTTGTTTTTTTAATTATCAGTAATAGATAATATAACTATTGATAAATCTATAATAAATTTTAAATAATTTTAAATTTTTATTCTCAAGTAAATGTGATTGTAACCTGTAATCAGACATTTGGAATAACAAATAAATAGTCGTGAGCAAACATAACTTCTTCCTTTTTTTTTTCTCTTTTTCTTAGTTTATGGGTATACTTTTTTTAAGTTATTTATAAACTTGATCAATTTTTCAATGAATTAAATATTTTTTATAGATAAGTTATTAAAATAAATTAAATTAATAATTACTTAATTCATAATAATTATGATCAAATGAGACAGTTTGATTTGATTTTTAAAATATTGTTTTTCCTAATTAAACATTTTATGATATTTTATTAAGTTGATTTCATCTAACTTAGTAATACCCTCAATTAGAAAGTTTATGAATCGTATTTACAAATCCATAGTAAAATAAAATGAAACATTATAAAAAATTAATTCTAAAAGAATAAGTCAATACTAACATAATTTACGATCAATGACTTGTATGTTTCTAAAGGTATTAATAAAGTAAACACACCCTTTTTATGTAGTTGTAACTAAGTTGATGCCTCCTTTTTTGGAAGAAGAAGAACAAGAATGAAACAGAGATATGTTTCTGTATGGCATCAGAACAACGATCATTGTGGGTGAATGGTCTCAAGTCAAATTCATAAATTTTGAAGCCCAAATTAGACAATTTAGGCCGAGTTCAGATCCTCTATCTAATATTATAGTGTTTTATTGTGTTCAATGAATCTCAGTCATTCATTTATGTAGATCCCACGTAAGTCCCGCAAAATAAATGGTTGAAATTTTATGTGACAGAATAATATTCTTTTATGTATTTATGCAATTCTTTATTTCATTGAAGATTTGAAGCTGTCCTGTTCTCTTTCTTTCTTCTTGACACTGTTTAGATGAGGAGAGAAGTGTACCATAGAGATCCAACAGAGTTCGAGTGAAGTGAAGTTGTACCATCGTACTGTCAAAGAAGGTGTTTTTGGTTTGCTGCTGAATTATGTAAGAACTCAATAGGTATTTTGCTTTTTGTTTTTATTACAAAAATGATTAACCGAAAATATTATATTACTAAATGCAATAGTCTTACTTCATTAGTGAGAGTGGAACTATTAAACCTTGTCAATGGATGAAAGTATTAAAGGTGTGACACTGAATCTGCTTTTGGTTAGCTCAAATATAGTTAATTATCTTTTGAGCAAGAACATAGAAATGAGCAATGGTCCAAGTGAAGTAATGTCTCTATTACAGTTACGTAGGAGTGCTTTGCTTCATCAAACCCGACTTAAAAGGATTCTTACAAATCTACTTTACAATGACAACTTTGTCACCTATCACCTCTTCTTTCCTATCACAAAAACTTCTTAATCAAATACAGTTAAAGTTGAATGTATTGGTAATATTATGCTTTTCATAGGATAGCATACACTAAACCATTGAAGCACTTATTCATCATGCAACTACATAGCAATCAAATTGGTAATCAATTACTTGACAGAATTCTTAATCCAATGCTCAAAATATACATGGAAATGCAATTTCTAGTTTTACATACTAACGGGTTGTTTTCTCTTTATATATATTTTTTGATCTTTTATAATTAGAGCATTTATGGTCTGATTTGGTTTGTAGTTACAAATTTAACAAATTAAAAAGGCTTCAAATATAATAGCATCATAAATGATAATGTGTAAGTGTAGTATGACTATAATCTTACATAAACTAATCTTCTTCCTTAAAAAAAAAAAAAACCAAAGCACAAGAATCTTTGGATAAAGCCTAGCACAAACTCACAAAGCAACATTGTTAGAGGAGAGACATCAATGATTGCCTTCCCTACCTTTGAAAGATACATGTTATGTCAATAAAGAGAATCCAATGCTATTGAAAACTATTGTTTGACAATAGTTTATATATATAAACACACATACATGTTTCAATCTTTATCTAATGAGGATTAGTTGAATGAATTGAGTGGTGAATGTTACATTAATAGGTTCTTAATTAATTACTATCTACCACCTATAGTATCTTATGAACAAAAGAAAAGATACATGTATATACATTAAGTAGGAGTTGAAGAATTTCATATTGTACATATTGAAATGATCATTTGAGAGATATAATTACTTCCCTTGAAAGGAAAAAAAATATTAAAAAACATACGCATATGGACTTCTAACATTAGTAGATAATCTTTTAAAGTTTATTAGAAAATTATATGAGAATAAATAAAATATCTCTTTGGTTCTCAAAAGCATGACTTTCTGAAAAAATATAAGAAGATTCAATTATTCATACTTTATCACTTTAAGGGTTGAGGTGTTCCTTTTGACAAAGCTAATTTAACAACTAAGGACAATAGAAGAGAGTACCAACTCATCTTATTAAAACTTTCATGTTGAACACAAAGATTCTCTTATGCAGATAAGCATTCAAATGTTCTTTAAATATCTTAATTATATTTAGTGTACAATTAATTATCTTAATTCAATTGTATATGATTAATTATCTCTTCCTAATTAAATTTGTAGAATAATTTGAATATGGTATTTTAAAAAAATCATTTCTTTTGTGATTTTCATTTCACAAATATAAAATTTTGATTATACTTCTTATTCCATTCTCTTTTATACACATTATACATACACAATCGACATACATAAGTAAAAATAACTTGAATATGCCATTTAAAAAGATTGTTTTTTTTTTTTTGTTTCATAAACATGTATTTTAATTATAAATGTTATTCCATTCTCTTTTATACACATTAATAATAACAAAGCTAAAGTGAGGAGAAAATCGAGACAGAAAGTATGGATATCTAAACGGTCATTTCAGTCAAACAATAATGAGAAATGGAGAATATTCCTTTAAGAAAACCATGCAGCATACAATAATTAAAGTCTTCCCTGAAGAAACTTAAAGGAGAAAGCCTGAAATCTCTTCTTCTTCTTCTTGTTTTGCCCTTTCGTTGGCTACAACAAGAATTGGTACGTAATAGATCAGAAACACCGAAACTACATTATAGGAAGACTTCCAATGTTGAAGCCCAACAAAGCGCCAAAAGGGATTTTGTAGCCTAACGGGAACATGGACTCTAACCCATGTTTCACCTCAAAAACGCTATGTAGCAAATGCAAATAAATGAAGAAAAAGTAGTAATCCATCATATCATATTCTTTAATTTAATGTTGTTGCACTGGTACTGCTATGCCTGCCAAAGAAAAAGAACAAGAAAACCATTATCATATGATATTCAGATGGAGTACAAAGCAGTGATATTCAGAGATGATACCTGAGAATGCATGGAGTAGCAGACAAGATGATGTCTAGTATGAAGTTCTGCTGCTCAGCTCCCTTGGAGCATTGCATTTGAAGCACTCCGTTCTGCTAGCAAAGTTGTGCTCATTGCATCCCCACCTGTGGAAAATAAAGTTTTCATTTGCAGATTGTGAGCGTTCATGTGGTTTCGAATCAATCATAAAACTTCCTAAGAATCAGTAAACTGACACTAAATATTTATCAGTAACCTGATAATTGTATGCTCACGTTAAAGAAAGCAAGTTTAGAACTTGTCACATACCTGGTACAAATCCAATCTCCAGATTTCCATCCAGATCGATTCCCACCACTGCTTCTCGAGCGAAGAATGTCAGAATCAAAGCCTCCAACGCAATCACTATCTTTGTAAACACCACACTTGAAGCAGCTTGACCGACTGGCGAAGTTATGAGCTCCACAGTTGGGGGCGGTGCAGTACCAGTCACCAGGGCGGACATCCGACCCCACGAACCCGTAAGACGTTCCACTCCTACCACCAAAGCCGCCGAAGTCAGCTCCGGTCCTGGAGTCACCGCAACGTTGGCATGAGTCACGCCTCTGAAAGTTCAGGTGCTGGCATGACCTACAGTTCCAATCTCCAGGCCTGCTCATTCTAGCTAGTCTCTGAAAAGACAATATCAACAACAACAACATCAAAAGACCTGGTACCATCAATCTTCATCTTAGCATTGAAGAATTAAGGTTTAGCTAAACTTTTTTAGGGAAACAAGATCATGGAAACGGCTAGTAGCTGTGTATTGAACTTAAATCATAGTTAAGAACCAACCTCTGAGGATGTGAACCGGTTCAGATAAAGAAAACAAAAGAAGGGATATTGAAGATGAAGCTAAATAAACAAGAAGGAGAAGACGGAGGAGATGGTGTGGGGTGATATAGGAGTGATGCAGGGTTGTTTATATAATACATGTTCAGTCCACAGAGAAACAGAAAAAAGGGGAATAAATGGAAGGCCGTGTAATACGTACTTTTTTCTTGTTCTTGCAATATCTTGATAAATGTGGAAAAATTAAAAAAAAAAATCTAAAGTGGGAAAAAAGAGATAAAGTTAAAAATATTCCAGCTATGATTCCAATATACATCTCCCTGATTTGGATTGTAGCACAACTTCTTTCTCTTTAGGGTTTCTTGACGTGAAAATTAAGATATGCATGCACAAATTCACTTGCACTCAATTGGGTATCACTAAGAGTTTGCATCACTAATGCATGCCTCTACTTTTAAAAGATGTGCAAAATCATTGCTACTACTCATTATGCATGTCTTCCCCTTCATCTTATCTCATTTGCATGGTGCCCTTTTCATTCTTTCTTCTTTCTTTTGTAATTGTCATGTGCTTATTTTTTGTGTGGTTTGATTTTTGTAATTTTAAAATTTTTTATTTATCTCATTATAAAAAATTAATATATCAATTACATAAGGCTCTTCGTTTTGTGAGAGTCTACAAAGGGTCATAATATATGCAACATTTTTTTATATTTTTACAAAGAGATTGCATATTTATGTGATTTGAACATGTAACTATATATAAGTTACAAAGGAGTAACTGATACCTTGCTTATCTCCTTATAGTTTATTTAATTATCATATTTGTTCGCTCTTGTTATAATTTGTTAGTTTTTCATTTATTAATAATTCTATTGACCTAGTACTTTTTGAGGGAATAATAGATTTAAAAATAATGAAATAAATGGAGATAGAGAAGATTATATGATAATTATATAATATTATAAAATAGATAATAAAATTTAAAATATAAGCATTGAAATTAAAAAGAAGGTTAAATTACAAAAGATTTACAGTATATCTAACCCTATTTTTAAACTTTTGAATGATATTCATATTATAATTCAAATAATCAAATTTGTAAAATGCCTTGAACTCAATAGTCAAATTAAATGAATTAGATAATTAATTTCAATATGGTGTTGAGTATATAATTGTTACACTATTACAATTTACAATGGAATCTATTGTCAAATCAAGGATTTTCCTCATGCACATGCCAAAAGTTGAGATTACTCGTCAAACTTAACCAACAAGAGGTTCAGTTCTTGTAACTTAGAACCAACAATAAGGATCCCACACAAAGGAAGGTGGATAGATCTTGTCTGCCTACAAGCATAACATGTTCAATCCGCTGAAAAGAGTCAAGCATAAACCCTAGAAAAACCCTTTTGACCAGAGGATATGATGACCTTAAGAGACTCTTACTGTTCTTAGGCAGCAAGGAATCAAACAAGGTATATTGTCTTGCCCTTGCTGCTGGATGGAGCACTTTATGCAATAAATTCTTAAACTCTTCAACAATATACAATTAAAGCTTAAAGCAACCCCACTTGAAATATCCATGGTATCCATGAGAGGTCATGTCTTCTTCACACAATGTAGCTTTGAGCATGGTCAAACTAAAAGAAAGTGCATGGATAAATTGATGATGCTTTGCAGTTTTGAATTCCCTTTTCTCGTACTTTAGTTCCCTGGAATGATGCTTCCAGTATGAGAATATTACCATCCGATTCTTTTAACAATATTTAAGCTATATACACATATAGTTGGATCAATTCCAGTGTTTGGAATCCAAGAAAAGAAAGGAAAATTTACCATGTGTGGTTTTTGGTTTGAATTCCAGAATTATTTTCTCAACTTTTGTTGTCTTAACAGTTTCTATACTAGTCCTATCTGTCTAACAATAACCAACAGGTAAGAAGAAGTGGAGATATGATATACATACTTGTTGAGATAGAATATCAAAGCAAACACAAGAAAGAAAAGGAAAAGAAGACAAGATAAAAGAGAAAGGTACAAATGGCGGGTTTCAATAAAGATAGTTGAAGCTGGAAATGATGGAATAGCAAGTCTTGGAGGTCTCATTTTGACCACCTTTAACCCCTTTTCTTTTCTTCCTTTTCTGCGGCTGCTATTCCAATTTTTGCTCTTTCTCTATAAAATGAAAATCTCCACCACCTTTAGTTTCTTTCTCTTTCACTAAGGCGTACATTGACATAGAAATGATAACACATTGCATACATAATACACCAAGACCTGGCCTCCATTCTCTTGGAGAAGGGTAAAGGGAAGAGAATTGGCAAACTGTAAAGAAGGAAGTAGTGTGTTGTGTTGGAGGAAAATAAAGAGAAGTGGTGCTGATTCGATTCTCTCATTGGGAAACACACCCATGGCCATGCATGATCACGACCAACTTCATATTATTATTCCTTCCCCTTTTTTCTTTCTCGTCCCTCACCAAACTAGCTCTTTGCTTTCTTTTCTTTTGCTCTCTCTATTGTTGTGTGCGCGTGTGTTTTTGGTCACCTTTTACTTTTTTTCTGTTCCTTTTCTCCTCCATTCACCTCGTGTTGTAGACTAGTTTCTTATATCATGTTACTAACGTGAACATGATGGTAATTTCTTACAAGTTACTGTGGCAACTACGTACTGTAGTGTTATATTTAGTATATAGTTGAATATCTGGTCAATCCTGAACAGGATTCGCAAAACCAAAGATCAGTACTCGACCAGAACTTAAAAGAAATTAAAGCTATCAAGTTACACTCCAGGGTGCCTTCCTCTCTTTTTAGAGGATCTGTCGAGCGTAGTTTTTTCCGTCTCAATTAGCATTCTTTGTATTTTTCCTTTATACACAAAAAAAGCTACCAAATCCTAAACGGGGACTGACATGTTTCTCTTTTTTTTTGGTTTAAAAGGAAAAATAACAATACAAATTATAAATTAAGTCTGCGGAAACAGATTTCCGACATATCCTCTAAAAGGATATTGTAACACCCAATAGATATAGTATCAAAATAAAAGACTCCTACATCAAAATGTTCGGCATAGGTAACAAGTCAGTCAGCACATCTGTTACTTTTTTAATAAATATGTCGAAAACTAACAGTTCAATTCCGAGCGAACTATTCGAGAATACCCATTACAATGGGACTGAAAGTACTTGAGTGCTTTCCTACGGAAGAGAGTATATTACTCACTGCTAAAGAATCCACTTCCAATTCAATCCTGCAGAAACCCAGATTTTACACAAGCGAGAGCTTGGTAAATACGTCCCAGAGTTCCGCTAACACCGATGATCACCAGTCTAGATTTTGTGTGAACCCACCAAGCCAATTATCTTCATTATCTCGTAGGAGACCACCTGCTGTGGTTGAAAACTGGGGACGTTTGCAAGCTCCATCTATGTTTAATTTGACCTACTTCGTAGGAGGTTTGCTCCAACCGATGAGTTATTTTTGTCGAGGTCGATAACCGGTCTTAACTCGGCCTTGCCACACGATAAACTTATAAATCTAATATGCATAAAATAAAATGAGATATGACGATGAGGAAGACCAATTAAAATTTTCATAAAACAGTGTCATATTTTTTCATGTCTAGAAGAACCAACAAATCGTTCCAAAGATTATCGACCAATCCTGCCCAAAAACTATCGGTGATATTCCAGTGACATGTTTCTTTACTATGTAGCTTTGAGTTCAAACTTCTATTTCTTGTTTTTCTTTTATTTTTTGATAACTCAGGGTTCCGGCTTGGCCCGACTACCTGGGACCTATGAGTCACCCACTCAGACTCATAGATAGATAAATCCGGGTCTGACCCTAGTTAATATCAGAGGTACCTGCACCAAGGATAAGTCGTCATCACCAGGAGAATTACATCACTTCAAATAGAAGCTGCTCTACCAAAAATTCAAACCCACAACCTCTCACAATCTTCTCCTCCTTTCTACCGCTAGGTTACCCAATGAGTGGGTTCAGATTTCAGACTTCTGTTTCTGTTCTTACGGATGAAGGTGAGCAGAGGACTGCGTTACTCGTAGACCAGCCTTCAATCATAAAAATAGAACTTTTAAATATGTATGTTTAATATTTGATAATAAACCTTATATATGATTATTTCATGACTTATTTTGTAAAAAAATAATTAAAATATTTGTATTTTATAAATCATAATAATCAACAAGTTATTAACTTTTAAATGATTACGAATAATTTTTATAGTAAAATAAAAACTTGATATAACATGAATAAAATAAAATAAATATTAAAAATCAAATATAAAAATAGTAATATATAATTTTAATAAATAATAATAATATTATGATAAGAACCAAAATATTCTAATAGTATCTTGACAATATTCCAACATAACATTCTTAACATTAAGAAAAATCTGATTTTAATTCCCCCATCTATCAAATTCAAAGATTAAAAATAATGTTATTAAATAAAATGATATTATAACTGTTATAATTTTATTAAAATAATATTATTTTGTTTGATTCTACCAAAACGACATCATATTGCAAGCTTAGCTTTACCCGATTCAAGCCTTTCCGGCTGACTGGTTCGAGCCGAAACTACCAAGCGTACTCAGGTATGATGCGCTTCAGGACACTCAACATGTTTAAAAATGAACATAAAAGGGTATCATAGCAAAAGTGAAAACTCAAATGCTGCCTGAACTCAACTCTTTCATTAATAATGAACTGAACTTCGCAGAGTTGATGATTAACTGCAGAAGTAAACAAGATGAGGAATGACCCTTGAGTTCTTTTCTCTACAAACCAAGGAAACCTGTAACAGGAATTCCATGCTCTACAAAAAAGCTCACAACAGAACATGTCAACAAAAACGGGACTATAGTACTCGGAGTAGATGCACACGAACCAACTTGATATTGCCATCATAAGTGGTCTTGATCCTTCCAGAATTCCATTCTTGGCATATGTCATACCAAAAGGCAACTGGGTTTCAAAAGTCTCACCTCTTAGAGCAGACTTGGATCATATGGTAAGAACCAGCAATCTTAAGGATTAACACCCTCTGCTTCAGATTTCCAAAGAAAATCACATGTTTGCATTGGTATAATTATTTAAGTATCAAGCGAAAAAGGAAAATGATTTTCTACCACAACTCATATTGGAAACTCTCAACACTTTGAACACTGTATATTACTTACTAGATGAAGGGAGAAGCCTCGGATACAGATTTATATTAAGATCCTAATCTGCCTCTGCCACCAGATCCAGAAACAGTCCTCATGGCCATAGATTCGGAACCGTGAAGGTCTCTCTGACTTGGTGAAGAACTTCCTCGTGTCCAATGAGACACACCTTGACGGGGAGATCTGGAACTCGGCTCACTGCCTCTAACTGCCTCAGTCTCCAAAAACTTGGCTTCGTTACTCAGCATTGCTAACTGTCCCAGTACATGCGGATAGCACAAGAAACACTACTTAGGTTTGGGAAACAGAAAAGTATAATTATTCAATAAATCAACAATGGATGCTTGTTACATCAATTCTTTTGTGCCAACGGCTGAAGAGGGCTGCTTCAAGTATTTAAAAAGATCAAATTTCAACTCTTAGCAGATATGTCACAATATTAACTAGCTGGAAAGTGTTAAAAGATCGTAAAAAAGGCATTTGACACGTGCAGAACCTATGCTCCCATATAAATTAAAAGTCCAGTGGTTGTGAAGCTTAGGCATATATATGCCTAAGTTCCATGGTAATATCTATTATCTACCAAATGCTAAAAATAAAAGAGAATCTTGAAGGCGAAAACCCAAGAATGGTGCCACAAGTTTAGTCCTAGAATTCACAGTTTATCCCTCGGAAGGAATCTCGCAATAAAAGGTAGTTCTCAGGCCTAAATCCTGCAACTTCTTAATTACAAGGTGAAGATCAAACACCATTAGTTTCACCAAACAGCATCATGTTCAAATAAATAAACGTTCCATTGAAGAAACAGCATATTTAGTTCTGGTCTATACCCGAAATTCGTTCTCCCTCATGCGATCCTGGAGTGCATTTATGGCAGGACTTAAACTGCATGCATTTGAGAAAAGCATAAAAACAACCTAAAAGAAAGATGGAGGAAAATTGAAAAATGATGGTTAATTGTTCCTAACCAATATTCCATCAATTTGCACATGGAAGCCTGATACGTAGCAGTGTGATGAATGAAAGTAAGAGGATGTACTTTTCCATCCCTAAGCAACATGCCGGCAAATTAGAGAAAGTTCAACAGCGCTACCAAGTATAAAATGAGAATTAAAAACAAGTTGCCGCCATCGTAAGTAACACCTTATATTTTGCAACACAGCTTGGTTATATGCTCCTCGCTCTTCTTCATATAAAACTCGTTGCAAATCAGTAAATGATGACAGTGGTGAATCAAGCTTAAGCAATGACGAAGTTGGCAAAACATGGAGAGGAATTTCTTTCCTAATGTATTCTGCACCACTGTTGGCAAAAATTAAACAAGCAATGACAAGAAAGGCTAATTGACTTCTACTGACTTTCAAAGGGTAATGCATTATTATGTGTAGATAGAAAACGGCAATAAACTTAACACAAGCAAAAATAGAAAGGAAGCCAAGTTACCATACATACTCATATATACCTCATGTCCAAATTAGAGCGATGCATAGCTTCTTGCATGCTTTCGGACATGTCCATGGGGTCCATATCAACGATTGTGCTATCTGTATTACTAGTAAGATAATTTCCTCCAGCATTCTCTCTTCCAACAAAGTTTGCATCGGCATTGGCGAAGAAATTTCCCAATTCTGATGATCTCGAACCAACCTAACCAATCATTTCTACAAACATCACAGAGAATAACCAAAACATGGAAATACTAATCGTTTTCATTTATTATCTTGCAAATAATTATGCAGCCAACTGGAGAATCTATTGGAGGGAATGCCTGCACCCACATATACACAATATTTGGTTTGATAGTGCAAGTTGAAGGGAGTTCATGCAAAAAATCGTGCATAAAGATTTCATTTTGTTATCTCAAATCCTCGGAACAACTTAACTCAGATATGTCTACATTCCAGAAACATAAATGTGATCCTATAGTGCGATTACGAGCTGTTCTATTATTCATGTTCTTGAACCTAAACTGTTTAGTGTGTACAACAGAAACGAAGGACCAAAATGAACAGAAGATGGTAGGCAGCCCATGGTTTCTGAATAACATCTCACCGTGATGGCTTACATGAAGCTTTCCTGTGTTTTCTATTTCCCTCTCATTATGAACAAGGACATATTAGACAATTGCCCTGATCTCTCTTTACAAGTTAACGAGCCAATTATATTAACATATTGTCCTGATTGGCTGTCACACATACACAATGACAAGCATAATGATCTACTCTGCATGCTGGATATACTTGGTGAAATTTTGGCTGAAAAAATTAAATCAAGCACCAAACAATAGCAAGACTGACAGAGTGTTAAAAACCTACTAATGTCTTCAGAAGAACAGAAAAGAAATCCAGAGGAAATTAAAGAACCACGAACAGATAGCTAAAATTTAGCGCAACACTTAAGTCTGAGAGTCCACATAACTGAGTAAAATCACAAAAAGGAAAAAGAAAACAAAACATGTGTTCAATTTCCTCATCTTCAATAATATCAACAGCTTTTCATCTTTTTGATAAGATAGGAATACAACTTCAACTTGAAGAATCAAATCCCTACCTTAATAGACCCTGCAGTTCTTGAATCCCCAGTATCTTGTTCAGAGCTGTCCAACCTTCCAGATCCAGACTTCTGAAAAGCACCATCTGAAGAGCTTAAAGATGATTCAACATCTATAATTGAACTTCTGTTTACAGGTGACATAGAAATTGGTCTTGATACGTTATTCTGCTTCCCATCTGATGACTGGAAAGCAATGACTTGGATTCTTCCAATCTGAAATTTTTATCAAGTTTTTACAACTTAGCAGGTAAATAGATTTCCCAGAAGACATCCATTACATAGCATGCACCCCATACAGACCTTATTTACATCTTCGCTAAAGCAAGAAAATATCAGCCCAATGAAACCAGGATCTAGAAGTTGATACATTGCTTGAGTTCGCACATCTGCAGGAGAAAGGGCAGAAGTTAGTCAAAGGTATCCAGTGATAATTGCAGCTAGTTTCAAACATCTAAAAAACAAAATAATAGGATAGCCTACAAGTTAAAGTTTCAACCAATCATATTAAACGATTCCTTAAACAAATTAAGGAAAAATATATCCTAGGCAGAAAATAATGAGTGGTATCTAGAACAAGAAAGCTCCCAGAGATGCAGTGTAACTAACTGCCAAACATTCACACCGTGGTGAAAAACATTTACAACTATGTCTTTTCTACCCAAAACATACCCAACGTGCTTTCAGGTGAAAATAGTGTTGTGGTAAACGATACATAAATAATTGTCTCGATTACCCAAAATTTCGGTGCATTCATAAAGTGGTTACAAAATGATAAACATTATTCAGAAGTTGCAACTCAACTTAGTGGTCTACAATACTTACCGACATGAGAAGGAAGAACTGTAATGTGAGGATGTGAGTGGTACCAACCAATCACTCTAGTTGTTCTTCCTGTTGCTGTAGTCATTCTGTGCTATAAAGTTAATTGCAAAACAGTATCAAATCAATTTTGCATGCCTTTTCAAGTAATGCACACTGGTATCAGTCATCACGAAAAATCTTTTTAGCTATACAATAAAAGACTATCTGAAAGTTCAACTCAAGGACATTGATCCCAGTCCTTCCTAAGTCCCAAAATAGGACAGACTGAATCAGAAATCAACTTTTCTGATCCATGTGCCTAACATAAAAACTCATTTGTTAACTAAGTGTTCACTTGTTAGCAACACTTGAACTGATAGATTCATTTGTCATAAGGAAGTGATTTCAAAGTTATAAGCTTGTTTCTTCTGTGAACAACACGTATTTCATTGAAGTTCAAAACAGAGGAGCAATCAAAATCAAAAAAGTCTAAAGGATATCTCAGCTTGAGCTGATGCAGCAGTCAGCTGTTCTGGATTTGTCTCTACTCGATCTTTTCGTCGATCAGATCTTGACTGTGGTGATGCTCCCCAAATAAGTGCAGTGACACTCCCATTCTTTGAGTACTGACATCACCAACGGACAAGAAAGATGGATATCAAATTGACAAAAATATTCTCCCTTAAAATATGCACAAGCACACTGCACACCCACAAACATTTACGCTGGAGTAACAATTCAACTTCTGCCAGGAAAAGAAACTAAAGATAGATGCGAAAAGTTGCAAAAGGACGTTGAGACAAGGAGAAAGAAGAAAGAAACTAATTTGAAAAATAATGTATACAACAAACAGTCAGCTCCTATGGGACACAACTTCTCAAACACTTTAGCAAGTTGAAACTATCATTCATCCCATTAACCACATTCCAGTATAATGGCAGTATAACGACTACGAACATAAATTTGTCAACTTATGGGTTTCATAGTGAAGCAGCATAAATGCCAAGACTGCGATCGAACGGAAGCTTATGCTTTTACCAAAAACAGTTTATATCAACAGAAACAAGGAACTGATAAGAACCCATTTGAAGTAAAAACCAAATGATCACAGAAAATAATAAACACCCATAACTAACTCGAGACATAACCACAGAATAACTAAACAAACCCAACAAAACCTATCCAAAAGAATTAACAAAAGCTACAGACTTTTCCCCGACTTTCCAATTCAATCACAATTAAAAAAAGACACGAACTTGAAAGCAATCTTAAAATTATTAACCTCAATATCACCAAGGAGAAGGCCCATAATCTCCTCAGTCTCGGTAGACAAAGCATGGGTGAGACAAGTTAACCAAACATCCTCTGACATCTTCACACTTGTCAAAGACATACTCGCAAAACTATGCGTCTCTCTCTCTCTATGTATATTTATATAACTTAACTCTTCAAATCTCTGACTCCCTCCCTCTAAAGAATCCTTAATCAATGGGTTTGGAGATTGTTTCGTGATCTTTGAGGTTTCAATCCATCTGGGTTTGTCGCAAGCAATTGATCCGGGAAGAGTTTTGCTAGCAGGGCTCTGATAAATTACGGTCAATAGTAGAATAGCAGTTTTGAAACGGTACTGGTTACCGAATCTTGCGGTGAAAGAACAATTAGAATGTAAGCCTCGAAGCTGCTACATTGCTTTATTGGGGTCCCACCATAAGTCCTCATCAGGCTCCATATAAATGAGAAAGCTACACCTTGTGTAACATCTCACCGTCCAATCAATTTCCGATGGTGATTAGAATTTGTGCTTATTGATGCCCCTGATCACAAAATCTTTATTTACGTTTCATAAGTAGGATTGGGGAGTAAGTGCATCTTTGAACAATTATGTGAGGCAAGTAATAACTTTTTTTTACTACACATTTTAAAAAAGTAAATAAATATCTGACAATAAAATTAAAAAATATTTTTTTAGTAGATATAATTTTTTTGCTTTTCAAAAAAAAATTCAAATAATTTTTTAACCTAAATTTTTTAGATCAATTAATGATCATATTTTTAATCTCTTTTATCCTTATATTTTATACATTAATTCTCATGATACCCATCACGTTTATCTCACAAACTCGTCTTTTTTAAAAGATTTGATTAGATATATTTTTATTTATATTTCATATGGTTTAAAATTATATAATAATTAATATATTGTAATTTGCATATTATTTAATGTGCTTTAAATAATTTTTATTATAAAATAAAATATAATTAAAGTTAAAAATGCTATTTATTTTTATATTGCCAATTAATTTACTGTATAATTTTTTAAAAAATTTCCCTTTTTTAAATGACAACCAATTGAGACTTCTTAAAAAACTTCTATAAAAAATCTAAAAACAAAGGTTCAACGGACACAACTATGTAGATATAATCCCAACCAAACAAAATGCATAGACAGTGGAAGATAAGCACTTAACCAATATATTTTGCTCGTTAAAAATAAAATATTTTATTATTTAAAAAATATTTTAAAATTTACTATTAATATTTTATTAAATTATTTTAACAAAATTTACTATTAAAATTAGAAACAATGATACAAACTTTATCACATGTTTAATAATTAATTACACCATAATATATATTAAATAAGTAAATATGAACTTAATATTTTTAATATTAATTTTTAAAAATAATTTAAAGCTTTTATATAATATCCTTATCTTTTACTCTTCATTAAATAAATTAATTAGAATAATATGCATAATGTAAAGCATTTTTAAAAGTGGGAAAATCATTAATTCGAGTTTAAAATAACTTCTTAATTAAATTAGACTCAAATTTTGTTAAGACCATGTGTTACTATTCTCGCCTCATGCAATTAAAACCAATAAGTTAGGCCGTGTAATTTTAGGCCTCTTCAGATTTTATGATCATCGAGATTTTAACTTATACTAATTATGAAGTTTTTTTTCCGGTACAAAGGAAAATAAAACAAACAAACCCACACAAATCAAATTACAAACATTCTATTAGTGCAGTATTTTACGGTACAAAATTCTTTGCTTGTCTGATGTCTCAGTAGATGAGCTTCATAACAATCATCGGAAGCTTCTGAAATATATGCAGGCTTGAGTTGGATAAAACTATTAGAGAAGTTAGAATACCGACACACTGGTTTCTTTCGCGGTATATATGCTAAAAATGTACCTCCCATGTTCAATGGATTAAACCACGGATACCTGCCATCAAAAAATTATTCTTATACATAACTATATTGGAAAAAGAAAGAATATTAATCACCTCTAATTAATTCACTTTAACGATAACACGTCAATATCCAAGTATCCATGCCAACGTAAGTCTCGAGTGGACTCTCCAAAGTTCGTAATTAGTGGTGAACTCCTTTCAATATTCTATAGAAATCCACACATCACTATTTGTGGAAGTCCCTAATTAATCCTCCAACAGTAACAATATTAGATTTTTGTTTAATCGCTCCATCCGTATTTAATTTGATTCAATCCTCCATAATTTGATCTAATCAACTAAATTACGCACGGCCAAATCCTTATGTCTTAAACAAGCTTTAAATATAAACTTTAATAGTTTATGCATGTATCTATTGAAAAGTAAGAAGCATCTATCAGATGTTAGATTGAAGTTCCTCTCGTGTCTGTTTTATTTTATAGATACGATGCTTACAGAAAACTCTGCATTATCCGTAATGATTCGTACGATAAATGGTGCTGCTGAGTTTTTTAAAATCAGCAGAATTGAAACTCATTAATATTTTATAGACAGTTGATAAAGGTAATTGTATATCAATTTTATTTTATTTTATTTTATAGTATAATTATTAATTATTAACGAATTAATTATATCTGATTTTTTATGAATATTAATTAATAATGCAATCAATATTTTAAAATTCGGACCGAAAGTTAAACCGATAAAATAAGAAGTTATGATTTAAATGATTTAACTGAAATTAGACTGTCATAAAACTGACTACATATTAAATAAAATATAAAATTTTGAATAATAATTAAAAGAATTTTTATTAAAAAAATTAAAGATTAAAAAAAGATCGTTAAATAAACACTAATTAATTAATTTTGGATTATAAAAATTTATAAAAATTGATCCATTAATTATTAAATTGATCAATTTTTAACAACAAAAATTATTAAAGTAAATTGAATCGAAAACTTAGATTGTCAAGATTTTTACAGTTGAACCACCAAACTTGGATTAATTTTTTAATTAATTAATTCAATCATAAAATTTAAAGCAAATTAATTATAAAATTGTGACAGGATTAAACTTAAACAAATAAATTATTGAACTATTCCTACTAATTTATATTTTGTGGGGTACCAATCCTTGATCCATGAATTTTTTTGCTTTCCTGATACAATATCATCTACTTTGATGAATCTGGAAGTTTTGCCTTCCTATTTGTCTGATGCTGCTTCAGTTCACACTGATTCAGGAACAAATATCTGACTTCATGATATATTAAAAATTCCAAACTTTTGCATTTTATTCGAAATAAATTTGGAAAGATTGCCAAAAGTAAGAACCAGGCCATCCTTATTGTGCCATGGAACCAACATGTTTTACAAAATCGAAATCACTAAGAACAATAAGCGACTTGACACTCGAACATGTCAAACAACAAATGGTACTGAGAACTATAAGCCATCTTCACAGGAGAGACAGTAGATAAGAGCAAGTTTCCCATGAGAAAGGACTTTTGCCTGAGGAGGAAGTCCTATTCATCCACTTTAAGACCTGGTGGTCGGAGATGGGTTGCTTGGGTGGTTGGTGGTGGCAGTGCTGGTGGTGGTGGTGGTGGCAGTGCTGGCGGTGGGGTTGTTATTGTTATTGCTGTTGTCAGGGTTCATTCCAAGGGTGTTCTTCACTGCCTCTGCTGCTCCTTGTGCCATGTTCTTTACTTGTTCTCCAGTCTGTTACCACAGAGATAAGACTTCAATTCCATCAAATCAAACTCTCCTATAGCTGATCCTTAAAACTAATTATGGATTAAAAATCTTCTAAATTTAAAACAAGTTTAAAAAAATTAAAGAAAAAGATTAAATTATGCTCCAGGAAGAAAATGTATAATGCCTGTTGAATGAACTGGGATGCCTGGGATGTGTATGAACTGTCCTGAGAGGCCTGAGATGAGTCAGAACTGTGGTGGGCACTTGGTGCATGTGAAGGTTCTTGAGCTGCATTACGGGACACCTGCAATCAAGTGTAGATATATTATTATATGATAGGGTAAACAATCACTCCAATCCGATTTTGCTGCTCATTTTCATGATCATCTTTCAGGGAAATGATGAAACAATTTGAAGGGTCATCTCATCGATGATCCATCACCTGAGCCTGAGCAGCAGCGGAGTGGCTGAGTTCGTGAGATTGATGGCTTGCCATTTTGCCTTTTTTCGTGTGTTCTTGGAATGAAATGAGAACTTTGTTTGTTGTTGGTACGAAATCAGAAGACGATGAGAGTGAATTTATATTCTGCAAGTGCACTAAACATGGCGTCCCCAAGTAGTAACCTCTTACCAACAAATGGCATGAAATTTCTGAGGAGGAATGATTCAATGGCATTGCTTGGTCAAGGATTGGTTATATTTCAGTAACAAGTAATAACCACACCATGTCCTAGCTGTTAGGTCCTCCCACTTCACTAGGCACAGATTTGTTCGTTTCAGGAAAAAAGGGATGATCTAAATACTTAAATTAATTCTTTAAAAAGTATTTTAGTCAATATTTTAAAATTCGGATTACAAAATAAACTGTTAAAATAAGATATTTAAAGGTTTAAATGTTCAATCGATATTAGATTGTTATAAAATTAATAACTAATAAAAATTAAATAACTTAAAATATAATTATAGAAGGAGACTATTTTTATCAATTAAAGAAATTAAAGTTTAATTAAAAAGAAATTATCAAATGAAAACTAATTACGTTTGTTTTAGCTTATAAAAAACTATTTCTAAAAAAATTGACAGTTAATTAATAAATCTGTTAATTTTTAATAACAAAGGTCATTAAGATAAACTAAAACAAAAAGCTAAATAATTCAAAATTTTTACAGTTGAACTAACTAAACTGTTTCTATTTTGTAATCCTTAATTTTAATCGAAGAGATCAAAAGTTCTAATTTTGACAAAAAAGTTATAATTCAACTTAATTGTGATGAGAGTGATTAACTAGAAAAGGAAGGACATTGGAACATATAAAATTACTTAAATTGAGTTTGTTATTTAAAATAAGCATAAAAAAAGGTTCATCTCTCCACTCTCCAGTAATGCTATAACTAATCAATATATAAGAGCTACACATTTACTTACCTTATTAGAGCCTATGAAGGAAGATTATTTTTCAGATATAGGATCTCGAGATTAGATCTCTTGTTTCGATGTTTCTATTATGTTCCATTAAATCTTATTCATACATTTATGTGTAGACTCTATATAAATATATGGATGAGATTTAATAGAACAGAGTTGAAACATAATAACTGAAACAGAAAATTTGATGTGTAAGATCTCAATTATTTTGTCAACCACAAAAAGACTTCATTTGGTAGTTAAGCTAATTATTTAAGTGGCGCTAAGTGTTTTGGGTAATATTAAATTCATCTTAAGCTAAATTACTTTATTTTATTTTATTAAGCTAAATTCAAACTTTTTTATTTTAAAAATCATCGCCTACTTTTTATGATTTTAGTCAACTATTACTGTGCTCCATTCATTATACTTTGTTATTTTTATTTAAAACAAATCAATATTACAATTTTTAAATTTAAATATAAAATTATTTTAAATAAAAACTAGCAATTTTATATCAAATAAATAAGAATTTTAAATATATGAGAATGAAATAAAAAAATAAATTAAAATTGAGTGTAATTGATCTTTAACCTTATATAATTAATGATGACAATAGGTTGTCTTATAGGTCAGTCCAATCAAAATTTCAAAAATCAAAGTGTAAAATAAAATTTTTAATTGGGTCAAGTTTGGGTTACTTAGATTCAGGCTTATCTAAAGTTCAACTCTTCTAAATAAAATAATGTCACTTTGCTTAAAATAGTTAGGTTTTGAGTTAACTCGAGCTAGAATGACCCATTGAAAACACTGGTCGTTTCGTTTAAAATAGTTAAGTTTTGAGTCAGCTTAATCTTGGACGGTCAATTAAAAACACTTGGGTTTGAGTTTATGGGTTATCTTTATATATAACTTAATTTTTTACTGTGTATATTAAGAATAATTGTAAAAAAATTAATAACTGACTATAATTATTTTAAAAACATTTTCAGAAATTATTATAATATTCAAAATTTTGAAATAAGGATTTATAATTAATTGTTGTAAAAATAACAAATATTTTTAGAACTGCTGTAAGAGTATGAAAATTTCTGTTTATCGACACGTAGTAACAGAAACGACGTGGCGTGGAGAGATAGGCTTCAGGACCGACTCAATCTTCATGGGGACAAACAACAAACCGACGCAGCAACTATCAGGGCACGTACCATACAAGTGTCAAGCATGCAGGACACTTGTCAACCATGTAACAACTACTAAATCACTAATTCACTATAAAGTAATTGCATGCGATGAGCTTCATCCATGCACGCAGTACTGAGTCTACAGCTTTATCTGATTCTATCATCTTCAATCTCCAATCGAAACTACTTCTCCAAGTTTAGAGACAGTCGTCGAGCAATGGCGTCCCATGATCAGCACCATAGAGCTGGTGAAGCACACGGCCGAGCTGAGGTACATGTGACATGCTTAGTTTTTATGACATCTCAAGCTTTATATATTTCGAAGTAAATTAACCAAGTTTCGATCCTATCATTTGACAGGAGAGGACAGAGCAAACGACAGGCACCATGAGAGATAAGGCAAGGGAAGCGAAGGACAAGACATCTGAGAAAACCCAAGAAGCCAAGGACAAGACATATGAGAAAACCCAAGAAGCCAAAGACAAGGCTTCGCAGAAGGCACATGAAGCTAAACAGACAGCGAAAGAGGATGCAGAGGCAGCGAGGCAGAAGGCCCATGAAGGGAAAGAGAAGACAAAGGGCGTTTTCCAGCAAACTCGTGAGAAAGTGAAGCACATGGCAGAAGGTGCTAGAGACGCTGTGAAGCACACTTTTGGAATGGGACCTCGCGACGAGGATGTTCTTGATCCTGACGTTGCTGCCCCTCGTTGTGATGATCCTGCTTATAAGAAGAACGTCACTCCTAGTCAGTGATTGGACCTTCTTCTTTCTCTTATAAAGAAAGAGGTATCGAATGCCTTAGCCAGATCGTCTGTCCCTTATCTGTTACATTAGATTTCAGCTATTTATTTATGCAGACTTACACTCGTCTATCCCTTATCTTGTTACATTAGATTTCAGCTATTTATTTATGCAGAACTTACACAAATAAATGGTTAAGATCCAATAAGGACAATGTCTGAAACCCCACTTTGCAGGAACAAAAGCAGCAGTCTGACCAAGATGATACTTGCGCATCAAGGTCATCGTGGCTTTGAAAATGGAACATAAAGCAGAAGCAAGACGATGAAAGTCTTCATCTTGAACCCTTGGCCTCAAAAAATTTCATTCAAGATGTGACGACATATAAGAACAACAGTTATTTGTCAATGCTTAATCCATATAATAAAATTACAAATTTATCGAGAATCAGTAGCTGCAGAACCAGGTTCTTCGGAACTCATGCTGATTCCGTGTCAAGAATCCTCTGATTCCTATTGTTTGCTGGTCTTCGTTATTGTCTCAGAAAATATGCTGGTTCGCGTCACCTTCAAACATCAGCTTTTTAATTATGTGTCGAGTTCGCTTTCAGAAATAAACTACTCGCTCATGTCATCACTTCCTTCAATATCACTAACGTAATCAGCTTCACCAAATGCTGCGTCTTCATTGCTTTCTTGATCGGTTTCCATTGCATCGTCTGATTCCGCTTCGTCGCTTTCGTCATTGTCCTCGTATATTGCTGGGGTTATGTTCTCGTTGTCTCCTGATGTATCATCAACCACCTATAGAAAAGGAGCTTTATATTATCACAAATTACTCAATTACTAACTGAAGCGTTTATCAGTGAAGAACATACCCCAGCGTAAAGGGTGTCTAAGCAGATTGATAATTGAAGAGCTGGTTGGAACGTTGATACTCTGGACTCAATAAGCTGTAACATTTTGAACAAAGATATTACAATGTTTTGATAACGACCAATAGCAATGTCAATTATCAAGCACGAACTGCTAGAATAGGTACAGTACTATCGAGGGACGTTAGGTTCCAAATTCATCATCAGTTATGTACTTTAAAATTAACTATTTCCAGAGACAACAGTAGTCCATGGTTCATAGTTACTGGCGTGAAGGTTTCTATCCGCACCTGATATAATGAGTTCAAAGCAAGCAAAGAGGACTGCTGGGACATTATTCCACTTGCGTGATGAAGAAGTAGATTTCTTAGCCACGGTAGGGCACATGCCAAAATTGCTCCCCTGCGGGCAAAGGAAGAAGAACTCAGAACTTTCCTGCTTCATTGGTTCCAATAATTTTTTTTTCATTAAAGAGCAAAGTTAAATGTTAAACCAATCAAGTTAATGGCTTCCAAAAAAAAAATGCAGCCTTTCCTGCTTCATTCCAATAATCCTTTTCATAGACGAGCAAAGTTGATTTTAAAAGCTGATCAACTTAATTTCTGCAATAAACCCTCTGTCTATGCAGACACAAACAGTTTTACCAGATAACCTTATATAGCAACGGATTCTATACCTCGACTGGATTATGGATATTAGAGAATGTAAAAGCTTGATAACATCAGATGCTCTGAGCTG
>JANJEY010000005.1:7465217-7479160 GCA_024703695.1 Erythroxylum cataractarum | reverse complement strand
ACAATATCAGTAACAACATCAGTCACAACTCCTTTATGTTACATGCATTGGAATGAAGTGTATGCCACAATTCAGTCATCAAATTCAATCACTTTCGTTTGCATGTAATATAATAGTATATCAGTCACACTAGTAGTAGTCATCGAACTAGATCCGGCATTCAATTTTTCAGTTGAGAATCAAAAAATCATTTAGGCAAACACATTCACATTCAATTAGCACTTCCAATATCATTCTCATGCATCAAAACGCCTCGGACAAATATTGTCCGGAATCCAATACACAATCAACACAATTCAGTAAAGTTCAATAAGATCAAAATACAATTTAATAATGTACAAAACAATAAGGTGAGACCATCTTATATTACTCACAGTATGCTCCAAACAGCTATTGCCTTGATGTCCCGACAATGTCTAGATGTTGTCTTTCAATGTGCTCCTCTGTACATACAATACATACAGATATCACAATATTGCACAATTTTGTATTCATTAATGTACATTCATATATATTAACTATGTACAATGCATGTTTATAACAATTATGGGTTTCTTATCATTTATTTTGTCACAAAATTATTCGAATATCCACATTCCATTGATCAAATCAGATTTGTTTAAAAGTATACTTTCGAGTCTATTTTGCACATTTAATTTCAACAGGAAAGTGAAGGAATTTGGTAACACTTCCTTCTAACAAATTATTCACCTATGTCTTAAGTCTCTATTGATACTAAAATCATTCGATTTGGTTCATTATTCAATGAGTTATGTTTAAAATACCATAGATTGTGTATATGTAAAATTTTGGCTAATGCTTGATCATGCATTCAAGTTATACACCCCATATCTCTCAATTTTTGTATCCAAAAATAACAAACTTTATACCAATTTAAATATGAGAGAATAAGCTACAACTTTGTTGAAGACACCTCAGTCTAATTCGACCTACATCAATACAGTTTATTAAATAACTACATAACATGATTTTTGTCCCTGGTAGTGTTTTAGCTTAAGCTAAGACTTAATTACATGCCAATTTTGAAAATCTTAGAGATAGAATTAAAAGTGGAATTCTTAAGAAAGTTGTAGACATATGACTCTAGTTTAATCTGAATTAAGAATCAACTTATTCAGAAATCTACAGCTTAAGTTATAATTAGAATATCGAAGAATATTTATGAAAAATTTCCGGTTCATAACTTTTCAACAGATTTTCATACTTTCATCCTATAAATCTCTTTCAAATCAATTTAGATAGCTTTAAATTTTTATGGAGAGAAAGAAAAATATCTTAAAAATTTATTGATTCAAATTTTAAGTCATTTAAAGTTCGGATGAAAAAGTTACAGCCAGTGACTTAGATCTATACAATAAAATACTTATGGCCAATGACTTAGATCTGTACAATAAAATACTGTATCTCATAACTCATACATGCAACCCATCACCTTTTCTCTCTCTAAATCAATAAAACGTAGCTCCTTCTTCTCCTCCTCAACCCAGTTTTTTTTTTCTTCCAGATTCTGCTTCCTACACTTCACAACTAAGACGAAGAATTTACGTGCAATTTGCTGGGAAATATTCCATAAGATGAACCTTCAAAACAGGCTATGTCCTGCAACATGGTTGGAAAGTACCGCCTCGTTCAAGTTTTTAATCTAAGCTTGTTAAAGAACAGACATCAAATATGAGATGTAAGTTAAAACAAGAATGAAAAATATGAAAAACATATATTTCCTCTTTTATTATAAGAGGTTAAAAAATAACTGATGATTTTATTAACCTTAAAAATTGGATAAAGACAAAAAACAACACAATCTTTTCCCGCTCCATGTACAAGGTTTGAAAAAGATAAGATAAGCGAAAACTGAAATTGGATATTATCTCTCTCTGTTGCAAGTTTATCTTCATTTAAGTTCTGTATTCTGCAATCAGCGCACCATGTTGAGATCTTTTCTCTGAGTTTTCTCGAAAAAGTTGAAGATTTTTCAAGTGCTGTGAACAATGGATGCTTCTTCACCTGAAACCCCGTCATCTCCTATTCAAGTAAGTCTTGTTTCATCGTAAAGATGAAATCTTTCTCGTTCTTTCTATGATCAGAATGTTTTATTTTGATGTTTGGGAGTCTTTAAGTTGTTGGTTGTGTTTTGTTACTGAAAAAAGTTGGTTTCTTTTTTCTGATTAATCTTGAAACTGAAGCATTGGTTGAGAATTTGTCAGAGAAATTCTGTAGTCGTGTTACTTGTGTATATAATTCAAAAGGGACGTGTCGTTTATCTTGCAGGAGTCACCTTTCTTCTCCAACGTTAAAAATCTGACTCCCATATGTTCAGCTGAGGCAGTGCGGTGTTTGCCAATCCCATCCCCTGTTTTCAGATCACCCCGAATAGATATTCAGAGACCGGCTAGTTTCTCACAGAGGTTTTTGTCTTGTGTACTCTTTAATGGAAAAGGAAACTCTGCAACTTTCTGAATTTTTATTCCATATATTGACAGAGAAGAGAAAGATGTTGAAGGTTCTCATGTTGGCGCAAAAAGTAATGTGCAATTGAAGCCTGGACTGTTCTGTTCTGCTGAAACGGAGGTACAGTCATGCAGTGCTTCAGGAAGCGTGGATGATTATCTGGTTGATCCTATCGAGGTAGGCGATCCTACAAGCTCTCCTCAAGGCATCAATAAGCCCAATTCCTTGGGAAGTGCTTTCAATAGCCAAAGAGAAACTGTCTCAAGAGCTGATGATGTTCAAGAGGGAGAAGTCTTTCCTCCAAAATCAATGGATTTGGTTCAGAACACGGAGAATAAAAGGATTGATGAATGGTTCGATGAGTTCTTGGAGTGTGCATCTGGAGCAGTTTGTGATAGTGTCAAATCTGATGAGTTCATGTATTCTTTTCCTGAATCACAAGACGGAGCTAAACTCACGACTCAGGTGATCGATGATACATTCAAACTGATGCCTTGTTTACCAGTTAGTACACCAATTGTAGTTCTTATACTTCGAGGAACGACACCATTCAACTTTCCTTAGGATCTGGAACAAGAATTCTTAGTCAATTTCAATTCAGGTTTTCTAAAAGAATAGATATTTTTTTTCTAATGCAGGCAGTTCGCTTACGTAGATCTATTCAATCCGAAACCAGAAGGGCTATGAATCCGGATGGTGTCTCATTCAGATCTACTACTGGAGGAAACTTTTCTCATGTAGACGATCATCAGTACAAAAATCAAGTGGCTGTGAAAGCTAGTTCTACGCCTTCTCAATCTCTGAACAATACACTGCAGCCATTTCCTTCCCTTGATGGTGCAACATTTGAGCAACGGGCAGCTTGTGAGGGGATAATTTCCACTTCACAAAGCACTGTACTGGCTTACAAATCAGACCAATTGAGCGCCAAGAGTAATAGGCAAGTAAAATCGTATTCTTTTTATTTGTTTGACTTGCAATTTTAACTTTTCATGTTACCCTCTGAATTGAAAGCCTGACATTCATATCCAGGAAAAGGGCAAAAAGTGAGATCGAGTCCAAACGCTGCAGTTGCAGGAGGTCAAGGTGCTTGAAACTGTAAGTGAAGTGAACTTGTAAATAGTTTGGTGGTTTATTTCAGTTAGCACATGTGAAGCTGTTGCATGTCTTGGTAAATCGTCTAGGTTCACTTGTTAACGAATGATTCAGAGTATGAGCTCGTACATTAAATTGCCAGAAGAGCAGAAGAAGATAAGACACTTTAAGATATCCAGAAATTTCTGAACTGAGATTCATATGCAAGCATTGACTTGCATCTTTCAAAATGTGTAATCTTTTGGTGTGCCAAAAGCATCACTGCCTCCTTGCTTCTTCTAAAAATATTCTCTTTGAATCACTAAAATACCTATCTGATGTAGATAAGTGACACAGGATTTTCCATTAGCTGGTTTTATTCTTGACCCTATACTTCATTCTGAAGCCATTTGGGCTTTTTGCTGCAACTGTAAGCTGTGATTTTAATCATTGTGCAGTTATTGTGAGTGCTTTGCAGCCGGACTTTATTGTCTAGAGAGTTGTACATGTGAAAATTGCTTTAACAGTACTGGATACGAGGACGTAGTAATAGATCACAGACAACAAATTGAAGCCCGTGATCCTCTAGCTTTTACTTCGAAGGTCGTCATTAAGAGTGCTATGAACACTCCTGCAGATATGGTAGTCATGTTCATTTCCATTTGCAGTATTTAAGCACGAATGAACGATTACTGGTAGTAATTTGAAGTAAAATTGATTTACAGAAAGATGGAAACTGGTCCACCCCACCCTCAGCCAGGCACAAAAGAGGATGTAACTGCAAGAAGACAAGATGCCTTAAAAGATATTGCGAATGCTATCAGGTTTGCATAAACACGACATTGTTCTTGTAAAATTATGAACTTGGCATCGTTTCCATGAAATTTGGAGTATGGAAGGGGTAAGATTGGGAACAAAAGGAAAAGCAATTTAATTTTCACTCAAGTTGTTAGTTCACAGTAGGTTTTTGACATAAATTAGTGTCCCAACTCTGATTAAATATTCTACTATATGAAAAGGCTGGAGTTGGATGCTCTGATAGATGCCACTGCGAATGCTGTGACAATTCGTTCGGAAAAAGGGAAGGTGAGTCTTTACTTCTGTTGGGGAATAGACGTTTTATTAAGGTTGCATTCAGCTGTCTAATCTAATCTGTTGCATTAAGCTTGTCTCCTTGTATACTCTTTGTTCAACCATGAAACATCCAACATGAATTTGATTTAGGAGGCAAATGCTTAGGACCAAAGTACTACCTTCTTCATTCGTTTTTTTTTTCTTTTTTTAAGTTTCTGGCAAGCTGAATCCATATGGTGGAATTGCAGAAGAAGTGAACTTAGATTCTTTCGATCCGGAGAACCTACCTCACCTAATGCAGGATGCTTCAGAGACTGCAAGTGATTCTGCAGAAGGCAGGAATCGTTATCAGATGTTACCAACATGTGAAGCACTTGCTGACATTGGAGCAGCTGCTGCTTCAGCCTCACAAGATAAAGGGTCTCAATCACGTGAAATTTGCTACCCGTCATCAGTTAGTCCCTACCAGCGGGACCATTCCCCACATGATTTTACACCAAAACTTCATGGAACGAGGAACACAGCCGATTTCGTCTGTGACAGTCTTCTGAGCGATATTTTGAAGGACGATGACACACCAGAGATGCTGAAGGACATTTGTAGTCCATTAACGAGAGTGAAAGCTAGCCCACTAAATCCAAAACAAGTACATTCTCCACATACTCAACTACAGGAACTGGCACGGAGAACCGGAAGTAAGCTAAATTTGCCAGCTGTTCCTACCTTCCCTTCTCTTCCTCCTTATGGAAAGCTAAAGGATAGGATCAATCACCACAAAGATAACACTGACAGACAGTGATAAGCATCAAAACAAGTGGCAGGCAAATTTCTGGCCCATAGGTTAGTGCTCTGCTCGTAATTTTTCAGAAGAAAGAAAAGGGGAATCTCAGAAGGTTTGATCTACAAGCATCATTTCCTCAACGATGCTAAAATTTTATCTCTTTTCTGCTCTGGTAGGATTAAGTAAATGGTAGAAGTAGTTTCTGGTAATATAAGCCTAGTTATCGTCGGTTGCAACTAGTTAATAGTTTCAAAACAATGGTCTGCTTTATCCAGATCAATCAATAATCGTGTGTAGTAAGAGTTCCCTCATTTTGTTTTTCTTCTGATATGAAATAATGCATCTCTTGTGAGCAATTGTTTGGAACTCGTGCTTTTTCAATAAATGTTCTTGCCAAGACATGGAAATAGAGAGAGCAGGATGATTAACCGAACTTCAATGTATTGATCAAACTTGACTACAAAATGCTCTGCAAACCGAACTGACTAGACTTGTTACTTATAGATAACTACCAAAATGAAAGGGAAAACACATTGAACTTTTATTCTTCAGGCCAGGCAAGAGAATAAAAGGGAATTAGGAAGGTCAAATTGTCTATACCATATACCCATACCCCATTTCAGTACATCTACCTACTTGTACAAATCCATTACTTTTCCTTTTCCCATTATTTGCTTTCCTTGCTCTTCCTCAGTAGCTTTATCTGGATTCTGATCCTCTAATTAAACTATCAACGGGATCCCTCAAGCCCCAGCCTTGGTGCAAGCCAGTTGCGGACCTCATCCATCTCCTTAGGGACTGTGTAATGACCAAGCCTATACAGTACACCCAAATAATGTGAATCAGTGAATGCTCTGATGTTTACAGTCGTCAGGTTTGCATTATTCTGTGCTTACATCAGAAACCAAGTACTCACCCATCATGAGGCTTGAACACGAGATGTCGAAACCCTGCTGCTGTCAATAAGTGTGCAGATTTTTCTCCATAGTTATAGGAAACCACATCATCACCTAAAAAGGGATGGTAATTGCATTAGATGAAAGATAAGATCGAAAGGTGAATTATTTATTTGAGAAACCTCTAAAAGTCATGTTCTGCTAATTTTGAGTCAACTAGCAAGTTAATAATGGTGCAGAAACGCTAGGCTCATTCTAGAAATATAAACTAATATTGTGCATGAGAATGAAAGACTCAACTGTACTGCGATTTTCGAAGTGCCACAACCGATAATATTTTGTGTTTGAAAATATAAACTAAGGAGATAATCGAAAGACAAGATATAAAAGAGGTACATACAAGTTCCATGACAAAGCAAAATAGGCAAGGAAGCAGCACGCCTCACAGCCTCATGAGATCCTTCTATTTTGTTCTTTAAGCTCCTGCAGGACAATAACCACTTGATTGTAAAAATCTGACGAGTTTTGATACATACACCACTCATAAGGCATGTGGATGAAAATGTAGTTTACCTATTTGAAGGGTAATTTATTCCCAAGAGTAAATCATCAAATTAGTTACTTGGGAAATCATTTTAGGCCATACCTTGAACAAGGAAGCCAGCCACTTAGGCCAACAACTGCCCTGAGGTTGACAACATATGGGCTGCCATTCCCATATCGTCCCAAAGCAAAACAAGTCGCCGAGTGAAGAGCCGTGGCAGCACCCATGCTGAATCCTCCAATACCAACTTTGACTGAAAGTGCAACAAGAATCAAACTGTTAATACTTAATTTGTTGAGGTGACAGAAGCTTATCTATCATGCATGTAAGAAGATTTGAACCTGATTTAACATCTATAATAACATAACAAGTCCAACCTAAAAGCAGATATGGGCAATGGTGCAAGGTTGAGTATGAAGAACAGAATTCCTATTTTCTTACGATAAGTTAAAAACACCAGAATCTTCAGTCACTAACTAACTGTAAGGAAACAACTGCTAAATTGATATTATTCTACAACATTTAGTCGTTGATTCCTTGGAGTGAGATCAACTTGCTTGGCACAGACTGAACACGTATAAATTCGTCAGAAGCTCACAACATGTGAAATTTAGACTTCACTGCCAAGTAGATGCTTCTGACAAACTAAACGTTGAGCATACCATCAGCTGGCTCTGTTGACAATAAGTTTGCAATATGAGCTGCTGAAGCATCCAAACCCTCCAAGTCATCATGAGCTTCTTCAGAAATCTCCGCAACATCAAACCCTATACAGGTTACAAGAGCGGTACAGTGAGTCTATATATAAAAAATAATGATGGAAAGAATGCTTTCCAGTCCTAAAGACTAATTGTGCAGAAATGCAAGTTATTTCACTGAGCAAAGCTAGAGGGCATATATCTTACATGCAGTGCAAGGAAATCCCCCAAGTAATGCTACAGGACGAGTAGGGGCCGTTGGGCAAATCCATTTAATCTACATTGGAAAAGTTAGCAGAAAAATGAGATACTTATGGCCGATAAAATAGAAGCTCACCAGTAATCGAGGACAAAAGAAAATCTCAAATGAGTTTACAAGATGCATCCTTACATTTGGAAGGGGAAGGTTTTCCAGAAGCTGGGACCAGCTGCAATCAAGTACATGATAAATGAGAAACATATAGATCTGCAACATTAAATTCCTATGTTCTTCATCAGGACCATAAACAAACATATTAATGAGCAAAGAAAGAGTATAAAATTGCCAAAGGGAGCTCCTATGAATCCAAAAATAAATTGCAGAATGTCAATGTTGTTTTCCTATATACTTGGACTAAAACGAGCATTTCAAAGGCTAAAAGATGCTGCATAAATATCAGCAAGTTGCTAAATGGTACTAGTTTTAACTCAAATTAAAGGTTCCTGTTCATTCCTTATACTCTAGGATATTTAACTTTTCTGAAATAAAGGACATCCATGACTATTTGGTTGCCAGAATTCAGTGAATTGGCACTACCCTATTCATGAAATGTGACATGCACTACTTTACAATCCAACTCACCCAGTATAAGCTTAGTATAAGATGAGACAATAATAGAAAACGAATAGTAGAATCTTTATAATTTCACGGCTCCCAAAGCTTGCCAAATGGAATTTATTCTAACAAGAATCGCAACAAAAGGAGCCCAACATTTTGAAAAGTTTGACATCACAAGGACCACTTTACTAAAGAACATGCCAGCATATTGACATTTGCAAGCTCCTTTCTTTTTCACATCCTCCAAACCAAAAAGTCCACCATTCCAGCAGAATAGAAGGAAAATGCATAAACTGACAAGTTTAGAATAAATATAAAATGCTGACAATTAATATTTATCCCTCCACTAGTTCAACCAAACTGTTCATGAGATGAAGTTACTGGAAAGATGAATAATTTGACTATATAGTGTATAAGCAGATATTGAGGCATGAAGCCTCTAATGACGGTATGAATGAAACTAGAAATTATAGATTTGAGTCTGCGCCTGAAGTAGGAGTCCTAATGGGTCCTTACAGCAAGAGTTTTCATTGCAAACTAAGAAAATTTTGGAACTTAAAACTGAACTTTCAATGAATAAGTATGTTGCACCTATGTGATGAATGACACAATAATGGGGAAGAACACAACTAGAGTACCTTGAGCCATTGTCTCCGAGACCATGTAACCAAACAATAGTAGCCTGGTGCTTCCCTTTTGGCCTCACCACATAAGTCCTCCCAAACTCAAATGATCTTCTAGCAGATCTACTGCCTATATTATCAACAACAGAGTCACTTCCAGATATAAGGATACTAAAGCATAAACGGAAATCTTGCACTATGAACCGAAAAAACTTGTTTAGGAGTTGTAGAAGGCTAATTCACAAAAGAAACCCCTAGATTTACCAAGCTGGCCAGCTCAAATGTAATACAGAAAAGAACTTATAAAACATAAAAGTTTAACAACTAACAAATATATAGGCAACATGCATGTTCAAATGAAGAAAAAGAACAGGACATAGAGTGATGCGAGAAACAAACCAGAACCCATAGAATGATGCTGTTGGTAGCTCATGTCCGTGTTTGAAGCCAAACAGCCCAGCTGTTGCAATGAATGAATGAATAAATGAAAGAGGAGATGCTGCAAGGATAAAGAAACCCAGAGATATATTGTCTATTTATAGGGTGGAAAAGGAATAAAACAGGTGAATATGCATATTTTCACTATCAAATCTATGTGTAATGCGTACACCAGTTACATATTGGTGCCAGAAACCCCGTAGAAACTTGAAAAAGGAGAAGCATCCATTGAAATGAAATTGTAAAATAAAGAAGGCAAAGGACAAAATAAAAGCAGCAAATCTTTTAACAGCAGAAAGAATCTAACAGCGCCACCCAGCTAGGAGAGAGAGAGAGAGAGGAGGAGTCTCTGGGTTTTGCTACATGGAGGAGAATCTTATGCTTATGGGAAAGGAAGTGCCCAAAAATAAAGCAGCTCACAACTATCAACCACAACAAGAACAGCAGCAAGCAACGGTTGCAGTGATCAACAACAGCTATCAAGAATATTTCTGAAAACTAAGAGAACAATCCAAGTTTGCAAAAGAAAATCTTTTTTCAATCATTTGTTTATGAATTTCTCATGATTGATAGATGCCCATTAACAACAAAGGTTAAAGAATGAAGCTTTCGAGTGTCCCATATATCAATCACAAACAAACAAAATCTTCTGTCATAATGGAAGCACTCAATAGCGGAAAGAAATTATGTAAAACTTTACTTTCTTTCCAGAAAAAAGAGAACAATAAAATAAACAGATATTCTTATATTTGCTTTGCAACCTGGAATTTCTTTGTTAAAAAATGGTTGTGAGAAAAAGCATGTGACCTTTTTTTCTTTACTTCCATCCTCTTTCTTGCTTTTTCTGCTTTAACACTATAATAATTTCTTGGATTGCTCAAGTCCCACCAACAAAAGGTTTTGTTTGTTTATGCTCATGTGAGAAGATATAATGAGGACACAATAAAGCCAAAACTAAATCTTCTGTTAGTGAGTAATACATATCCCAAATGCATATTGTACGCAGGAACTTGTTTGAATGTGTTTATAAAAACTCTACATTATAACAAGCCGAAGTGGTTTAGAAACTCCTTTGCAGACCCAAGTTCCTGTCTTGTATTGTAAAATAAAGTGAACTTACCTTCTCAAGAGAATGTCAACTTTCCAGGAACTCTCCACTTTCTAAGAAGTATCTTCGCAGAGTTACTTCAACAATCTTCCCATTAATTTGGTTCTTATTAGATTGCCACAAGCCTTAACAACCCAACTTCTCCAATTCATGTCACCCCCATTGTGTTTCTGTCTCTAGCATGTTTGGTAGTGGGAATCTCTAAATGGAGTGTCACTTCAACCAATATGATTAACACCAAGCACGAGATTTTTTCACCTTAAGGCAAAATTTATCTTTTTTCCTACCAAATTGTTCTGCCCATCACGGCATGCAAGGAACTGGAATATGACTTGTTCCATGTGATTGGCTACTTAATTTGTAAATAAGGGACAGTGGCATATATCCTGAAGCTGAGGAAGATAAGTTTTGATATCAAAATCCACCATCAAGTGTTTCCATAGACCAAAGATAGAGCGATAGATTATAGTGTCAAATGTTCTAGCCCACCATCATCACATATCACTTTTGTGGTGACCCTATAGGATGCAGCCTTAATGCAGGTGGAGAAAATTTTCTGTTTCGTATATCAGATAGTTTTAAGTGCTTTTATAGTTGTATCCAACCCAAGAAGTTTTTGTACAGCAACTTTTTACAGGTGAATTCAAATTTCTTTCCTTCTTCCATAGTTATACAACCCAAGAAGTTTCTGTACAGCAACTTTTTGCAGGGTGAAATCAAAATTCTTTCCTTCTTCCACAGTAATATGTATACCCACACTAACTTACCTTGATTGAATATTGCTCTGTTATTGTATCTAAATACTGTTCATATTGAATACACTTCAGATTCTACGTACACTTAACAAAAGCTCAAGTGATTTTTTAGCAGTTGACCAAACATTTTGCAATTGGTTACAGCCGTAAATGGCAGCATCTGATTTCCTTTTCAGGTCAATATTAGAAGAAATGAAAAAAGAAAGAACTTAGGTGCAACTTTTATGTTTGTCAACTCCTTTCCTTTCCTTACCCCACACATAACAAAGGAAGAATCATATCCCTATTACCAGGAAAAAAAAAAAGCAAATATACTTAATCTGGTGGGTTTGTTTAACAGTAGCCATGATATGCTGTTGGCACTAGTGAGTTAATGGAGATTAAAATACTAGCAAATTGTGGACAAATTTACTTAAGTTGGCAATTCAAGTATTGCAAAGAAACCATTTTGATATAGAACAAGTTGCTTTTTTTCTAATTTTTTTATAGAAAATGTAATGCAAACCCAAGTACAAAGTTCTGTTTTTTAAGGGTTGCTCATAAGCTGGCTTCCAAGATTATATAATAAAGTTAAATTTATTGAGGGGACAACAAGGGGCACAATTTCAAACAATTGTCAATAAAGTGCAATGCAAGGCATCAATCATATAGACATCTAAGGTAATAACTGTGTGACTAGACATGTGTGAAGGACATGAAAATAGGTTAGGTTTCCCTATGCCCCTCCTGCAATTTAACCCAAGATAATGTAACTAGATATAAAGAATGATTAGGCTTGTTGGGTAGGCTGGTACATATGCAGATTATGAATTGATTTGCAGGAAAAAAGTTGCATGATTATAAAATAGGCCGAGTTGGATCTATACGTCGCTTTTTTTGGTTTAAATTTGACTTAGATTAATAATTAAAAATTATACTTTTTCAGACTTCGTTTTATTGTAAGACTTTAGATTAAGTGTGACGATGACGACGATGATGATACTTATACTCATTACAAATATTCCTCTGTAAAATTACAGAACATGGTTTGAATGAAAATATGGAAAATATAATTTATACCAAGAAAAATCTGAATTGGAAAACAAAAAAATGGTTTCTTGGTCTATTAATAAGTTAGCTTACATAAGCAAATGTAAAGTTAGAGAAAGGAGAGGAAGCATTTAAATGGAATACAAATTCTCAATGTTATTCCAACCCTAATATATGATTTGATATGAAATTAGAACCACAACCGTAACTTCAAAAACAAAACAAAAAAAGTAAAAATGATTTTTGGGGATCCTCTTATCTCTGTTCCATGATTCTTACCTATAAAATTTGGGAAAGACAAACCTCGATTTGATGTTTTAAAAGCATTTGCCTCAAACAAATGGGCATATAGTGTGCATAAGTGGTCATTTCCAAGCATTTTATGGCAAGTGATGAGGTGGGTAAGGCTTGATGCACTACCTGAAATGGAGTTTGGAAGCAGAAATGTTGGAATTTTGTGGAAATCTTTGGTAGGTTTAAAGGAATATGTGATTCACGTACAAGAAGCAAAGGAATTAATTCAAGGGAATAAAAACCTTTTTCTTGTTGCCTTTTTATATATATATATATAATTGGTAAGGATTGTGACTAAAAGGATTTTTGAATCAATTCCTTTTCGATTCCTCTCCAGGAAAATTGATTTAGCCTGTTGCTTTTTGTTTTATGTCATGGCATGAGAGCAACTGTCATATTCTGATTATGTCACTTGATATGGATGTGTCCATAAAAGAATGACATCTGTCTTCAGTTTCTGTAATCTAATCATCTTCGTTACTGTTTTTTGTATCATAATCGTATGGTTGAATTCACGTTCGTGTCAGGAAATGTCTGGCGATGCTAAACATTATTAGAAGAGAAATAGTTGGATTTTAAGGATACAGTATGATTAAACTCTTAAAATTTACTTATTTAATATATATATAAAAGTCTGTTATATATACTTTTTAGTTTTTGAATTTAAGTAATTATATTTTGCATCAAAGAGTGTGGCTTGATGGTTGAGAGCGGAGCTTGACTTTGGTTAGGTCCCAGGCTCGATTCCATGCTAGCCTCTTTTGTATCCAATTAGGCCCTCAAAGAGGTGTGCCCGCTTGACCCGCCTACGGAGTTTCCTCGAATAAAATATATATATATATATATATATAATTCTAGTATGACTATAAATGTCACCAGTTTGTTCAGAGAGAACCTGAAAGGCCAATATTGTAAAGCCCAACTTCATTTGGTGGCAAATGCACAATAGAAGTCACTCATCTGTATTAAACCTAAACCTCCAAAAAATTGATAAGCAAATGGACGGTAGAATAGGACTTTTATTGATATATAGTAACAGTCTCGAAGGTTACTACATGAGCCGAAGCTCCTCAGCCAACAATGGCCCCTCAAGCTTAATAGCTGAGATATCAGAAAGAGAAAAAAAAAGTCCTCCTTCTATGCTGTTCAATTCCCTTACATATCCTTCCCCTGCCTTGACTAGTTTCTCTCTCCTCTAACAGATTCTAACAAACTCATTCCCTAACCGTTAGCTGACTCATCATTCTCTAGGTTACTAACTTTCTACTCTGCCTTAGTCTTTCTCGTGGAATATTTTAACATGGGTTTGTGGCCCATGTTCTATTCCTTCCTCCTATTTTTCC
>JANJEY010000005.1:7405066-7419791 GCA_024703695.1 Erythroxylum cataractarum | reverse complement strand
GAGAACCAGCTAACTCTATAGCTTCAAACGGCAACGTTCAGTTCTGCCAGAATCCGACAAAACCAGAATTGAATGAGATGAAAGCGGAAGGCTTCATGTTATATTCCATTCTATCATAAACAATAAAAATAAGAAACCTCTAATTTGGAGAATTTAGGATAGAACGTAAATTAATAAATACATACTATCTAAGATATTCTCAACAATTCTTCTTAATACCAAATATAATCAATTCATAATATTAATATATTGAATATAATATAATAAAATTTATTAAATAATTAATAATAATTTTATATTGTTAATGATAAATTATATATATTTAATAATAAAATAAAATTTATATTTGAAAATTATTTATTTATTTATTTATTATATAGAAATATATACAAACAATTAAAGAATATTTTTTATATTTTTCAGAAAATATACTAAAATTATTCTTTAATTGTTATATATTTCCATATAAATAAAATATAAATAATTATTTTTAAATATAAATCACATAAAATATAATTTAATATAATTTAATAACTTTATTAAATAATTAATAATAAATTGAATATATTTAATAAAATAAAAATAAATAAATAATTTTTTAATAAAAAAGAAAATATATTAAAAATTATTCTTTAACTATTTGTATATATCTCTATATAAATAAAAATATAAATAAATTATTTTATATATAAATCACATAGAATAAAATAAAATAAAATAAAAAATTAATAATAATATTTTTATATAATTAATAATAAAAATTTTCAATAATTTTTTTATTAATGAAAGTTGAAAATATTTAAAAAATTATTATTTAATTATTTGTATATATTTTATATAAGTAAAAATATAAATAAAATATTTTTAAATATAAATCACATAAAATAAAAATATTTAATAATTAAATATAATATTTTATATAATTAATAATTAATTGTATATAATTAAATATAATAATCATTTATTATATATTACATTCCATTATATTCATCTTTTAAATAATATTACAATATATAACATTATATATTATTATATCTTTATTAAATAACTTTTCACCGTATTATATTTTTATTATAAACTGTTTCGTTAAATTACATTATATTTCAATTAATTAACATCTCTTCAAACAGACCCTTGTTCTTCCTTGACGGTGACGTGTGAACGGGAGAAGGCTAAAGACTACGTGGCTGAGAATAAAGGGAACGTAAGGATTTGTGGAGTTACTATGGTGTATTAACGCTAACACCTTGCTTAGTTTTTAAATATGTATTAAATAAAAATTTAAGTATTTTAAATACTTTATTTAACTTAAAACATGTATTTACTCTTATAGTTAACTGTTTTTTTTTTAACTCATGGAAATGAGATCTAAGATTCTTTATTACGATATTTAAATTGATATTATCATATTAAAGAATTGGTTTACCAGTTGAACCATTATAACAAAATTTTGATAAAATTTTAAAGATGATAATAGACCGACACCAGGTTTCACTAATTTTTGAAATAATTTTTTAAAATTAAAAGTTTAAAATAAAGTTTTGAAACTAAATTTGAGTATAGATTACTCAAATCTAGGCTTATCCAAAACTTAATGCTTGCTTAAAAAAATTAGGTCTTGGATTAATGTGAGACTAATTTTGACTAATTAAAATATTTAAACTTAGGCTCATGGGTCAGCTTATTATCATCTATATTAAATTTGTAATAAAAAGTTAATATCTTCATTATATTTTGTAATAAATTAACTTATCAAGTCAAAATTTTAATTTTTTTAATTTTAAACAAATCTAAATTTTGATTATGATAAAATTAAAGAATTGATTTTTTGTTAAAAATTAAATTAATATTAAATATTGCCAAATGTGGATACTCTAATATCCTCTAATATACTAATCGACTCTCTAATTAAAATTAAATTTAATAAGCAAAGGTCTTGTGTGTATATATATATATATTTCTAACAATTTAAAATTTGTATTTATTTCAATTTTTAAATTATGGTTTCAAATTCAATTTCGCTATAAAAAAAAACCTACAAAATTCAGTATTCCTTACTTAGATACGAATAGGATTCTTTAATCTTAACAATCCAAGAGAATACGGACTCCCAAACCAAAATCATTCCTACATTTTTATCTGACTATGACGTGTCGATACCTAATTGGCGGATCAGTTGTTTTCGTAACTGTCAAGAACATCGACACCACAACCGTCGGATCCAATACAATCAAGTCATGAATCCCTAAAAATTATGTGAAATCTTGTTAATAACCGTTCTAAAAAGTTATTAGAAAACAAAATAAGCTCTCGATTCCTTCCACAGAAAAAAAAAGCCCCTAATTTCGATCGGAGTCGTTCTTCTCAAGGTTTGATTCTTTTCGCTGTGTATTCAATTCGTTCCTGTTGTTATATTCAGTGTGATGTTTGCTCTTGAATCTGCTTAAATGTTTGGCTGTTGAGTTTTTATGTTGTGTTTTTTTATTGATTGGTCAATTTATTCGATTGTGGTTGATCTGCGTAGAGTTCTTCTTTACGGTGTTTTACGGTATCATTTTTTATCTGAAACATTTAAACTTTTGGATGTGAATATATTTGTGGAATAGTGGTACTGTTGGACGATGTTGATATTGAATCTTTTTTTTTTTTGGTGGTTTGAAGTTAGTAAGTTTTATTCAGAGGTGTGTTTTTTATTTTTGAGGATCTTATTTAACTTTGTTCGCTTTGTTATTTGAATTTCTTTGTTATTGATGGTTTATCCTTTTGCTTTTATGAATGAAGAATCTTTTATTCTACTTTTTAAGGTCTTATGTGCTGTGTTGTTTTCATTCTTTCAATTTTGTTATAGATTTTGTTTTTTCTGTCTGAAATGTAAATCGGTTTTCTCATAATGTATCTATCTGTAGGTTGTTTAGTTTTTGAGCGGACGATAGCAGATTCATGATGAGATTCCGGAAAGGGACTAAGGTGGAGGTACTGAGCAACAAGGAGGTTTCTATTGGCAGTTGGCTTTGTGGGGAGATAATCTCTGGGAATGGGCGCACGTACTGTGTGAAGTATGCTGGTTTTGGTGAGGCTAAAGAGGAGAGGGTTCCAAGGAAGGTGCTCAGGCCTTGTCCACCTCCTGTGGATGGGGAGATTAAGTGGGCTTGCGGTGATCTTGTTGAAGTGTTTCACAACTTTTGTTGGAAGACAGCTCGAGTAATCCAGATTATGGATGGAGATTACTTTGTTGTTAGGCTACTTGGGAATTTTATGGGATTAAGAGTGCCCAGATCTTATTTAAGGGTTCGACAGTGCTGGCAAAATGGAAAATGGTTGTTGGTTGGTGAGGTAAGTTCTAGTTCTAAATCTCATTTTAGTGCACTTCCCATGATTCTGTGCAATGACCCATGTATTGCCTTGGCAAAGGCATGGTGCAGTACTGTTTTGCGAGTATCTGCTGCAATCTGATGCTATTACTGTGCTGTAGCATCCCTCAAGGGAACTTGCATAAGCATGCTACTTGTGTGATGACTTTTCTTTTTAGATGTCCTTTCCTAGCTTTGCCTACACTTTTTTCTTCCAAGATTTCCTTATGAGTTATTTAGATCATATTACCTATTTGTTTTGTTGGTTTTGCTTCAGGGTGCAAGGAATTGTGGCATGCCAGTGACAAAACCACAACTAAACACTAGGATGAATCAACAGATAGGAGATGAATGCATGGTTCCATCTACAGAATCAAAAAGAAGATCACCAATTGATGAATTTGAAGTGCACCAAATATCTGCTAAAAGGATGCAAACAATGGAAAATGTCAGTAGCTATCGACGAATTTGTTCAGCACGTCCATCCCAAGCTTTGGATGAGGTAAAAGCTGATCATCTGGATGAGTTATATGGTGAAACTTATAGGAACTCTCCCAGGTATTCTAGAATCACCGAGTTATCAAGAGCGAATTTAGGTAGGGAAAATCATAGTCGGCTTCTAGAACCTGCAATATCTGTGGATAGTTGCAAGTCATCTGTTGGTAGTTGTAGTGTTGTTGGCTATACTTATAAGTTTCCTGTTAACTCTTTGCCATTGCATGATGGAAGTACGGGGGATTACTGTAGTGATGCTGAGTCCTCTTGTTGTCTGAAGATTAAGGATGAAGAATCGTCCCTTTACTCACCTAAGGAATTGGAATTAGGATCCCGTAGGACAGATTTCCATGGATATTGTTCTACTATCCGACAATTGTATTCTTCAGGGCCTTTGAGTTGGGAGGATGAAGCAAAATTGACAAATCTGCGCCAGGTACTCTGCATTTCAGACGACGAACATTTGAAGGTAGTAAGAAGTTTGACTTCTTCTGATTTTAGAGTCCTTGTTAGCTGATCCAGGACTCTTAAATGCTTCTCTTGACCTCTCATCATATACTTCAAAGCCGATTCATCCTTTTTACTTCATGAGGATGTAAATACTCCATTAGATAATCATATGTAACATTTGAAAGTAGTAAGAAATTTGTTTGGTCCTATGCAATTGTACTTTGACCGGCCTTTGTTGAAACAAAAAATCATAGTTCATCATTGGCTTATTAGAGAATTTGAGAAACAAGTATCTTACTGTAATTTCTTTTGTTCAATTGGTGTTCTAAGGAAGGAGATTCTGATAGTTTTTCCAGTAAGGAATCCTTATACACCTGGTGCATGCTCTTCATATCATTCTCACATGTTATCAGCTGCTTATTCTGCAATAGTAGTGGCAATATGGATGTCACATCAATTATGTTGGTTGACTTCGATACAAGCATCCTCAGAGTTTGCTTTGAACCTATTTTTCTATCCTGTATATTTTATGTCAGTAATTGGAGTTTTAAGTTTGCCAATATGCTGATGTTTCCCCAGAACATCTTATGGCCCATGTTCGAGGCTTGCATTCAATGTTTCTAGAAGTCATGATGATGATGCCTTATGTTTACAGCCATGGTTGGTGTTGACTGTGGGCAACATCAATACTTTTGAGTATCCACGGATTCTACTCTCTGGCTGCCCTGGCCATTGGTATGGTTTCTCTTGTTTCAATTCATACTTTCTTCATAGCTCTATCTGGACTTGTTTGTAGGTTATAACTATCACAGTAAGTTACACCAAGTCCAGTTAGAATATATCCACAAACTTTTACATGGAACGTATTAACATGGAAGATCACATTCAAGTTGTGATTTCTTATTGTATAGTTTTCTAGGATTTTTATACTTATTCATGAATTTTTTGGTCTGCTTTTGTTAATTCATTTGCTTCAACAGTTCAATGCTCAATTATAAAAGTTACGGTCAACATTTGTTCTCCTCAATTTCTTATTTTATTGCTTCAAGACTTTGAGTTGAGTTAATTTTGAAAGTTTGGATGATGAGTTAAAAAAGTAAAATTTTTAATGCATTTAGAGGCTGATTTAATTGGAAAATTTAAAGTGCGAGTTGTTCAGCTGTAACATGTTATTTATAGATGGATGAGTCTCTTCTGGCCTCGGTTGAGCATGGAAACTTTTCCCGGATGTTATCTAATCTCGGCGAAGTTTCCTGGATGTTATCTAAGCTTGGCATATCAACAAAGATGCTGAAGTCCAAATTGGGAAGGTATCTTCTGTTGGTTGACACTAATTTTTGTTCATCATCTCCATTTTGGTGTTCAATCATGTGGGGATGACGACATGGGAAATAAGAGCATCGAGTGAGGTTGTTTTGTGTCCTTTGGATCAGAAACAACCATCACTCGAGCCAAGATTTCCCAAATTATAATATGCTGCATACTCACATTCTTCTTCTGGCCTCATTGTGCTGGTTAACCTATTGGCAGCACTTTAGGCAATCAATGACAAGTCGGAGTTTTGAGATTGCAGCAACTGTACTGTGCAATGACGTTCTGCAGATCCATGGAGGTTTTTATTGGATTATTTTTCTGTTGTATTCCTGAAGATGTATTCAACATCTTGGATCAGTGGGTATGTTCAAGTTTTTATATTAACTTCTATTTTGTATCATCTCCAACTATGCAACTGAATATCCAAACGAAATTGAACGTTACATCATCTACATTGCTGATCTATGTTTTTAAAAATTTAATTAACAGTATGAACACACTTAGATCTCATGACCGATTTCTGTTGGCTGTACGCTGTATCAAGTCCCCCTTTTTTTTTTTTTTTCAAGTTTGAGATATTCTATGGTTAATTTTATTTTGTTTTTACTCGGAAAAATTAAATATAAGCCAATGCACCAATAGCTAACAGCATCCAAGTGGAATAGCATCTCAGATTAGATTAATCCTCGTAAAACTCATCAACCATGGTTGGAAATTATTGTTTAACTACAGACTGCATTTGAATGTTATGTCCATATTTAGCTTCCCCAAATAATTAGGCAAAATATACAATCAGATAAGCTGAAAACAGCTACCAATACCAGCAGTTGAACCGATACACGACATAACATAAAATAGCATTCTGCCTTTAGCTTTGGTCATCGGATAAATGTTTTTGTTTGAGAGTTGTGGGTCATGCTAGTGTAGCTCTTTTGCCCTTTGCATCCCTTGACTGCATACATGTAATGGGTCAGTATTTATGTTAATAAGATTAGGGGTGAAATATAGGCGTGTAGGGGAGAGAGGAGGTGGACCTGAGCACCGGCGGATCTCTTCAAATCCAAGAACTGGCTATAGATGTCGTATAGTCTCTGTTTCTCTGATTCGGAGACTGACGGTCTTGCTTTTGAAGCAACAGACTTCAAAAGAGCATCGGTAATGATTGGCGACTTTTCAGGCTTACTGCTGTTTGCATTACTAAGAAATTCGTGAACTGCGGCAAGCTGCGCATCGGAGAGAAGAGCTTGTAAATCGGCTCCACTAAATCCTTCTGTCACATAGGCTATGGCTTCCAAATCAACATCGGGGGCCAGAGGGAGCTGCATTTAATGGACATAAAGATTCAAAGTAGCAGGAATTAACACAAGACATTATCACATCAAACAAAATATGAACCAGAACCTTGGCAGATAAATTGCATGTTTGTTTGTTTTTTTTTTCAAGATGTGAACTTCTTGTTTCCACTGAACAGGAATAAATCGACTTTTAGCACAGAAATGAGACTTATCTACTTTATTAGCTAAGCATATGAGGTGAAATCTTCTTTAGTTTTTTGTTTATGCACGTGTTTCCACCCTTTTTAAAGAAGTATGGTGATTAGCAAGTGATTGCACAAAGTAGCTCTAGAGGGAGGTGTTCTTCCAACCATATGCACTGTTTTGACATTAGAATCGGATGTTTAATTTTCTAATGGAGTTCCTGGAATGCCTTCTCATGAAGGATTTATTCTCCTTCAGCCAATTATAGAATCTCGAAACAGACACCGAATTTTAAGGAAAACACGGATGGAAGATGAGCAGCAAGAAGCCAATAATACTTAACCTTTCTAGAAAGAACTGAAAGGATATCCAGTCTCTCTCGTGGAGAAGGAAAATCACAGAAAAGAAGCCGATCTAGCCTTCCAGGCCTTAACAGTGCAGCATCCAGTAGGTCAGGTCTACTGCTTGTTAAAATTCCATATCCACACAGAACCATAAAAAAAAAAGGCAGTCAATAAAAGGAAGAACAAGGACAAAGAAATGGAAAGTGCACAGAGAAATAAAACTATATGGAGAAGTTCAGGAGTAGGACGTCCACTTAAGAAAGCTCATTTTGCATAGGAAAGTAATGACCTTGTCAAACATAGCTTTTCGCACTATGTTCATAAAATCAAGGATTTGAATCAAGTCGTTAGATTCTACTTGTTCTCTCCCTCTCTTTCTCTTTCAACATCCCAATCCTTTTCTTTAGTTCTTTATTCTCTTTTCAAAGTGGTATTCTCTGATCTAATGTTCTTTAGTGATCTTTGTAATCCAAAGAAAGGTTGCAGCATGGACAACCTTATCTTTCCCATGTAAATGAACAACAAACAAATAAATAAAGGGAAATCTGGAAAATGAGATGGCTAACCTAAACAATGACCACGAGAAGAATCTGAAGGTAATATGAAACTATTCTAAAATTGAACCAACCTTGTTGCAGCAAACACAAAAACGCCAGTCAAAACTTCTACGCCATCCAATTCGGTCAAAAACTAGGAAATGGACAAATAATGCGATGAGATGTTACTCTCAAGAACATATGATGAAACAAACACAAACGAAAAAAACTTACTTGGTTGACAACACGGTCAGTTACTCCCGTATTATCATGCCCTCTTTTTGGGGCAATAGAATCAAATTCATCGAAAAAAAGAATGCAAGGTGCTGCAGCAGCTGCCTTTGAGAAAATATCACGAACCTGTAGGGAAAGCATGAATCACCAGCTGACAGTGTACATTTTAACTTCATAAACAATACTACAAGAAATTGCTGTAGAGAAACAACTTGCTACATACACAATAATGCCCATCACTAAGTGCTACAAACTAAACTACATTAATTGCATACAAGAATCAAACGGAACTCCTCAATTTAATGATAAATTATGGAATTGAAACCCTAAAGCCTTTCTGTTTAGTCACCCAACAAAGGTAAGACATCCCTTCAAGTTGCCCCAAAATGAAGTATATCGTATTTCAACCATATAAACTCATACTCTTTGGTTCCTTTTTTTCTCGTCTAAAAGTTTGGGGGGTTGGGGCTGGTTGAAAGAGTGTTTAATTGTTCTCTTACTGCTTGCTCAGAAGCACCAATGTACTTGTTCAACAGCTCGGGACCTTTCACAGATATAAATCGCAAAGAACAAGCAGCAGCTGCAGCACCAACAATATGAGTCTTGCCACAACCAGGGGGGCCATATAACAGAACATTTGATCGCAACCTTAATGGAGCTTGCACAAAGATATTTGGAAACTTTGATGGCAATTCAATCATCTGGCATTAAAATTAATCAGTTAAGCTGCTGCACAAAAATTAATCTTCAAATATAGTTTAAAAAGTGGCATAGGGATGTGATATGAAAAGTGTAAAAACCCTTGTGTAATGAAAACATCACACCTCTTTGATAGCATTCCTTATATCACTCAGGCCACCAACATCATCCCATCCAGAGTGGCCACTCTCAGGAGCAGACTTAGTAATATCACGCATAGCAACAGGAAGGAACTCATGCATTGCTCGAGCAAAGTCATCCTTGATTAATGTGGGTGTTTCATCCTTTTGGAAACTCAAAGGACCCGGCAAAAAGCGACCAATGGCAGAGTGGACAGCTCGGTCAACCAAAATTTCCTGACAGCATGAAATCACTATTTTAGTATTTCAATTCGGGAAAGCCCACAGTACATCATAATATTGTGGGAGTTATTGATCTCTCCCAACTTTGCTCTCAAATGAAGTGAGTTATCTTCTTACGTAGACAATGAATTGATGTTAACACCAAAATTCTACCATGCATTTTCACCAACATACAATTCTAACAAAATATAGCGAATAAGTTTAACAAAACATGTTTTTTATGACTTGCATCTGGTCATGTAACAGATATTCAATGTGGTTAACTATTGGGCTTTCCTCCCTGTATTATTGTAGCCAATGGTTTTACCAAGAATCTTAAAGACCTACAAAATGGGCCTCACCGTTCCATATCTTAAAGATCTTACAAAATGGTTAACCATTGCCATTCTATCTTAACTCATCTGGAAATATCAGAATAATACATTTTCCCTCGCTTAAATAATATAAACATGGAAAGAAGACATTCGATTAAGACAAATGCACCCCTGTTTGCGAGGTTTTCTTTTCACAAAGGCAGAGCTGGAAAAAAAGAGAGAGAGAGAGAGAGAGAAAAGCCAGTATTTGCCTTTAGAATCAGGAGGTGGAAAATACCAGATCATATGCATCATATCCTTCACATTTTGAAGCTATATCTTGTAAGATGTCATCAGAACATTGTAGCAAACGCCTCTGGATTTCGTGCTTTAGTATAGCACAGCGTTCTGCAGCAGCAGGAGCAGGTAGCTGCACATGAAAGTCAAACCTTCCTGGGACAATGGAAAACATAGAGCCAAAGTGAATATGAAAAGTAGGGGGAAAGGAAAACAGCCATAATACATCTACTAATATTTTTGAACAAGAAGAAATAAACCTGATGAGCTCAATGACTGTGGAATACTATCTAGACTCTGCACAGAAGCTATGAAGGCAATGGGGCCAATTCCGCATGAGCTCTTACGCTTTTCCTGTCCATATAACAGCAATGATATAACAATGGAATTCAGGAAAAAAACTAGCATTGATCTTCAGTATTGCATTTGGGACAAGAAAGTGTTCAACATTCATGGCGTCACCAGGAAGTTATGGCAGGTTCCTTTGAGGGGAAAAAAAAAGATACGATGAAGCAGTATACCAAAAACTTTCATTTATTAGGCCTAATACTGTACCATTCCTTAACGATTGTGCTTGAAGAGGTCATCTAATCACCGAGGCTTTCTTTTATCAACATTAGCTATCATGTACATCCAGAAATAAATTATTGAAAACCAGTTCTCTGGAATCATATTTGCAGGAGATAGACATAATTAAGCATATGTTAATGATAAATTATTTGTAAGAACAACATATCCATCACTTCACAACTCAAGGAAAATAAGAAAACAGTCACAAGTAACAAGTTTAGTAATTTATTACTAGAGATGCAGATAAACTTTTACCCCATATTCATCCATAATGTCTGCTAGGAAATTTGTGAGTGCAACCACGGAACTCGAAGATTGAGATCTTTCTGAGTCCGAAGAAGATGGAACAATGCTATCAAGATCATCAAAGACAATGAGAGAAGGAGCATGGTCCAGAGCTTCAGAAATGTAAGCAGAAAGTGCTTGCCGAATGGCTAATCCATTTTCTAAAGCAAGTCTAGAGCAGTCAACAAATACTCTGCAAGCACAGAATGTGTAAGTTGTAACATGTACTAACTTGGCCCCTAGCCTTATGCAATTTGTTTAACAAAAAACAGTAGCATTAGAGTTGTCAAAACATTTAAATTTTAAAAAATAATGTGTGCAAATACAATATCTTACGTGTGTGCTAAGACATCTTTATGCTCTTGAAGGGATTTTGCAACAGCTTTTGCTAAAATGCTCTTTCCAGAACCCTAATACACAAGCAAAGGTCAACATAAAAAAAAACAGATCATTAATACTGGGACATAGGACTAACTGGCAATCATTGTCAAGGGTAGCAAGCTGCAGAAACAAAAGACAGCCACATTCTTCCTTGCAATTGTATTTTCTTTTGGACAAGAATCAAGAAGCATACTTAAATCACTGGAAAACTAATTCAAATGTCATGTTGAAATTTTAGTTTGAATACGGATATACTTCAATCCACACATGTTAGACCTACAAAATGTAGCACAGGTAACTTGGTAGAGGTAACATACTATATAGACGGTGGTTGCAAAACATTTCAACAAACTACTAATTCAAACAGATGAACTTACATGGGGTCCATATATAGGAACATGTCCAGGTAGGGGAAGATTCCATCTACTGAACCATATTTCAGAGGCAGGAGATAACAACACATTGATTCCTGAATGACCATAAGAATTGCAAGTGGAGGAACTCAATATATTTGTTAAGAATTAAAATCTAACTGGACATTTTGTGATGAACACACATTAGCAGCAGGCAATTAACATTAAATAGGAGTCAACATTAAAAAGGAAGTACCTACTATTAATCACATCTTTTGCAGCTGTACCCATCCAACTCAAAGAAGATATGTTTGAGTTGAATTCTTTGATGGAGGTTCTCTCTTTGGGAGAATAAAGAAATACGGGGTCACCCAACTTCAATTTTGCAAACAAATATTTACCCCCTACATTTGCCTTCCCATTTTCATCAAAAACAATTTTATATGCATGACATTCATTACGAGGAGATTCCTCAGAAATAGTTAGTATGTAGAAAAATTCCACAGGAGCTCCAGTGGCCTTGACTGGATGTTCTGAAAGTCCGTTTGCCTTAGGAATCCTATCAGTCTCAAAGTTGTATCCTTTCACTTCAAAGTGAAGCAAGGTTTCGGTTCCTAAAGTTAAGGTATTAACAACTGACCCAGTAACTGAAGCAATAGCCTTAAGTTGTGCAAGAAACCATAGTTCAGCAAGTCTTGTTAATCCTTTTCTACTGGTAGGCTGAGATGCGGTTTCTTCATCTCCTTTACCAGAAGGGCCATATGAAAGAGCAGTAACAATTTTTTCATGGATTGAAAAATCCCCTGCATCAATATAAGCATCTGAGCTAGGTTTCAAAAGTCGATTTTTTGGTTTTCCGAATCTATTATTATCAGGCACTTCCAAGCCATTCTTGTCAACAACCTCATCCTGTCCAAGCATCTTAAAGTAGCAAGGAGAAAGAGAAAGTAAGGCCAAATCCTCCTTTGGATAGGTGGTGCATTCCTTCAAGTAAACCCCTGCAGTAAGGGGGTTATCTCAGTCCAAAACATTCACTATTTATATGAAAATAATTTGTAAAAGACTGTTAATGTTCAACATATTAATTTTAGATGCATTTAAAAGGTAAATTCAATCCATTTATGTTATCCAGAGTAAAAAATGGTAGACTAATACAAATAAGACAGTTCTTCAAATGCTTGGGAAAAATAACGTACATGAATACAGGCTTGCTCTTAAATACAACCGAAGAGAACGAGCAATCATCAAATGGCCTCTAGCTACTGAATCTGATAATAAAAGAGTCACAACTGCTTGACGTTCTTTTTTGTCAGAAAATTTTCCACTGCTAGCATCTGCAGAACTTGAAGTGTTTTTCATCCTCAACATGTCACTTTCAGGAGCTTTAACAGTTTCTCTCAATGATAACCTCGGAATAATTTTAACCAAGAGAAGAAAATCTAATGAAAACTTTTTTGCTGTTTCAGGATGGACATAACCAACAGATGTGAGCGCCACATTAAGTTCAAGGCCTTTGACATCAGTTTTGTGAAATAATCTTCCATCTGAATCTTGAAGACGCAACAGGACCTTCAAAGGATTCCTTTCCATACTAGCTTCTGTCTTTATTTCCTTTTTCCGTGGCTTTGGAGCAACAGAGAATTTAGTTCCATCCACAAGTTGCACTGAAAGCAATCTCATTGGTGAGTGTCAAGAAACAGCTGACCCAAAATCTTGAACTGATGGGTGAGCGATCCAAAGCAAAAAAAGTGAACTACAATAGAAAACCTATTGAGCCAAAGAAAGTATACAAAAGATCTATCTTGCAGATGCAAACAATTAATTTTAACTAAAATCAGGCTTCAGCAACCATCATGTAGGCAGTTTACATGAGTTGTATAAGAGTAGCAAAATTGTAGACATCATCTTACCCACCGCTTCCACGGGAGATGTTGAAACCACAAGGAACGTAACGACCGTACGCCCATGCAACCACAAAGGAAATCTCATTCCTTCATGAACAATCCTGATCTTCAGTCCCATTAATCATAACAACAAAACACAAAAACAAAAAGGAAGAAACCAGATCACTCACAACGTAATAACAACTAATTTAAAACAATATGTATCAAGTCATACTCACATAACCGAACAAAAACAGTAAAATTTAAGTCAACAACCTGCTTCAAAATCGCCGCCTCGGCTTGCTCTGCGTTAAGTTCTAGAACTTCCCAATCATCCTCGCTATTAGGCTCGACAGTCACCAACGTGGCACTCGTGACCCCGGAAAGTACTCGAATTCGCACTCTCACGCAATCCGGCAGCGAGATGCACTCGGCGAATTGCCGAGCGACCTAGCGAAGCCAAACAAACGGAAAAAAGATCAATCAACAATCGCGACCACGCAAATAAACCAGCAAGCGTGTCTTACCTCGATAGATGAGGAAGCTGACGTGGCTCCGGACCAGGCGACAGTCCAGCGGAGTCCGTCGTCGTCTGTGGAACGGAGCTCGAGAGAGAGGACTTGAGAGGCGAGAGCAGGGCGTGAAGATTGGAGTGTTTGGATGAGAATGAGAGGAAGAGACACGAAGCAGTCTTCGATTCCAGAGACGTGCATTACTTGAAACTCCATAGCTATAAATTACAGAGAGCAAAGCATCAGTTAACGAGTGAAAGATGAGCAGAAGACAGACATGAAGTGATTGAATTATCAGTTTCTCGAGGTTTTGAATGCTGACGACATATATATATATATCGGAAGAGAATAAATGGATAAAAGAAAAGTAATTGTAGAATACTGTATTTTATTGTTATATTTGCGTTTCGAGTCCGCACTAAGCCTTTGTTTGGATCAATGGAAAGCAAGAGAAAAAGAGAGGAAGAGAAGTATAATTCTCTTGCTATCTATTGTTCGAATAAAAATTTGTAAAAGGAAAGTTAGAGAAAAAAGGGAAATAAGAGGGAAATTATATTGAAATACATTTTCCACCAAATTGGTGGAAAAGGAGAAGAAATTAGAAATAAGACAAACAAAGGCTAAGTAAATTATCATTACGTCCTTGTTTTATATGTAACTTGTTTTATTTTAATTAACAATGAGAAGTTGACATAACACAACTCATTTTGTTTTCTATATCCATATTTACTAACCATGTGAAGCATCATTGGCTTTATTATTAATTTTCTATAGAATTTATTATAGATATTAAATAATATGATTAAATCTCCAATTATTATTAATTTTATTCTTTATAATAATAAGGAAAAAATTATATGTTTATTTATGTTAATTCCTTATAATCAGT
>JANJEY010000005.1:7376512-7404966 GCA_024703695.1 Erythroxylum cataractarum | reverse complement strand
TGTTTCAAATCTTTTGATTACTTACTGTTCATATACATAGCATTGAAAAGTTTGATCAATCGGAATAAATAAAAATTCTGTAAAGATTTTTATTTCTAACAAGTAATTCTGAAAAGACTTATAAAAAGGGGAATACACAATTCAACCCCCCCTTCTCGTGCATTCTATTATTGTTTTCTAAGTGCTGTATTAACGTGTGATTCACTTCAATGCTAAACATTAAAGAAGATCACAATTATCTGCTAGTTCATGGTATACCATTTTTGAACACTGGAAAAGCTTTAGTTGATGGCCATGAAGATAACTTCATCCTTTAGATTGGAGATGAAAAAATGAAATTCAATATGAATAAGTTATTAAAGAATCCAAAGAAGGGTAACTCATTTATTAGAAATGATGAAGTCGAATCTTTAAAGGAGCAAGAGGAAGAAGTATAGATGACGTAAGAGAATAAGTTCAAAAACATAAGGAAGTCTTTGTTCAAGAAGCAGAAGAAAAAGAGGAGATGAGGGTGACGGAGGAAGGACAAGAACAATTCACCTTATTATAAGGCAAATTGTTAAATTTGATAAATTATTTGTGGAATTTTATTATTGCCTATTTTATTAACATATTATCACTCAAAAGGGCATTATTGAATGAACTTAGTTTTCTTGATCTGTTCTTTCGGTTATTTTACAATATGTGGCTTATTCACTAGCTACTAAACTAAAACTGATCAACTTGGGTAGAAGCAAGCCACTCATAATTGGTCTAGGTTGAGTGTGGAAGGAAGAGCATATCAAGCTAATAACATTAACTAAGCGCTACTTAGGAAGCAACACAAGAATTAGGATAATATTTTTTATTTTGTTTTATTGATATTTTGTTATTTTTAATTTTGTTTCGTAGGGAAAGAATTGATGGAATTTCATGACTAAAAGGATCTCCATATTCCATCACTAATACCATAACTGCCTCAATGTATCACCTCACTCCTGCAAGACACGTGCCCGACATCTTGAGGGATATCCGAGTCTGTGCCCCGCGAGGGTGACATGCTAAAATACTCAATCATTCTAAATTTTCATATAATTGTTTTTGAAACAATAATAAACATATGCAAAAATAATAACCAATTTGGGCCCGCTTTCATTCATAAACATTTTCAATCAACATAATACAATCAATAAGATTTCAATAGTCAATTGGGGCCCATTATAAAAACAAAACACTTTGATCATAATGTCTTTACATTACAACATAAATATATTTGTATACACATTGTGCAAAAATTTCTGAATATATTATTCGATACAAAAATTTCATAATAAACACAATTCAATACGAAAATAAAGAAATGTAATGCAGACGCGAACTGATTCTGACCTCTGTCCTTCATTTGAATGATATAAGTATACTCCCGTTGGCCTAACAAGGTATTCTTTTGATCTTGGAAAATATTTGAAAATTTTGGGTGAGTTTTGCGAACTCAATGAGTAAACCATCATTGATGAGTTCACCGGATCATAGACACATATCGCATATTTCACAGATATTCATTCAATGGATATCGATCTTATAATGCTATATGCATAAGACTCATATTTGTTCTTATTGTTGTGACCGAGTGCCTATCAGATACTTATACAAATACTGGCCCATAGGGCTCAATTAAAACAGAATCACGAAGCATAGCTCTACATGCAGAATCAGAAATCACGAAGTAAAGTTCTACGTGGAAGCGCTTCAAACTGGCTACTCAAGTCACAATGCCTTTATCTGAGCATGAATTTTATGAAATGCATCAAATAATGATTATGCCATATCAGATAATCACTTGCGATGTTTAATCAGAACTCATTATCATCGGACCTAAGTCCAACATTCAACTTTCGTTGAGAATTCACGTATCATACAGGATTTTAGATCAAATCAAAGCACTTCTAATACCTATATCCATATAACAAACTCCTCAGACATTAAGTTTGGAATTTAAATCAAATCATAAACAATTTATAATTGGAAGTTAACACATCAAATAAATTCAAAATAAATTAATCCTACGAAATCATCTAGGTTGACTCACAGTACGCTCCAGATTAGCATTTGCTTTCAAATTCTGGGAACACCTGAATGCGGACACTTGACCTACAATACACAATTTATGCAATACAAAATTCACACCCATTGTAAAACTCATTCATGCCCAAATAATTATATGGCCTATGTACAATGCTTAATGACAATCCCGAGTATTTGTTCTAGAACACATTTTATGCTCATTCTCATTTCATAATTCATATGTGTCTAATTGAACTTAGATTTACACTTCTTTTGTACATGATCTTTCTAAATTCTCCTTTCGATCTTTACCCTTTGCTTGTGTCTAGCTTATTCATAAGTTTACACCTCAAGAACACTTGGTTACTTTATATCATAACTCAATTTTTTGTCATCTTTTTTTTAACCTCATATGATCTCAAAATATCCACATTCTCATCCAAAGAATCCAATTGAAAAATTCCATAATGCAAAATCACTAAAATTGATTCTAGAATACTTAAACCCAAGCATTTTCTAAAATCTATAAACTAGAATCCTTCCAAAAGTCCAAAAGATTCAAAATGATCTTATCTTAATTCTTCACCAAATAAAGAAATCTTTAGCACAAATGGAAGCTCTTTTCTTCCTCTTCCTTTTTCTCTTCTTGGATAGTTTCAAAATCTTCTTGAAGACTAAGAAGAATTAAACCCTAACCCACTCTTTTCTTTTCACTCAAACCACCAAACTTTCTTTCTCTTTCTCTCTCATTTTTGTTGTTCTCTTCTTCTTATCCTCCCATTCACGTTTTCTTCTTTATTTATAAGCAAGACAACACTTTTTCTTCCAATTATGTCACTAATGATTCAGAATTGTCATTTGCCCTTCCACTTATGCTTTATGTCTTTTATACTTAAGTGTCTTACCAAAAGTACCCTTGAATATTATGAAATAACTCTTTCTTCTAGAACAATGTTTCCCCTTGTTTTCAGTTTCTAATGAAACTAAAATCAATCCATTTGGTCCAGTGCTTCGAAAGATACACTTCAAACTTTTTTGGACTGTTTTTGTTCAAATCAGTATATTATGCACAACTTCTATCCAAAATTTAAACATCTTAAAAACTGAATTAGATTCCAATTTCTTCAAACCATTTGTAACTCCATGTCTCTAGTCCACCACAAATCAAGAATCATCTCATTTATAGCTCTACCCAAAAATCATCAAAATACTGATGTATGTTCAGTGAAATAACACCAGGTCATAGTATTTAAAAACACACACACTGTACCCGTCCCACGTTTTTCACCCAATCTCTCTCACTTTATTTAATATGGCTACGATTTTTGGTGGAGATGTAGAGCGATGTCTTATGAGTCTAACGGTTTAAGAATCAAGTCATTTGAGTGTCTAGAGAAAATGTTATGGTCAAAAGAATCCAATCTGGTTTTGTCCTCAATCATATTGAACCTATCTTGGGACAATTATTATAACTTTCTCAAGAGATATCGGATTTAGGTTTTCTTTATATGTTTTGAAAGAGGACTTCAATAGCTACAACTCTCATGAAGACCATAAAGATAAATTTCATCTCTTTAAGGATCAAAAATGGAACAAAAGATATAAGATGAACAATAACCCAGAAGAAACAAAACTCAGAAGGAACAAAACTAAGAAGAAACGAAATTTATAAAGAACAAAACCAAGAAGGAATAAAACTAAGAAGAAACAAAACTAAAAAGGAACAAAACACAGAAAGAACAAAACTAAGAAGGAACAAAACACAGAAGGAACAAAACTAAGAAGGAACAAAACTAAGAAGAAACAAAACACAGAAGGAACAAAACACAAAAGGAACAAAACTAAAAAGGAGCGAAACTCAAAAGGAACAAAACTAAGAAGAATAGGAAGGTCAACATAAGAAGAAGCGGACTATCCTCCAGAGCATATCCACTTATAAGGGTCATAACTTTTGACTCCGATGTCCAAAAATTTCATACTATATACTGCTAGAAAGATAGCAGCAAGATCTACAACTCTAAAGAAGGGAACTTTTCCAAAATCTATCTAGATAAATCCCAAATTTTCCTTAAAGTCCTAAGATGAATTTTACATTCATCCACCAATGTATTACACTCAGTTCTCACTTTATGAAAAATTTTGAGACTCTTAGAGACAGAATTGAAATTTGATATCTTCATAAGAAATGTATCTATATGTTTCTATTTTAATCCAAACAAGGAATCTTCTCATTTGGATAACTAGAGAAAAATTTATGGCTAACAGACCATAGCACACTTAGTGAACATTTTCCAAATCAATCATCACTTTTGTTTCCAAATCTTTCCTTATCACAACTCATACTAAGATCACTCTTTCCACTACCTCTACTTCTCATTTTCAATAAAATCATATTTAAAAACAATCATACCTAGAAGTTGTCAATGAATGCATGTACACTTAGTTTTGTATGTGCAAAGGCTCAAATTCACATACATGCATGCTAACATGCAGCTGGGCATGAAATGCAAATTTTTTTCCCAACTCTCACATTGCTATTCTCCCCATTTAAAATCTAGGTTTTAACCCTTAATATGGGGATGGGATGTTACAATTCTCCCCTCGTAATTAATTTCATCCACAAAATTCTCATCTGATTGATCAATACGGTAGAGGTATTAATTCCTCATATGCTTCTCCATTTCCCATATACTTCATCACTCAAATACTCTCTTCCAAATGACCACAACTGATAACTCAATAGGTCCTTCAATCACCGATTCAGCTATCATACTATCTTGACTATTTCATCGATATATTTCAGATTACTCACCAATTTTTACTTCGTATGTTGCGAATCTATCTTTGTTGATCATACCATTATTTCTTAACTTATTCACATATCACATATTACGAATCTAAAATCTCTTTCACCAGTAACACTAACTCATAATAATTTTCATACAGACTAATTCATAATAACTTAACTTATCCTTTCTCCAAATATGAGCACACGTTGCCAAGGTGATACTCACAAAAACACTTTATCGCTCCTTTGACAATTCACTTCTCTTCAGTGTTAATACCTTCAACTCTTATGTCCATTTCATTATATTCCCTAAATTCGGTATTGATTCACCTACCTCATTTATCTTTCACGAGTCACTTTACTCTTATTTCATATTCATCTCACTTACTAACAGTATCTCACATTTGTTATGACCTTATATCATTTTAGGCCCTCTTCCTCTTAATGTAAGGGTCAATTGCAAACTTTCTATCATACAATGCCCCGTATAGCTTCTAATGATGCCACTATGGTCACAATTGTAATGCCTGCAATCAATTTGAATTACACCTCAATCTCATCTTCCTATGAACTAAAAAATATAAGCTTCAAGCATATTCCCAACAATTAAAAATGTTGGTAGTCCAAACATTCAACCACTTGTTTCTACATCCTTAATAGCTAAAATACAATCTTAGCATATTCCTAGTAGGATGTCTAACTTAGGTTGTTACTTAGGCTTCTCTAATACTTTCTTTGCTCAATCATCTTTATCGGGTACACATACTTCTTATTTCGATCACCAAGTATCATTCTTCTGATTTCAAAAGTTCATATTTGTTTTAATTCTTCTATAGGATTCATAATTCTAAATGCTTAGCTTTTAGGTTTTCTTACTTCTTTCCAGTAGAATTAATCTTAAATTTCAATATAACTAGTAACACTTTATTTTGCCCTATATTCCACTCAACATTTGGCACTCTTCATTACACTAGATTTGGTAACCTCAATATCTGAATTTGCACTATTTCATTATAGAATTGTCTGTTCAATGTGTCAGATTACACACCACCTTTACTAATATAGCACTTATTTGTAAATTCCAGAAATGACTTTCTACATCTAATGTCTCCATGACCTCAAAGCGATTTCTATCATAGCAATTCTAAACCATGTATCAAAATCAACTCATAAGATCTTAATTGTCTTTATGCATACAAAAACCACTTTATAATATTACAACAGATTGTATCTTAATCTCTGATGTGGAACTTCAATATATACTGCATAATCTCCAAATCTAAATGATATTATTATCATCAGTTTCATATTCTTCAAATATACAAAACGTCCCTTTGTACTTTTCAAACACACTCAAAATACCCTCTATGATCATAGTCACTAATTGATACAATTTTGCTTAGATTACTTAAATCTTCAATATCATAATGCTATTGGGTATTATTAATTCCAACAGATATCACTCAAATTTTCCTTATGTCCTTAAGTGACTAATTCCTCAATTAAGGTAATATTATCTCATGTTATTCTCAGTTTCCCATTTGACTTATTTTCTCCAATGATTTTTTCAATTCATTTGATTGCCTCTAATTTCACATTGACTTATTTTAATATCCGTTCATTCGTTCTAGTTTTTCCACACATTTCAATTTATTTGCAATATTAACTTCCTATGTTGGTATCACTTCCTTAGATTCAATTTGTATTTCCCGAACATATTTACATCGAATATAAGGTGGACCTATACTCTCCTCACATTTGCAATAGTGTCACCTCGAATTTAACATCCACTCACGGAGTTGGCTACTTTACATCAAAGAAAATGCATAAACTCTCAGTAGCATATCCCACTTCTTATGCCTGAGTCTCTGTTTGGGATATGACTCCATTATTCACTTTTGATTTATTACACATTCATTTTTGATTTAATTCTTCGATGACCACTCTTAAACTGAATCGTCTGATCAACTTAACCCAATCTAGGGAAATTCTTCTTTGAAGGAAGGTTTCTTGCTACAATCATCGATACTGTTCATGAAATCCTTATCAATCAAATATTTTTCATAATTACATATGAGTCATTCTTAGTATCTCAAGAAGATCAATTTCAACTATTCATAATATCTCACTAGGATCAATTTATGCCATAGCTTACATGATCGAAACATCCCTTGTAATGAGGCTCTGTGAGGCACTAAACAATTTCATTTCCTTTAATACCTTGGCATAATTCACCAAAACTATTACATGTTATCTAGAGATGTATTTATGTCGATTCACTAAGTAGTAGCTTAGACTAAGGATACTTTAATCCCACTATTAGATGTGCACTCATAGTGGCAAATCAACCTAAACTCAATAACTTTTTCATATATCACTCATCACCTCATCTTCCAATTGTCATTTATTTCGTGTCACACATCTATATTCTCAATCAATTTATAATTGTAGGGGCATAACCTATATGAAGCTTAAATCTCCATTCTACAGATGTATTCTCATACTAAATCATAAACTCTTATATCAATAATCACACAACCATTCTAAGTCCAAGTCCAACCTTTCAAGGTCATAACAACTTGGGCTTACACACTTTAATCTCATCAATTCTACCCATATCCTTATTTTTCCTCAAACAACCCATGACAGTGTATTCACATTTATATCACCTTCGAGGACATATCACTAAAATGCAACATCGATTTCATATTCAATAATGCATCCACCGATACAGATACACTAAATATTTATTGGTTATATCCATCCATAGACTGTTTCTTTTCCCATATATATATATATATATATATATATATATATTCTCAACCAATCCAGAATTTTCGATGCCTAATCATTATGAATTTTCGATCTCAATCTTCCCTTAATATCCCCTTAAATTGAATTACAACTCTTATCACAATACTGACATAACCATTTCAGTTCCAAATTCATCCTTTTATGATCATAACAATTTTTAAAATTTCATTTTATTCTGTCTGTACACTTCAGTCTCCTCATGTCTACTCATTTTCTTACTTTCCACAATCAATCCACGGTAATATACCGATTCACACTTATATCACCTTTAAAGGATATATACACCTCGTGGTGGACTCTTATCTCTCATGCAAAACTAGATATTATTTTTTGTTTCCGAAATGTCCATAAACCTTTATATTCTCACATTCTGTCAAATTATCATTTTTCGAAATGCTTTTAACAACTCAGACTCTTAAGGAATGCTTATGCATGTGACTCATATTGGGGATCAGTTGTCGTTGTCTGCTATGACATGACTAAAATGCGTGTAACTTGACATATATTACAGAATGCCCAAATAAGATAATACTTCTGGGTTCTGATACCACATAAATGTAACACTCCACTCCCGTAAGACCCAAACCTGACATCGATTGGTGATATCCGAGTTCGTGCCCTACATGGGTGGCGTGTTAAAGCATTCTATCATTTAGAAATCAGAAATCAATACTCAATTTGGGCCCATTCTCAATTACAAACTTATGCAATTGCATCAATACAATCATTAAGATTTCAATAGCCATTTGGGCCTTTGCACAAATATAAAACACTTTAGTCATTTTGGAATACCAATTATACAAAAATTTGTAGAAAAGAAAACAATTTAATACAAAATAGAGAAATAAAATGCAGACGCCAACTGATCCCGATCTCTATCCATTTCTTAAATGCTGTATGTATACTCCTGTTGGCCTAACGGGGTATTCTTCTGATCTTGAAAATATTTACAAATTTTGGGTGAGTTTTGCGAACTTAATGAGTGAATCATCATTGATGAGTTCACTAGATTATAGACACATACAACATATTTCACAGATATTCATTTAGATCATATTAATATTCTTGATATTCACATAACATGGTATCTTATATTACCACACAGTTCAATATAACAAACAACTCATATCAATTTATCATTCATTTCCACTTTGCATATCATTCAAGAAATTCAGTCTTATAATGCTATATGCATGAGATTCACATTCATTTTTATTGTTATGGCAGAGTGCCTAACACATACTTATACAAATACTGGCCTATATGGCTCTGTCAGAACAGAATCACGAAGCATAGCTCTACATGTAGAATCAGAAATCACGGAGTAAAGTTCTATGTGGAAGTGCTTCAAAATGGCTACTCAAGTCACAACGCCTTTATCTGAGCATGCATTTTATGAAATGCATCAATTACTGATTATGCCATATAAGATAATCACATGTGTTGTTTAAATTAGAACTCATTATCATCGGACCTAAGTCTGGCATTCAACTTTCATTGAGAATTCACATATACCATACATGATTTTACATCAAATCAAAGCGCTTCCAATAAATATATCCATACAACAAACTCCTCAGACTTTAAGTCTTGAATTCAAATCAAATCATAAACAATTCATAATTGGAAACTAAACAAATCAAATACATTCAAAGTAAATCAATCCTAGGGAATCATCTAGGTTGACTCACTGAATGCTCCAATATGCTATTGCCTGGATGGTCAGGCAATGTCTGACTGGCGCCTGACGTGCTCCTCTATATCATACACAAGTCATTTACACAAATCAAATTTTTGCACAAATATACAAATATTCATTAATGCACATCTACTTGTATGAAATGGGCACAATGCATGTTCCTTGACAATTCTGGGGTACTTTTATCAATTTCCATCCTAAACTCGATCCCATATCAAAACTTATCCAAGTATGATTTATACTTAGGTTTATGCCCCACTAAAACTATTTAAATCACAATTCATTACTCATTGGCTTACTTTCATAATTTTTTTCCAAAACACCCTTTTGGGTCTACTGTTCTCACTTAATCAGAAGGTGGAACTAAGGTAATTTGGTCGAACTCTCTGCTAGAAAAGTGTTCCTCTATAACTTCTCTTTCCACCGATACCAAAATCATTGAATTTAGTTCAATACATTGGAAGATATGCCACAAACATTATCGGGTTGTTAACATTCAAAAATAGTGTACTGTGCCTAACTTCCATTCAGGGATTAAACATTTTTTAGGCTCAAACCTAATTGGACTCATTGGTCTATAACTTTCATGAAGACACAAGGACGGATTTTATCATTTGAAGGATCGAAAATGGAACAGAAGATAAGCCATCCAGAAAACAGAAGAAACAAAACACATAAGAAGTTTATGAACAATAACCCAGAAGAAGCAAAACACAGAAGAAGCGAGTCGACAAAACGCAGAGGATAGAAAAAGGCAAAAGAAGTTCATAAACGGTAACCCAGAAGAAGTTTATGAACAATAACCCAGAAGAACCAAAACACAAAAAAGACACGTCAGCAAAACACAGAAGAAGACGTGTCAGCAAAACACAAAAGATACAAAAGGCAGACAATACAAAAGGCAGGCGATACAAAAGGAAGAAGATACAAAAGGCAGACGATACAAAAGGTAGAAGATACAAAAGGCAGACAATACAAAAGGCAGACGATACAAAAGGCAGAAGATACAAAAGGCAGAAGATGCAAAAGGCAGACGATACAAAAGGCAGAAGATACAAAAGGCAGATACAAAAGGCAGAAGATACAAAAGGCAGACGATACAAAAGGCAGACGATATAAAAGGCAGAAGATACAAAACACAGAAAAAAATGATGTCATCACGGAAGAAGCAAAAAGACAGAAGAAACATCTTCATCTTTGAACACTTTCCCATATAAGGACCATAACCTCCAAGAAGGTTATTTAGATAAATCTATCTAAATTGGTAGGAAAGTTTTACAAAAGTTTCAGAATGAGTTATTGCTATTTCAACTCCAACATCAATTTTACATCACCTAAACACTAATAATCTTTCAAAAACTAGATTAACACTATAAACAAATTTATTCCCTCCCAACCACACAATAATTATGAATATACACTTAAATGTCATTTTCCATGCAGATGACAGTAATTCAACTAATTTATTTCATAAATCCCCAACTCTAGGGATTTATTCACTACTCACCTGCCGAGAACTCCAAAATCTTCAAGTCTTAAACTCCATGCAACTTACGTACTTCACCGAAGACAATGACCAACTTCTGGTTTTTCTAAGGGTAGAAGACACTAATAGCAAAGTGGGTTTGTATAGGAAGGAAAAGAAGAGGAATCTCTTAGAAGGGGTTCGATGAGAAACTCTGTGTAAGGGAAGAAAATTTGGAGATGATCCTAATAAAGAATAAACTTAGACATATAACTTAACCTTTTAATTTTCAGAAAACAGTGACCTACTTCTAGCAAAGTACCAAGCCTAAGTGACATTTGTCACTTCCCTCACGTCTAAGCTCTAACTTAGTTTCTTTTGAAACTAACTCCCTTTAACTCTCATCTTTACAATCCAACTATCTCCAAATCTTCATTTGATATCTTTTTCCTATTTTCTATAAAATTTTCCAAAATTTATGCCTAATTTCACCAAAATTCACAAATACAATATTCTTACTAACCAATAGAATTTTCAATATAAATAAATTCAAAATTTTCAAAACATCTAAAAATCATAACTCAATCAAATTATACCTGGAATTATTCATAAATGCATGTACAATCATTTTCATGTGCCACAACTTCACCATTCATATGCATGTGCATGACATAATATGCATGAGCATGGAAATGTATTTCTATTTCCTTCGTAATCTCTCACATTGATAATTTTGGCCTTAACATGGGTAATGGGATGTTACAAATACCGTTAGAACACTCCTTTTCCAAGCTCATATGTCACCACAATATTGGGTGGAAACACTTAACATGGCATGTCATCTTCTTATTCTCCTTCCCACAAAAACCTTACACAACAAAACCCCACATGAAAATCTTTTTCATAAACCTCCTATCTACACCCATCTTCGTGTCTTCGAGTCATTATGCTACCTTAACCTCTCATCCATTACCCCTCACAACCTAGCCCCTACGGAAGGTCATTATTTCATGCCATGAAGTCTTTGATGAAAATTATTTTCCTTTTTTTACATTGCATACTCCTTCAAACTCTTACAATTTTCTTGTGCTTGACACTAAAATTTCTCCCTCTTCCTTCCATACTTCAATGCTCCAAACTTTCCTCCCTCATGTTCCACACCTATAACCACCAAGACACCTTAAAATGCCCTATGCTACCACTACTAATCTATCCCCACCCATCTCTCCCACTCCAAACATAACTCACGTGACCTCTTACCACTACTTTACCTCCCTCTTCCTTTACAACCACAATTCCTCAATCTATTTCTACTCTCAACATCCCTTGATGAAAAGGAGTAAACATGGCATTCATAAGCCCAAGCCTATATTTTCTCTTAATACAAAAGCATCCTCCTCTTTATCTCTCATTCCCAAGACTTATCCCTTTGCTCTTAAGGATCCAAATTGGTATACTACTATGCTTGATGAATATAATGCTTTGATTACAAACAAGACATGGTATATTGTTCCATGCCCCCGGATACTAATGTTGTTAGTGAAAAATGGATTTTCAAACATAAATTTCATTCAGATGGGTCTTTGTAGCGCTAAAAATTGCAGTGGGTAATTCGTTACTTTACTCAATAGCCAGGTATTGATTGTGATGAAATTTTCAATCCTGTTGTCAAACATTATACAGTTCAGAGTGTACTTAGTATGACTCTCTCTCATTCTTGGCATATTCATCAACTAGATGTCAAAAACGTCTTTTTGCATGGCCACTTTGAGGAGACTATTTATTGTGAGCAACCCTCAGGGTTGTTGATCTAGCTCATCCTTATTATGTATGTCGCCTCAACAAAACTCTATATGGTTTTAAGCAGGCTCCTTAGCCCTGGTACTAGCGTTTTGTAGGCTTCATCTTTACTCTTGGCTTCCAGGGCTCTAAATCCGACACCTCTCTCTTTGTCTATCGCCAAGGTCCTCACATGGCCATACGTCTCTTGTATGTGGATGACATTGTTCTCACTGCATCTTCCACTTCACTTATTTAACAGATTATCAAATCTCTTAGAACTGAGTTCGCCATGACTGTTTTGGGCCACTCTATTATTTTTTTGGCATTTCTGCCACTCACTGCAGGGGTGACTTATTTCTTTCATAAAAGAAACATGCACAAGAGTTTCTTAATAGAGCCAATATGTTCTCCTGCAATGCTTCATCTACTCTTGTTGACACCAAGACAAAATTTTCTGGTAACTCTGGGCCTTTAGTTACAGATCCATCTCTATATTGCAATTTAGCAGGAGCATTGCAATATTTAACTTTCACTCGGCCTGATCTTAGTTTTGCAGTTCAACAGGTTTGCTTGTTTATGCATGATCCTCGTAAGCTACATTTTTATGCTTTGAAGCACATTCTACACTACGTCAAAGGCACCTTAGATTACTTATATTATAGACTACAATTGTACTCCTTTACTACTGATGGTTTGATTGTCTACTCTGATGTTGACTAGCCCGACTGTCTCGACTCATGCAAATCTACTTCGGGCTATTGTATTTTTCTTGGAGACAATCATATATCATGGTCTTCTAAGCAACATGGCACCACTTTTTGTCTTAGTGCTGAGGTCGAGTACGGGGTTGTTGCGAATGTAGTTGTCGAAACTTGTTGGCTTTGCAACCTACTTAAGGAGCTTCATTGCCCTCTTCCCAAAGCCACTCTTGTATAAAAAGACAATGTTAGTGTTGTTTATCTGTCCTGCAATTATAGTCACCATCAGTTTACTAAGTACATTGAGTTCAATCTTCACTTTGTCCGAGACAATATGACTTTAGGACAAGTTCGTGTTCTTCATGTGCCCTCTGCACATCAGTATGCAACCATTTTCACTAGAGACCTACTGTCTCCACTTTTATGTGATTTTTGATCCAGTTTAAGCATCCGACCACCTCCTGCTCCGATTGCGGGGGTGTGGTAGTATATATAAATTTATTTTATACTTATGTATACAGATACTCCCTTACACACACTATATATATATCAACCCACTCATTAGATTCTCATTCTATCCAATAATAACGCCACTAAATATTCTGGAACTAAAAATTATCCATAATAGAAGTTTATGATCAATGACAATGTTTGAAAAATCAAGCTAAAAGTTAAACCGGTAAAACATAAGTTTTAGGTTTAAAAAGTTTAATCGGTATTGGACGGTTATAAAATTAGATAAAGATTAAAAAAATAAAGAATTTGAAATATGATTGAAATAGATTGTCCTTAATTATTGAAAATTGTAAAGTTTAATTAAAAAGATATTTTAATTAATTTATTTTAGTTTATAAAAAGTTGTTAATTTTAAAAATTAATTAATTGATAATTTTTACAAGAGTTATTAAAAAATTAAACTGAAAAATAAAAAACTCAATTAAAAAATTGGACTATTTAAATTTCTACAAAATGGATAAAAATTTATAATTATTAGCCACTCGCAATGGTATGCATTATGCAAGCTAAAGAATGTATTCTTTTATCAAGATTAAGGCTTCCGAATCTTAAGGATTGATCTTGTGCAAAGGAGCAAAACACCAAATAGAAAGCTTTCGACCCCATTGATGAAGACATCTCCAGCGTGGAAAAAGCAGACAAGCAGAATATGCCAGTAGTCTGTCTAAATCTATAAGCATCACCTCCCATTATCCACTTATTTAAAATTAGGACTAATAACTATTAAGTGCTAAGTTTATATTTTAAAAATTTTCTAAATATGTTTTAGATTTTTAAAAATTTTCAATAACCGGTTCCATTGGCTTCCGATGCTTTTCTTTCAATATTACCTCCGTTTCTTTACTATTATAAATTCGGTCTTCCTGTAAATATTTGTTAAGCTCTAATGAAAATAATTTATGAATAACAGTTAGTTATGATGTAAATTATACTCATCTCTAATGAACTGTCGGTTTGATTTATTTTAATAATTATTGTTATTAAAAACTAAACAATTTGTTAATTAATTGATAAATTTTTATTAATTAATAAAATTTTATAAACTAAAATTAATTAATTAATTTTTATTTAACGATATCTTTTTTAATTACACTTCACAATTTTCAACAGATAAAAATAATCTCTTTCAATTATATTTCAAATTCTTTAATTTTATTTGATCAATTTTATAATTGTCTAATATTAATCTTTAAACTTTAAATTTCTTATTTTATTTTAAGTTGGTTGACATTCTTAATCCCCTTGGCTCTCCACACCAAATTGTTGCCATACAATTTTATACTTGTAAATGCAATTATGTAATTAAAAAGACCCAAATAATCATAATACCCCAATCATGATCTGCAGGGGAGACCACAGAGAACTGCAAAATTCAACTAAGAAAAGCACAATCCACTAATCTTCTTGGCGAGCTTTTAGAGGAATATGAACTTTATTCTTGCAGCAGTAACAAACCAAGTCTCTACATTTTAACAAACGAATATATACCAAGCCTTCATATCATACTTTAAAAGGGGTTTGTTTGGTATTACAATTTGATATTTACAAATTAATAAGCATAATTAAGAATTAGTTAATAAACAAAAATCATAAATAGAAGTAAATTTAGTATAATATTCTTAAATTTTTAATTATTTTTATAGTGAAAATATTTAAATTTTATAACAAACTTATTGTAAAGAAAGTAGGCTTTAGTAATGGAAATTGATACATACGATGAAAGAGTCCCTTACTTTTGTCATACGCCCAATGAAACAAAACTCCCGTGACTTGGAATCTCCCTGACCAACCCTAGAGCAGTGTGCCATCGCCCCAAAATATTTGCCAAATGCAACCCTCAAGAGGACAAGTCACTGTCACATTTATCATCTGTTTATCCAATTTTAAAATTTATTGGGGCACAAGTTTTATTAGATTTTTTGTTCATTAATTTTTTGACATGTGTAATTCTTCTATAAAAGCTTATCTTTTTTTTTTCTCACAATATATTTCAGGTGAGTTTTAATTACGAGAAGGTATTTTTAAATTATTCACGCTTAAATTAATTTTCGCTTGAGTCAGGTAGGACCCTTATAAAAAGTAAAATTCTGACTTTAAATTTTAAATAATATATATACGAGAGATGTTCAAATCCATAATCTCACTTAAACTAAGAGAATTCTTTATTAACTCGTGCTATAGGATTAAAAGCTTATTTATTTATTTATGCATGTGAAAAATACCATATACTAATTAATAAATATAAAATTACGTGTTATCATGCCTCTTTAAATCTTAAGGCCCACTAAACTTACTCAATATTGAATCATGATGATAGGACAACCGAATAACCTAATTAATTAAAGACATTAGTAAAAATCATACTAAAATTTAAAATTACTATTAAAATGCCAAATAGTTCTTAATCTTATCCTAGCATTAAAAAAAGCACGTGATAAAGGCCCCCCCAACAAAAAGCAAAAGGAAAAGACCACTTTTTTTAAGTCAATAAAATTAGAAATTTGTACTACACTCAGGATATTACCTGGCTACGTTCACTTAACTGTCACAAAATTCTCTTACCGTCTTTCATCGGCACCGTCCGTTTCTACTCACTTGCGCGTGGGTCTCGAATCGGCATATTACAAAATAGAATATGCCACGTGTAAGCTTCTGTTCATTCATTATCCACTAAACCCTGGTTACTTTACCGAACCCCCCTCATCAAACTAACCCTAGTACAAAGCACCCGCTCTGCCTTCTGTGTATATATTCCCTCCCACTCCCCACGTACATTGTCACCTTCTGCTTCTGCCCTCTCATGTGTTCAATTCTGATACTGAAAACCCTTTTTAGATTTTGATTTTTATGTGGAACAAATTTCATTACTAAATTGGAAACTTTCACAATTGGGGGAAATTTCTGAATCAATGGCCTTGGAGAGACGCTACGGTGTAGGATACGCGCTGTTACCGAAGAAACAACAGAGCTTCATTCAAGACTCACTCATTAGTCTCTGCAAAGAACGAGGGATCGATCTGGTGAGGATCGACTCCGAACGTTCCTTGGTCGAGCAGGGACCGTTCGATTGTGTTATTCATAAGCTGTACGGCGAGGATTGGAAGCGGCAGTTGGATGAGTTCCAGCGTCGGAACCCTAGAGCCACCGTCATTGACTCGCCTTCCGCCATTGAGCGCCTTCACAACCGAATATCGATGCTTCAGGTGGTTTCGGAGCTTAAGATCGAGTCTGGGGACGATTCCTTTGGAATTCCCAAACAGATTGTGATTTACGACAAGGAAACGCTGTTTGATCCCCAGGCTTGGGAGTTTCTCAAGTATCCGGTGATTGCGAAGCCACTGATCGCTGACGGCAGCGCGAAGTCGCACAAAATGGCTCTGGTCTTCAATCACGAGGGGTTAAACAAGCTAAAGCCGCCGATTGTATTGCAGGAGTTTGTGAATCATGGTGGGGTTATTTTTAAAGTGTATGTGGTGGGAGCATATGTGAAGTGCGTTAAGAGGAAGTCGTTGCCTGATGTTCCTGAGGAGAAATTGAAGAGCTTGGAGGGTTCTTTGTCGTTTTCTCAGGTGTCGAATTTGAATGAGAGGAATAACGATGATGACAAGTTCTATGAGTCGATGGATTTGGAGGACACTGAAATGCCGCCCCAGAGCTTTATTACTGGTATTGCTAAGGGTCTGAGGACTGCTATGAAATTGAATTTGTTTAATTTTGATGTGATTAGGGATTCCAGGATTGGGAATAGGTACCTTGTGATTGATATAAATTATTTTCCTGGGTATGCGAAGATGCCTGGTTATGAGACTGTTTTGACTGATTTCTTTTGGGATATGGCGACTAGGAAGGAGAAGGAGTTGGTGGGTGAGAGCAAAGTAATTGATAAACGGCCGAAGTTGGTTGGCTATGATGATGGTGTGAAGAGGATGGTGACTAATTCTTCCCAAAGTGATGGGGGGGAGAATGAAAATTCAGCAGTTGTTCAAGTTTGAACAGGAGAATGAAAAAAAAAAAGGTGGGGAAAGTCCTTGAACAACTTGTGACTTTGCTTGGTTTGTTGAAGGGTAGTTTTCTCTTTATAATCTTAGTTGATGGGCCAAATTGAATCGGGTACTTTTGATGGATAGGAGAAGGTGTTAAGGTGGTGGAATAAGTAGGACTGTTTGATGCTGATAGCTTTAGCCTCTTGACAACATCTTCACATAGCGTTTCAACGTTAAACATGTACATTCCTTAGCAAGGTGCTCTCGAGATAGGTACTTCTCAAATATTCTTGAAGTCTTTAGGAAAGTTCCAGCTGTACTTGAGGCTTTTAGTGTTGCTTTTGTTCAGAAGTTTCAATTTCGTGCAGCTGCACTATGCCTTTTTGACGATGATAATTTGAAGTTTTAGAGATTCACATTCTTTACCCTTTGTTTGTGTTTTGATTAAATTGATTGTATTCCTATCCCTTTTCTTTGAATTATTCTTCTTGCTTAGAGATTGATACCTTAGATTCAACCGTTGGTGGTGGTGGAACTTAAGATTCTTATTCCATTTCATTGCAGTAGAGTTGGGCGTAAAACATTAAAGTAAAATACTTGAGCATCTTTCTGTTATTTGGTACTGCAGGTCAAGGGAGGGAACAAAATTGTAGACAGATGAAGTTTTCCCAATTTCCCAATTTCCATTCTTTGTGATTAGTGCTCATTCTGTTCTATAATCATGCAAATGTCTTATTGCTGGTGAGCTTTGTTTGGCCATATGCTCCTTTTTTCTTTGTCATGAGCCTGATAACTTTTTCTTTTATGGTTGACTGCTGCTTGCAGAGAATTTAGTATATAACATCATGGAATTAATGGTAGCAATTTATTATTTGTCCACTTAATTCTGGATTCTAATTAATTGAACAACTTTTGGCCTTTGTTTGGATCAATGGAAAGCAAGATAAAAGAAAGGAAGAGAAGTGTAATTCTCTTGCTTTCCATTGTTTGGACAAAAATTTGTAAAGGGAAAGTAAGAGAAAAGAGGAGAATAGGAGAGAAATTAGATTGAAATACATTTCCCACCAAATTGGTGGGAAAGGAGGAGAAATTAGAGAGAAGACAAACAAAGGCTAAGTAAATTACCATTATGTCCTTGTTTTATTTTAATTAACAATGAGAAGTTGACATAACACAACTTATTTTATTTTCTATATCCATATTTACTAACCACGTGAAGCATCATCGGCTTTATTATTAATTATAGATATTAAATAATATGATTAAATCTCCGATTATTATTAATTTTATTCTTTATAATAATAAGGTTAAAATTATATGCTTATTTATGCTTATTCTTTATAATCAGTTTTAATTTATAAATTACTTGAATTATTATTATCAATTATATTATAATAAATAATAAAGGTCATATAGATCTCAACTATATTTAATTTATAGATGTACTAATCAAGGGCATAAAGGTCTCAAAACATTCCTTTGTCTAATATAAGTTTCAATTCCCTCCTATATGCAAATAAGGAATTCAAACAAGGGAAAAGAAATATCATTTCTCTTCTATTCTTTTCCCCTCTTTTCTCCTCAATATTTTCTTTCCTTTCCCTAATGCAAATAAAGATCCAAACAAAGGCTAATGGACAGTCGTTGACTTTTTTATTTAAATAATATTAATAAAAGAAAAAGATTACAGGTCACGGTGCCAAACAACCAAAGAAGAGACGACACCATTCGATACCAAAGTAGGCACAAAAGCAACAACGTTTAAGGTAAAATATAAGGATATACTGTTGATACTTAATTGAAAAAAATGACCTAAAATCAAATGTTCTCATATTCCCTCTTTCCTCAATTGGGATTAGAGGTATTTGCACTCACTACCATGTCTTGATAACAAAGGGAGACAACTAAGGTCTTCAATGAGCGAATGCTTAAGGTTATTAAGACCATAGTTGACCCAGCATAATCATGCTTAAGGATATTAAGACCATAGTTGACCCAGCATAATCAACTTTTATTCCTAGTTGGTGTATGATGGAAAATGTGTTTCTTGCTCAGGAGTTGGTATGTAGATATACCCGCAAGCGAATATCACCAAGATGTATGATAAAAGCTGATATAACCAAAGCATATGATTAGGTGGGGTGGTAGTTTCTTCATATTATGATGGTGTGTTTGGGATTCCCTTCTCAATTTGTTGGATGGGTCTTGGAATGTGTTCAATATGCTTCCTACTCAATTTCGGTGAATGATACTGTGCATGGCTGGTTTAAAGGCCGACAGGGGCTATAACAGGGTGATCCAATGTCTCTTTCGTTGTTTTTGCTTGGCTTGTAATACCTTTCACAAATGTTGAATACAAGAAGTCACCTCCCTCTGTTTCAATTTCATCCGAGGTGTAAAAAGTTAGGTATCACTCATTTTGCATTTGCGATGACCTCATGCTCGTCTCCCAGGGGGATCAAGACTCAGTAGGTGTTTTAGTGGGGATCCTGCAGGAGTTGGCGAAGGTGTCCGGATTACAAGTGAGTGTGCAGAAGTCTAACATTTATATCGTAGGAGTGGCGGGGTATGAAAAGGAGACCTTGAGACAACTCATAGGGTATCCTTTAGGCGAGTTTCCAGTTCGCTACCTTGGTATCCCATTCGCCCCATTGAGAATTTCAGTTGCTCAGTTTTCGGTACTTCTAGTCTGTCGAAAATTTCTTGATGGCCTGGAAGGGGCAGTCCTTTTCCTATACTGGTAGACTTGAACTCATCAATTCAGTCATCCAAGGAGTGCTAGTGTTTTGGATGCAAGCATTCCCAGTTCCCCAAACTATACTGGATCGGATCCTTTCTATCTGCCGTCTATTTTTATGGGGAGGGCGACATTATAGAGTGTTATGGGATAATATTTGTAAATCGAAAGGAGGAGGAATGGGATTGAAGAATTGCAAAATCTGGAATAATGCTCTACTCGCTAAGGTTCTTTGGAATATACATGCCAAAGAAGACTCTTTATGGTTGCGGTGGATCCATGAAGAGTATCTCAGGGGTATACCTGTGTGGGAGTGGTCCCTGCATCCAAGAGATTCCCCTTTATTGAATAAGTTAGCATTGATTCTTGTTCTGAGTTACACACGACACAAATCTCAGTGAAATTTATGAAAGAAAGCTTATCCATTATACTAATCTTGTTTATGGAAGTGAGTTATAAGATAATGAGGAGCTAGGCAATAAGTCTTTATACTAGACCACTTCACACCAATCCACTTTGACATTACTCTATAACAGTCATTCTCTACAACTTTTTGTTGTGAATAAACCTTACGAGTGGTTTTTCCAAATATATATGTTAGGAGTATAGTTGGGTTTTAAGAAGTGAATTTCTCTCGATAGGGAACAGTTCGTCCAATAGGATAATCCCTTTTTAATTCTTAGTATTAATAGCGGGTCAGTTTGGTTCGGGCCTATAAAGTTTGGATTCAGCATAAAACTTCTTAAATTAATTCGATTTCTTATCTAATTTAAATTGATGAATTCAAATTCGATTCTTATTATATTTTAAGATTCTATAAAGTTTGGATTCAGCATAAAACTTCTTAAATTAATTCGACTTCTTATCTAATTTAAACTGATGAATTCAAATTCGATTCTTATTATATTTTAAGATTTTTTAAAAAAATTTAAAAGGTCTTTAGTTAGGGATGACAATGGCCAACTAATAGGTCCAGATTTGTTTTCAATCGAGGTCCAACTTATTTAGAACAGTTTGGTCTCGAACAAGGTTAAACATGAGTTGACTTAATTAAAAAAGATGTTGTTTTATACTTTTAATTTTAATTTTAATTTTTTAATAATTAGCTGGGATGGGTTAGGGGCTGACCCATTGTCATTCCTATTTTTTAAAATTAGATTTAAGTTGGAATTTTCAAATGTTTAAATTAATTTAAAGTTAAAATTGATTCAAATTCTAATAAATTACAAAAATTTCTTTATTAATTTAGTTAGATTTCAAGTAGGGTAAAACCCAAAAAACTTTGTAATTTAAAAATTTTGAGAAAAACTTTCCAATTTTTAAAATTTTCAAAAAAAATCTTTCTAGTTTTCATTTTTCTAGAAAAATTCCTTTTATTTTTCAAATAAAAAATATTGATATAACAAAAGCATTATGATTATCAAACGTAAAATAATTAAATGTTATTTATATCACGGTTCAATTCAAATCTTAAACTTGAATTGAATTAATTAAATCTAATTTAAATAAATAATATATTATAATTATTTTTGTTAATTTAAGTTAAATTTCATTCATGAAGGTTGAATTTAAAAGATGAGTTATATTATTGTATTAGTGATATTTAATTATTTTATGTTTGAAGTTCGCACAATGTGTTTTCCATATTAAATTTTTAACCGAATTTTCAAAAAACGGACTTTTCTGAAAAACTGAAAATGAAAAGAAAAATTTTCAAAAATTTAAAAAAATGAAGGAGTTTGTTTAAAATTTCTTAAATTCGAGAGGAAAGCTACGTAAACCTTAAATTGTTGGGCTTGAACTTCACTATGACATCTACCTTTTTGGGCCATGGTCTTTGCTAACAACTATTATCTGTAATTTAAATTTGAAATGTAATTAAGTACTCTTCTTATAGTGTTCTATTAAAATTTTTAATAAAAATGTTGATATAATATCGATTTTTTAATATTATTTGCTTGATAAATACATTTAGTAAATAGTTATAGTAATATAAAAATTTGAAGTTGTGTAATAAACATACAAATTTTATAAAAATTACTTATAACATGAAATGACATATAAATATCTACCATTAATAATTTTTATGAAAAATTAATGAAGAGAACTTTAATTTCAAAATTATTCATGCTAATTTTTAATTTTTAAATTAATTCATAAAATATCTCTTTTGTAATAATTCAAATTAAAGGAGTATGTAACTAAATCAACTCTTATTCTTAATGTTTTTTTAAAAACCGAACTAGTTCAGCCAATTTAACAGTGGAAATCTTGAATTGAATAACTTTTCGATTTTGTTTTCAACTTTTTAGTTTAATGTAGTTTAATAATCTTTGTTATTAAAAATCGATCAATTTATTAACTAATCGATTTGTTTTCACAAACTAATAAGTTTGTATAAACCAAAATAAATAAATTAAAATTTATTTAATAATCTTCTTTTTCAATTAAATTTTATTTTTTATATTTAAGGATAGCCTTTTTTAATGAATTTTCAAAATTTTTAATTTTATTCAATATTTAACGATTTTATAACAATCTTACACCGGTTGAACTTTTAAACTTTTTATTTTATTTATTTAACTTTAGGTCTAAATTTTTTAAAAATTAGGTATTCTTATTTTTATTTTGCAATAAGAAAATTCTTATTAAGAATGAAAATGGACCTCTCGAACTTATAAGCGAGTTAAGTGTTTGTTGATCAATTATTATCCCTACCTTCTTGAAGTAATATTTTAGAAATTCCTCACCCATCCCTTTGGAATCTAACGCTTATTCTTTATACCCTTAACCTTGTTATAGTATCGAATTAAACCATGTGTCGTACTACATTTTTACAAAGATTAAGCACATAAAAGGTACAGGAATGGAAACCCTTTTCTTTATTTGTCTGTTCTCACCTTATCCTTAATTTTCTCAAACATACAAAGAAATCAATGGTATACAAAAGCTAAATCATGGACTAGTTAATTCATTAGAACACGCCTTGCATTGCGAACACTAACCAACCTTACATCATCTATTACCGGACCACATAGAGAGGCCGAGGTCATCGTGTAGAATGTGCTCAGGAACATAACTCTGGTGTGATCTGAGACCGCCTTGAATCGAAGATTGGCAGGTACGAACCCTCCTTTGCCTTTTGACAAGTAAGGGATCTTAGCTTGGTCCTTACCAGCATATACCTCTACTCCCAAACTTCCCACGCATGAATTGTTCGCGTCACCAATGTTGAAGCTGAGAAAGTAGGTCTTGCCAGGGATAGTTCTAACAACTTGTGCCAAAGCACTCTCTTTGCCTGCCAGAAGTTCCACTGCTCTTTTGCCCCCTGGAACAGAGAAGTGATCATGGTCTATGTACTTCACGGCCTTAAGTGACTCAACAATCCAACCAGGTAAAGCACTATGGTCATCTTCGACATGGGGAGGAATCAAGACTCCTGTAGCTACGTTTGGGAGAAAGTAAGGTCCCTCTTCGAAATCTCCATTTTTCATCAGATTATCTGCACGCGTAATTATGAACAACAAAAGAATCAGTAAGTGAATTCAATCTTAAGAGTTTCAACTTAAGGAGGACTGACTCACTTCTGGTACGTTGAGGATTTGACAGAAGCTTCAAAGCAACAGAATCAATAAGAGGGCCACATGCAGGATCCTCCTCCACACCAGGGTTATGTATAGAGATAGAGATCTTAGGTGCATCAGCTTGGAAAGCCCATGAATATAAATCCCAACCATTGCTGCTATAAGTAGTTTGCACAGGCAAAATTCCATAGTCATTGGGTTCAGAATTTGGTGAAACCGAGACGTTAAGTTTCTCCTCCTGAGCACAGGTTCTAGCCACATTGAAAGTTATGGCGTAAGTCTTGCCCTTGGCAACCTCAACCTCCTGCTTAATTGAGGCATCGTTACCGAGCCTCACTGCAAAAGCTCCTTCAGGAACAACTAACAACATGTCCCCTTGTGTTTGACCTGATTTTATGTACTCTACCAACCCTGAAATCTCCCACTTTGGAATCGCGTACTTGCCGTTCACTTGGGTTCCATTCATTGACTTTGGATTCGGTCCAAGCTCGAAGTTACCATTCGGTAATAAACCTGAAGTTAACAGAAACATGTGATAAGGTAACTCATTATTATTGTCGGTCCTCGGATCTGGATGCACAACATTATTCTTAGGTTTCACCACATGTTCTGTCTAAAGATCATGTGAGCATGGGGTTGTATCTGTACTTTCTTCGTGTTTATAGTTGCACCCAATTTTTCTTAAAATAATCTTTGTTTATAATTTACCAGAGATCAATATAAACGCTTAGGTTAATTATAAAATCCTTATATTTAAAAATTATTTTTTAGTATCATATTGTGTTGTTTAACTATTATACAACTTTTTATTAGATTCTATTGATTTTTATTCATTTATAATTCTAAAATAATCTTTTAAAATTTAAAATTTTAACACTTTGTAAATGAAAAAATAGATAGAAAAACTAATTTATTTTGTGTGGTAATTAATAATGTTATAGAAAAATAATTAATAATTTTAGGATATGATAATTAAACTAAAAAAAAATCAAACTAACCCTAAACAATTTTACCCATCACTTAAATTAATCTTAATATATCACCTTCACATGCAAGCATTAACTAGCTAGCTCACCTCACATGGTGCATATCCTAACTAATGGTGATCTCTTAGGAAACAAAAAAGATTAAAAATCCCATTGTTTTTCAACCTTCCTCCGTACAGGGATACTAGTTAGTTTTTTTTCTTTTTTTTTATCCAAGAGGTATTTTAGGAGGGTCTCAATTATGAGAAGACACCTTTAAATTATTCACACTTAGACTAATTACCACTAGGATCAGGCAGGTCATTTGCGAAAAGCAAAGTTATAACTTCAAATTTTAAACAATTGCATACATAAAGAAAATTTAAACTTGCAATTTATTTACACCGGAAGAGTCCTTCATTAACTCACCAATGGAGTTGATACTAGCTATTTTCTAGTTATGAACAAGAGTTGCATATCTACTGTCTGGTCTTTTTCTCGTTTTCTGCCTTCTACACGATAAGGGGACACTAATACCGAAATTTATAAGTTAGTTTCAAGATACATGAACTTACGTGTCCGCAAATTGAAGTAAAGGTTTAAGGATCATAGGAGTTCCCACCTCCGATGAATGCTAGCCATTGACGAACATCAAATATATGGTGCATTGTTTAACTACACATATATGCTAATGTCTGTCAGTGTTAGCAGAAAGCTTACCGTCGGTGGCGGAGTACGTCACTTGACCGGCGGTGAAGAGAAGCAGTAGCAACACGGGGGCGACTTTGTACATCTTTACGCTACGAGAGAGACAATAGAGGGGCAGTCGGTAGGGAAGGAAGATAGTGGTATGAAGGAAGGAGGGTGGATTTAGAGAAGAGCGAGCAAACGCTTTTATGCGTTTGAGCCTCGAAGAACGACACTCGCTTTTTGCCTAATTACTCGAATGCCACTTTAGAAATATATTTTGTTTTTTCCATAGTTATTTTTTTAGAAAGAGAGACGTTATTTTGGAGTTACAGTTTAAATTATCAATATAACATCTCATATAAATAAATTATTATTAAATGAATGAATTATATTTATAATTTAAAAATTGAATTTACCATAACTAATTGGAGTTATTAGTTTCTATAATTTATATTTATTTAATAATAACTTTTCATGCATTTCTTTATATAAAAGAACAACATTCTTATAGAACTCTTTTTAATATGCGAAATTTGAAGAGATCATAAATACAAAATCTTATTTGTAGGATAAATCAAAACAATAATCACGCACACAATCATAAAAGCACCAAAAATAAAAAAAATCACACAAATTTAACAAGGTTAGGCTAATGATGCCTATGTCTTCGGACAAGAGCAGAGAGAATATTTACCCTATGAAGAAAAACGATATAGATAGATCCCTTTTATAATTAGGTTTTTATTTTCTTATCAAAACAGTTTCCGTTTTTATTCAATTTGAGTTGTACCGCGAGTTTATTGGATCAAATCGCCATTCGGATCCATCACAATTTCAAAACAAAATAACAACATTATTTTTAATTATAGGAGAGATTGTTTCGATAAACCCACACTTGTCCATCGTAATTTTCATTTCTTGCCAATCAGCAAAGTATTAAATCATTTTAGATTCCAATTGACCTTCACATTCTAAGATTTGTCTTCCATCTGGCGGAGGTTTAATTTCAGACAAGGTATTAAAGACCACATGTGAACTTTCATTAACAAGATGTTGCATTGTCGGTTCTAAGAATAAGCATATATATTGTCGGTTCAGCAACGGAATCATTTTCGGTCAGAAAAAGTTTAACGCCTACCTGATTTTTTCGACGGTTATGTTATTGCGGTTGGTATTTCTAACGGTTTATATACCGTTGGTATTTCTCATTTTTCTTATAGTGATTATATCAATATATACGCATATATGAGTGTATATATATAATATAAAAAGATGGAAATAGGGACGGAGCCATGTTATGAGAGGGGGGCTATGGCCTCCCCTTTCAAATATATATGTTTTTAAAATTACTTATATAATTAAAATTTTTAAAATTATAAATATAAGTAGCCCCCCTTAAAAATATAAGTGCCTCCCTTAGATGTTGGCCCCCGACCCTCCCTTAAAGTTGAGTCTGACTCCGTCCCTGGATGAAAAAGATATGTTTTATCTTCATAACCTGTCAGTATACATACATGTGAAAACTTGAGTCTGTGCTTCCCAAAACCCTAACTTATATTTTAGAATTTAGCTATTATGGAAGAATACAAACACAGTATCTGCATTCTGCAAGCTTCATATTCCAGCATGTGGGGAAGCACATGGTTCAGAACATTATGTCTGCTTGGTACTTATGAGATGGTGTCCAAGATCTGCACGCATTCAATATTATATGTATTACTCTTCAATTATGCAAACTTTGTCTGTCAATCAATCAATCTGTTCAATAAATTTCTTAATACCATGGCTCGTGTGGATCAGCGTAGACTTATCTGAAGTTAGGGTTCGCAAATCCAAAATCTTGTACAAATTAAATTTTAGCTCAAAATTGGATCAGATTTAACATAATGAATTTAAAATTTTCTAGTCAAGTTTTCAGTTAAAATTTAAATTTTAAGTTAATTTCAAACATATTCAAATCTAATTGAATTCTCAAGTTTAAATTTTAATTTTTTTATATGCTTGATTTCGGTTCTAATTAAATTTGATTGAATTGAATTGAATTTGTTTGATAATTTTGAATCAAATTGAACTAAGATTATTAGAAGTGACTAAACAAAAGAAAATTTGATAAGGGTCATTTAGAATTATCTGCTGCAAGCCTAAGTGGAAGGTGAGGGCATTTTTGATCTGAGTATGCATCTACTGTCTTCATGCATTTTAACTACCAAGATTAACTTCATCATTTAGTAATGATTTCGGATTTGCTTCTACTGTCCTTTTTGGTCGGTCAACTTATGATAATTTAGAGTCCACTGCATGTGCCGTCGGTGATAGGAATGACAATAATTGGGAGCAGGTGTCTGAGTTATTTTAATTTAGTGCCCGTTTGGCTTAATTTTTGGAAAGTCCAAAAGCACCTTTATTTACGATAAAAGCTGTTTAAAAAAAAAAGTAAATATTTTGTGGAAAATTTTAAAAATACTTTTATAGTAGAAATAATTTTTTTAAATATCAAAATACAGTTTTTTGAAAAATTAAAATTTGAAACTTTATAAAAAAGCTCCAAATTTTAGTTTTTTCTGAATAGAGTCCGTAAATAACAATTGACGACTCTGTATTCATGATTCTTTATTTAGTCGTTAAGAACGATAGATACTACCTAGAAATTCTAGCTAACTAAAGGTTGAAGGCAGGAATCCAGGGCATAT